>CM035219.1:6189844-6237802 GCA_020233015.1 Callinectes sapidus
CTCTCTCTCTCTCTCTCTCTCTCTCTCTCTCTCTCTCTCTCTCTCTCTCTCTCTCTCTCTCTCTCTCTACTCTGAATAAGTAGAGTTGTAGCTGCATTCTCTTTATCTGCAATAATATGCATCCAGTACAAAAAAGAAATATGAATTGTTACTCTGATTATTATGTATGAAATATAAAATACTTTTTTTTATAGGTTTAGTAGGCAAAATTCTCCCCTGCCTTCCATTCTCATTGTTACGCCTATTAGTAATACAGCCCACGTGCTATATATGTATATCCTTTCAATTCTGCTGTCGTTATGTGCTATAAAAACATAAATAAATATGCCTTCGACTTAGTCGATTAGTTTTCCCGTTGAGCGATGTTGCACACTTCTTATTTTCTTATTTTCATAATGTTTTTCTTTACTCCTACTAACTTTACATTCATTTTTCCTCTTTAAAAAATGAATAGTGAATTTCTTGAGATATTTTCACAACTAACTTATGATAAAAGGAGTTTTTAAAAGTGGTAGACCAAAACAAGAACCTAATAATATAAAACAACAGATTGGTAAAACTATTAACTTTTTTTTTAAACTGCTTTGTTCGGAAAGAAACAGTTGTGCGGCCTTACTACAACAAAGTGGCTTCTTTGTCTCTTATTATTGCTACTTTCTGTCTAGTATAAGTGAATTTAAATGATTTCCCCAGCACCACATTATAGAAGGCAAATATGGCTGAAAACATTTGAATTACACGAATTAACTTGATTAGAGATAACACCGTGTAACAAAAAAAAAACAAAAAAAATACTGTTTCTGGGCAATAACCATTAGTTTCGTATTCATTATGCTTCAAAACACTGGAAAAAAGGTGTCAGTGATTCGAAACTTCGGATTTGTTGTCAGCAGATCGATTTTATTGCAATAAGAATATCTCTATTTTTAACCCTATATAGACATCTGAGACAAATCGTTTTTTTTTTTCTGCTGCTTTATTTGATATTTTTTATTACTCAGTATATTTGTAATGTTGCTAGGAGTTTCGAGAAATTTCTGGGATGGGTTGGAAAATGATACGAGATTGTAGAATGTTCTCGACATGACATGACATCAAAGGACTCTTCGACACTGTGGGCATTCCCTGCAATAACTCTGACTGGCGGCTCTTCATCGACAGTTCATCTAAAAGCCTGAAGGCTGTGTTACTGCACAACACAAATCAGTGGCCTTCGATTCCTCTGGCTCATTCAGTGCACATGAAAGGAGAGTACCAGAACGTCAAAATCCTGCTGAGTGCACTAAAGTACGACCAATTCAACTGGGAAGTCATTGGTGATTTCAAAATGGTTGCCGGCTTGATGGGGCTTCAGGGAGACTTCACCAAATTTCCTTGCTATCTATGCCTCTGGGATAGCCGAAATACGTCCCTTCATTACGAGAAAAGGACCTGGCCCCTCAGGACCGGCTATGAGGTTGGGGCCCATAACGTGAAACAAGAGCCGCTGGTGGAGCCAAGGAAAGTGCTCATGCCACCCCTACACATCAAATTGGGCCTCATTAAGCAGTTTCTTAAACAACTGGATCCAGAGGGTGAAGCCTTGAAGCACATCCAGAAGCTGTTCCCGAAGTTGTCAGGGGCAAAGATCAAGGCAGGAGTATTTGTGGGCCCCCAGGTGAGGCGACTTATTGAGTCTGACAGGTTTCCTGAGAAGCTCTCTGGGATTGAGCTGGGACAAAGTTTGTTTCCCTATTCAAAGGTTTCCTCGGAAACCACAAGGCAGAGAACTACAGAGAAATTGTTGGCGAACTTGTGGATATGTACCAAAGAATGAGCTGCCGGATGCCACTGAAGTTACACGTACTACACGCCCACCTTGATGTGTTCAAAGAAAACATGGGAGGCTACCCAGAAGAACAAGGTGAAAATTTTCACCAGGATATAAGGTCTTTTGAGGAGCGCTACAAGGGACAGTACAATGAAAGTATGATGGGGGATTATATCTGGAACATTTTGCATGAAAGTGAACTGGAATACAATCGCCAATCTCGTAGACGAACTTCTTTTTGATTAAACTATAACACTAGAATTTTTGCATTAATTCTGTATCAAAGCTCCAGATAAATACTCTTCATCAACGCTCTGCATCACCGCACTGTATCGCTGTCTGTGTATTAATTATTATATTATTATAATACATAATTATTCCCTACTCGTTTCCTTCTTTTTATGTTCATTTTTATAGATGGGGCCTAGAGAACTTAATTTTTTTATTACTGATTTATCTAAATAGTCGTGTTAACATCAACTGAAATTATAATCAACAGGATTCACTTGATATATAAGCAGATAGTCTAAAAACCCCATGAATTAATAAGCAAAAATGGCAGAAAATCACTAAATTGATCTCGTGAACTCAGAACCGAGGTATGAACTTGGTGACTGCTGATTTTTACTTATTTATGCCCTAAAAAATCATAAAATAATAGTTTTAACTGAAGGACAAAGTTTGTGTTACAGGGTGTAGTCAGAAGTCCGTTGGTATTGAGATTCATATTAAAAAACGTTAAAGAAAACAGATATATTAGAGAAAAAAAATATTTGTGCTACTTCATAAAACAAGAACCTTCTTTTTGAGATTTCATAAAAGAAAATCGGAAAATGGTGATAGCTATATTGAGTCACTCAACTATGCTGCAAAACTTAAGATATTCATCAGTTTTTGCTGGTCTTTCTAATATGATAGAAAATTACTTGTTTGAAGCAGCAGGCATGATTTTAGAAAATAATGACAAAGATAAAATCACTAGCCCGTGGATGAAAAAATAGATATTACATTTACAGCATAGTGTTTTACAGTTTTGAGGTGTGTGACATACTCTGATATCAAAGAAATCATTATAGGGTTTAATATTCTTAAGGACAGAAGTGTTGCAGTTGTAATGTTCATTTTTAAAGATTTAGTTAAATACGGATGAGTTGAAAAACATAAATACGAATGTGTTGAAAACTTGTACCTCAGACGTAGGATCGAGCAATAGTGATTGCATTTTACTTCAATGGTGTTCAATATGAAGAAAGAGATGAGAAACAAATTAAATTTTTTCTATGCCATTCAACAAAATCCATATTCGAAAGCACACGCTTTTTCAAGATCAGTCAGGCATTAGCGCACAACACATAATTCTACATATTATGCAATAATAATGATTGTAAACGAAATTTACTTTTCAGACAGCACAATCAGGAATCTTCAAGGCACTTTGGGAAATGACAGAATCGAGCAGAAGCTTCCCAAAATCAGGCCATGAAGCCATGGAAAAGGTGATTACATTAATAAAGAACTAATGTCCCACAACACAAGAGGAAGTGATAACTTGTCCTCCAAAAATAACTTCCTTAACGCAAAATTACATGCACTAGTTACTCGCACATTCTTCACTAGATAAATTATGTTGACTCCTTTATCAACCTCAGAATTCTCTTTCTGTGGATAGGACAGTAAATGTCCTCATGTTGGTTCAGATCCTAAGTGTCTTAAAACACATCTCAGTTATTTATTTTTATTTTGTACAACTACAACTTTTACAATCCTGCATATAATTTTCAATACTCTATTAAATCTCTTCTTGTTTTCCTCACTAAAACACATGTTCCTGAGGCAACTGACTATAGCCGTTTTTTTCTCTCTTGCTTTCTTTATTCTTATGGCTGACCCAGCCGGTTAAGGTGGCGCTGGCAACCCCTCCCAGTAAAAAAACCTTCAAACTGTAGTGTGCCCCTTATAGACCGGTGCGCCCTAAAAATCATCACTTTCTTAATCACTTTTTCTTACACTTTCAGGCACAACTCTTTACAAACAATTTAATCTCTTCATGAAACATTAACCATTTCTACTTCGCACCTTCTTTTCACAAACAAACACATACACCAGCTGTGCCTTCTTTACATACACAATCTATGACACATAGTACAGAAAACATACATGCACAGTATGTATTTATATTTTTGTAATTATTTTCAAGATTTTGTATAAATATAGAATCCTTGAATATAGCTTCATGTAACGTTCTGAATAGAAAGAGAGAGAGAGAGAGAGAGAGAGAGAGAGAGAGAGAGAGAGAGAGAGAGAGAGAGAGAGAGAGAGAGAGACTGTCGTATCCCTTACACTTTAGAGAAAGAAATATCGCCCACATGCATGTATGGGTTTGGGCTCTGAACTGGGAATACGCTACACTCAGGTTACCGTACGGCTCCTAAGCGGACCCATACGTTTGCGAGTAGTTAGCCCATGAAGCGAGTGCACGCTGTGGCGGGTGGCTTTAACAGACACCCTTGTCTGCTAAAACACCACCACCAAAGTTAGAGGAGTCGAGGCTCTGGATGCAGGTAAGCCTCTACCCACCACTTTTATCCAGTTTTTCTGGGGCCTCCAACCGTGCAGACCAAACATGTGCCAAGGCATCAGGGGGCCCTGCCTACGTTTATGACAGATGCATGGGGAAGTCTACGGGGTCCCTGTGACCTGAGAGGAATGGGAAGATCCCCTTGCTCTTTTTTTCAATTTAGAGGTGCTGGTGGGGTCGCTGATGTGACACATGACAGTCAGGGGTAAACCTTCGGAGGGTTCTGTGTGTGGGCTCCTGGAACGTCATGAATCTCTGAAGCAGATTGCAGTTGTCCGTTGTAGAGGTTATGCCGGTTGATGAGCATATCTTGTGACTAAGGCTGAAGCATAGACTAGGCTTCATGTCTGTTGTTGCAGTGTACGCTCCTACCGAGTTGTGTGAAACTGAAGAGAAGATGTTCTATGCCAAACTCGCACATGTACTGGACCAGTGTCGGTATCATGATGCACTCATTGGTTTTGTTGACTTTAATGTGGTCACTGGCACTGAGAGAGCTGGCTGCGAGGTAGGACTTTGCCCTCATAGCTCTGGTACCAGGAATGACAAGAGCTCTTTCATTTTGAATTTCGCAAGATGCAGAAGCTTGAGAACTGGGGGTTTCTGGTATCATAGACCAGCACTGAACCGCTGGGATTGGTATAGCAATGCCGGAGGGATAGTGAAGGATATCGAACATATCCTTGTCAGTACTTGTTGGAAAATCCTCCGACAACTGTAGGATTGTTCGGAGTGCCGAGTTGTTCGTGATTGATCACAGGCTGGTTGTTGCTACACTCAAGCTTCTTGTCAAGTCCATAATGCCTTCAAGATGTGACCACCGTGTTTCATCTTGAGAAACTGAAGTATTTGGTTTGTGCTCAGAAGTATACCATGACATTCTCCAATCAGTTTGGAGTGCTTGACACTTTTGAGGACCCGGTAGAGCTAGGGGACACATTCAAACATGAAACTCTTCAGGTTGCTAAGGAATGCACTGGGGAGCGGCCAAGGTCATGGAGTGACTTAGCTTAGGTGGAGACACTGGGCAGTATTGAGAAGAGTCGCTCTGCCAGACTCACAGTGAACCACGACCAGTATGACTGGAGCTCTCCTGAAGACAGACAAAGAGAGGTATGTCAGGGGTCTCGTAGATAATTTCGAGTGTTACTTGAATGCTAATGACCTCAGACTTGTTTATCGATCTTTCAAGAAACTCTGCTATAAGTATACTTATCAGGTGAGTACTATCTGAACAGCAGATGGTTGCCTCATATCGGACCCAGATGGGCAGATGGCTCTTTAGGCTGATCACTTTGAGCAGCTGTTCGCGGTCAATCCTTCAGGTGGACATCTCCAAAGTGCAGGGTTAGAGATACTGGATGATGATCCGTCCATTGACGAAACTGCACTCTTCATTGATGATATCAAAGAGGCTGTGGCAAAGTGAGGGGTGGAAAGGCATTTGTGTAATAGGTGCGGAGCTGCTCAAAGGTGATGGCATTCATTTGCCATTTACCCTAACTGGAAAAAGGGATTGGTCGTCCCAATCTGGAATGCGAAAAGGGAATGTCAGGACTACAACAACTGCTGCGGTATAACACTGCTCAGCGTATCACATGCTGTTGATATGAATTTGCAACCACTTGCTGAAACACCAGAGACCCGAACAGTTTGGCTTCATGCCAGGTAAGTCAACAACTGTGAGTTTCGACAAAGGATGGTTGCAGCATATATCAATCTATAGAAAGCATTTGATTCAGTTAATCAAAAAGCACTGTGGGATCTTCTGCATTTCCGTGGGATTCATGCAAGTATCTTTGGTCTAATGACTGGCCTGTACTCCGGTACCGTGAATCAGTGTATGAGGAGATGAATACATTCTTAAACTTTCACTTTTTAAGATAGACTTTTGGACCAGAGTTATTGTGAAGCAACTGTCGGTAAACTGATCTTGTTATCGTCGATGATGCAGTAATCTTTGCTGAGTCACTGAGGTTCTGGTAGTGGCTCTAGAGGCAAAGTCCTTGAAACTTAAAGTTCCCTGGCCTAAGACCAAGGTCCTTGTGTGTGGAGGCCTATTTGATTAAATTGTATAGCTTGGCCATAAGAATGATGAGGAAATTGAAATCTTGGAAAACTTCAAATACGTTTTTAGTATTTTGCATAACGATGATGGGTCGAGCCAGGAATTCTTATGGCGGATTGGTTCTCGGCGTTGTAGACTCGCTCAACACGAGCATTTGGCGTTATCAGTACCTGTACAAACGGACAAAGATTCGGATCTTCAAGTCGCTGGTGAATGATGTCTTTGGTACTAGATGTCTTTGCAGTATCATGGGGTACCACTGGTATGTTTTTTTTTTTTTTTTGTTTTGTTCTTAAATCAGCCATTGTCCCGTGAAACTGGTTCGAGGTCCATTACCAGCATGATCCGTCAACACCAACAGCGTCTATATAGGCATGTGACATGCTACCTTGAAGCTGGTCTTGTTCATAGCGTTGTCTCCGAAAGGGACAACCCAACATGTAGGAGGGCAAGGGGGCACCCACAGAACTCACAGGTGCAGGGAGATACTTAAGAAGGGAAGGGAGCCTGCACGGAGACTTTTGAGGTGTGGCCGACAGGAGTGGATCCATTAAGTAGGCGAGGCAACGCTCCTTTCTACCATATGCCCTTCGGAATTGATAGATTGTTCATCTCTCATCTTTCTTCTCTGACTATAAGAAGTTCTTTCAGTAAGATCAACTGTGGAGCACATTCTGATTTTCTGTTGTATGCAAAGGTCCCTAATCTCATAGATCTCAATGTCCACTGCCAGTTTTGGCTTTCCTCTCCCTTCATTGACCATCGTTGTAAACTAGCCTCTATCTTTGCTCTTCATGAATTCGAGCAACTGGTACAACAGTTTACATGTACTTTTGACCACTTTAGATAAATTGTTACTGCTTCCACATTGGTAATAATGGAGTAGAAGTGGATGGGATTTAAGAAAACTTCATTCATTATTTTCTGGCGAAATGTTACGATTTGATGCTTGACCTTTTACATGTAAAGCCTCCATAGCGTCTGCTACGCTGCCTAACCAAACATCGGGATTTGGTTTAGTCTACCTTTAAGTAAAAGGTAGGAACTGTAAAGATGTGGGATTATCTGTATTATTATTTGCATGATACTAACGTATGGTGGTGACCTTACTCCATTAGTAGTATATGGACTAAGCCAGTATGCTGTGCAGATCCACTTGCTTTATTTGCTACATAGATTTCAGCACTATAGATTTCCTCACCAGGTGCCCATCAAGGATGAAGGCAAGCTATTTACAACTTTTGAGACTTACGGGAGACTGTATCACTTCAATCGCATTCCGTTTGGGGTGACCAACGGGGGTTATCAACCGAGGCCTCACGGGAACATTTGCTTACTTGGATAATGTCATGGTACATGTATGTGGTATGACTTAGGAAGAGCATGATGAAAATTTGCAAAAATTTCCTAGTGTAGCGACAAGGACTAACAATGTACTTTTTCTTCAACTAAACATTGTACTCTTGGGTATGAGGTGGAAGGTGATAATACCCGTCTTCATCCCACATGAATGGAGCCTTTGTACAGCCCACCCTTCCCAAAGGATGCAAGATCCCTTTGCAGGACTCTTGGTCTTTTTACGTATTATTCAAGATTGATCTACAAGTAGTCAAAGAAGATAAGGCCTCTCTTACTACGGCAACCAACTTCCCACGGTTTGAAATTGCACAAACGGCATATTGTGAACTTGAACGCAATGTTGAAACTTCTGTAGTGAAAGCTATTGATGAAACTATCCCATTCGAGGTAGAAACAGATGCTTCTCTATGTGCCATCGCTGCAGATCCCACCCAGTTCTGTGGCGTTCTTCTTGTGTACTCTCCAAGGATTCCAAAGAAATCATGCAACTGTGGGAAAAAAAAAAAAATCAATGGCAGAGGCTTTGCAGTAATGGCGAAAATATCTGGCCGGCCGCCTCTTCTCTGCAAAAATCGATCAGCGATCTATCAGCTACATGTTTGACAAAAGTCACAAATGCAACGTCAGAAATTAAGATATTTTCAGATGAGAAATGGAGTTATGGTGCTTTGATTATGATATTACAAAAAATCTGGACCAAATTTCCCATGACACACTCTCATGTTTGCATGGCGGGATGATTGACAAACGGTCCCTGCTGAATATTCATGAGACGTTATGCCATCCACGAGTGACTCACATACTACGTTTTGTAAGCACGAAGAATCTCCAATACTCGTTCATCAGATCATAAGCTTATGTAAAATTTGTGCAGAATGTAAGCCACGACTTTATATTCCCGAGAAAACTTCGCTCATTAAAGCCACATAGCCATTCAAGAGACTGAATATAGATTTTAAGGAACCTCTCCCTACTACCAATTAGAAATAGTACTTCCTAAATATCGTTGATGAGTATTGTGTTTCCCTGTGTCAATATGACAGTATCAACTGTTAGGGCCACTGCAGATATTATTTTACTTTGGCATGGAAAGGTTACGTTTTCTTTATATGACCACAGCTTCCCATTCTCTGCGACTTATTTTAGTTAGCTCATACATTTGAATGCTCTAGGCCGTATTAATTGTTATTATTGCTTTGGTTATTATTGTGTTTATTATTTTGTGTTCGGTTGCTGAAATCAAAGTGTATTAAGAGTTTGTTTATGTTTTACGTGGAAAGTCTTCCCGCGAAAAACAACGACTAGCCATGTTGTAGAGCCATTTATCGGGTGTAGGATTTAGATGAGGTGTTATTTCTTGTATTTTGGATGAATTATTAAACCCTGAGTATCTGGATGGACCTGAGGTATTGTACTATGATGTTATGAAGTATCATGTAGCTGTATGAGCTAGGGAAGTTGTGTTATATAGGATAGGTATAGGAGGTGAGTGGTGACCGCTTGGTTGGCTAGTCGATGGAAGGGAGTGTGGCTTATGTGAAGTAAGAAACCAGGCTCTTGGTGGACTTACGAGGATGATTTTCTTTGGTAAATTGTAATGTATGAACCTCAGAGGACTTGTGTGCAGTGATATTTGTTGCATTGTGGGGTCAGTTTTGAGAGTAGAGTTTGTCTCTCTCAGGATTTTTGTGGGAGCAACTGGTGATTTTGGGGTGACTGAGAAGTGGAATTGTAATTCTGAATCTTGAGAGTTTGTGGAATGATGGAGTTGTAATGCACGACTGTAATTTCATTATATAAGTTTAGTTATGTGCGGCCCGAGATACATCCTTAGTGGTGTCTAGTAAATGTATTATCGTCCTCACTGAATACTTTCAATATTCTATTGTTTATTCTTGTGAGTTGGGGCTGTAACACAACTATGATAAATTATCTGAGCCAGATATTTGTCATATCTGGAATCCTTGGGTTCATTTACAAGTTAAGAACCAATGAACTTCCTTTCTAGCCGCGGTGTTTGATGTAGTAGGAGAAATAGGTGGATTCTATCGAAGTGAAGAGTAAGAGCCTTCAATCTCCCATAGCTTAATTCCTTTCTGTTTTTGTGTCTTTGCTACCCATTCTCTCTCTCTCTCTCTCTCTCTCTCTCTCTCTCTCTCTCTCTCTCTCTCTCTCTCTCTCTCTCTCTCTCTCTCTCTCTCTCTCTCTTTTTTTTAAATGTAGCCACGGTTTTTTCCTTAGGATATAAGTGTTCCTACCCATGGTTGACATAGCTGGTTAGAGTGGGGCTTGCAACTCCTCCAAGTAAAAAAAAAATATCTTCACACCCGGAACCAGACTGAGATAGAGGTTGGGATTAGGGCTGTAGGCGCGGACAGGCCTTTTACCATCACCCAGATCCGGTTTTGCTGTGGGGATCTGACCGTGCATACCAATCGGGTGCCAAGGCACCAGACAGGCCTGCCTACGCTATGCTGGATGCAGGGGAAATCCTGTAGGATTCCAGTGTTATGAGCGGGATGGGAGGACCCCCTTGCCCTATTTCTTACTTTGGGGATGCCAGTGGAGTCGGAGATGTGGCACCTGCCTGTGTCCAACCATTTTTTGGGTAAACCTTCGAAAGGTTCTGCGTGTGGCTCCTGGAAAGTCCTGACTCTATCAGAGGATCACCGATTGCCTCATCTATCGGATGAGCTCAGTAAGACAAGGACGCCTGGCAGCGGCGAGATCAGTAGCAAGGGTTTTAGTTATTGCTGGTCTGGGGGTGAGCAATAGTCACCATGTCAAGGAGGTAGCCATAAGTATCTCCAACAAATTACAAATGTCCGTTGTACAGTCACTACCGTTCATTAGCGTTTAATGCGATTGAGGCTGAAGAATAGTTTAGGCTTCGTGTCTGTTGTTCCAGTATACGCTCTTATCGAGGTGTAGGAAACAGAGGAGAAGAAAATGTTCTACGCCAAACTCGAACCTGTATTGTATCAAGGTCCCCATTGCTGTGCACCAATTGTCCTGGGCGACTTTAATGCTGTCACTGGGACTGATATGTGTTGGGCCACATGACTCTGGTGCCAGTAACAACTACAGATTTTTCCTTCTGAATCTTGCAAGATCCAGAAGAGTGAGAATTGCGTGTTTTTTGGTATCAGAGACCTGTACTGCACCGCTGGGCTTGTGTAGTAATGACTGAGGGGTAGCATTGGATATAAACCATATCATTGTTAGTGTTCACTGTAGGTTCCATCAGAACTGCAGTGTTTTTCGAAGTGCTAAGTTCTTTGAGAATGATCACTGGCTTGTTGTTGCTACACTCAAGTTTCATGTCAAGTCCAGAAAGCTTCAAAGATGTGACCGCACTGTGTTTCATCTTAAGAAACTGAAAGACTTGACATGTACCCAAGAGTATGCTGTGGCTAATCGGTTTAGAGTGCTGGACACACTTAAGGATCCAGCTCCAAAATGCAGGGTTACATATGTTGGATGCTGATTCACCCTTTGACGAAACTGCACTTTCTATTGACGATGTTATAGAAGCTGTGGCAAAGTTGAAATGTGGCAACATAAGTGCGGTGCTCAAAGCTGAGGTAAGGCCATGATCTGTAGGCTGCTTGCAGTCTTGACTGCTGTATGGCTTACAGGTACCATTCCTCTAAACTGTAAAGAGGGGTTAGTCGTCCCTATCTGGAACGGGAAAGGGAACCGGCAGAACTGCAACAATTACTGCGGTATAACACTACTCAACCTACCAGGCAAGGTGCTTGCCTATTTGCTGATGATGCAGATCCGCAGTGATCTGCTGAAACACCAGAGACCTGAGCAATCCGAGTTCTTTTCCTGTATGTCAACAACTGACCGGATCTGAGCTCTTCACGTGCTGGTGGAGTACCGACGTGAGTTTGGACGAGGGAGTCTATGTTGAGTTCAAGAAGGCGTTTGATTCAGTGCCTCAAGAGACACTCTGGGATCTTCTGTGTGCCTATTGGAATCCTGCAGGGTTTTATAGTCTATTAATTGGCTTCTACCCTGGGACTGTGATTTCCATAAGCTTCTTATTGTGCACAACTTCCAATGCTATCCCCCAAGAAAGGCTTTTCGCATACTCTCGACGATTATTCACTGGAGCTTCGATTCCTTCGTGGCTGTGTAAGCCTGTGCCTGTCTTAGTGAAGCGTCATGCTGTTGATAGTAAAGCTGATTTATATGCTGCCGAAGTCGAACTTTTACAAGCTAACCTTCAATGTGCATATATCTGGTATCCAGACGGTAGAGAGATTTCTGTCTCTGTAAAGCACCTAGCTCCTACAGTTGAATAAATGAGCAACTTAAAGATAAAGCTGTATCTAAAATTATCGAGTGTCACAACAGTAAGAAATTTTTTCATCCTCCATCTACCAGTAACGCAAGGCTGACTGAAGGGCAGGCTGTCCCCGAGGAGTTATCAGTACCTGCAGTGGGCGTTGGGGAAGCCAATAATGTGCATATACGCCATGAAGAATTTACTCGTTGCGAGTCTGACATTCTGCATTTAAGAAGATCGCTACGTAACTGGCCTCCTCCTTTACGTTGTGAAACGCATTGCATGCGTTTCCTAAAATCGGGGATGAGAGGTCATGTTGGTGTTGTATGACTAGATAAGGTTTGAGTTTCTGTGAATAGCGTTCTTTACGGAGGGGTGAATGTCATATGAATGTTTAGTGCCAATGTCAGGTCTGCATCAATAAAGGAATATGATGTTTAGGACAGTTTCGTTGGAAGCATTTGCAACCCATAGTGGTGCAATTGTATGGATGGAATGGCACTTGGGGTGGAAACGTGGCCAGACAAACTTTACAGGTCAGTTTTTTGTGTAGTGTTTTGTGCTGTGTATAATGTGCTAGTGTGTTTTCTTCGTGCATAATGTTACATTAAACATTTATCAGATATCATTGTTATTTTTGTTATGCATTCTTTACGCACTCTACTTACCCCCCCTTCTTTAGTAAGTCTTTACAGCTCGTATCAGAGGGGTGAATTATTATAGTTTCAATACAAGGTTCTGGGTTTGTTAATATAAACAAGTGTTAACACTTACTCTAAAATAATTTACAAATCTTTACATCGGGATCTGACTGCCTGAAGGGCCACTGAATTGATTATTATACAATGAATATTTACTAAATAAAATATCAGAGAAAAAAAAAAAAAAAAACAGTAAACTCAACACCATAAACACCATACAAATCACAAAAGATATCAGGACACACAAAAGAACACAAAATAATAATAAACTGGGTAGCAAAAATATAACCTGTTCCTGTTACCAAAGGGATAAAGGAAACTCGGAATAATTGGTTCACAATTCACACAAGTGTACATAGAAAATAAAACACACTAAATAAAACTCAACACCGCCACATAAAACACATAAAAAACACAACATAAAACACTGAAAAAAGCACAACATAAAAAACAGGAAAAACACTTCTAAAACAAATGAGAGAGAGAGAAGAGAGATGTCGCCCAGAATGATAATAATAAAAAAAAATGCCCAAGGTAAATAATACAACGAAGTATTATCGCATGGATATACAAAATAAAAGGAAAGGAAAAATATTCAAACCCTCTTACACATTTACGTTAAACCAAACGCCACCCACTCAAGCAGTGCAAAGAAAAATCCATCCATGGTAAAAGAAATGCAAAATTAGCAAAATTAAGGACGGAAATAATTTAGCCACAAAACGTAGTGAGAAACCAGAAAAGAGGGAAGGACAAAACATACAGTGATCAACGAGGCGGCAAGCCTCTTTAAAATCATGCAAATAAAACGTTATATATCTGGGCGGCGGTCCTAACCTCATTCGAAAGAATCACATTATGACAAACCTATAAACACAACTTTATCTTACATATTAGAAATACGCCGATCGCGACCTTCACCCCGTGACTGGACCACACCATGAATGACCTGACCTCCTCTGCCAGGCGGCTTATATCTGCTCGCACTGACCACGTGGTCATTCCTGCACACGTGGTTGCACTGTTAAACAAAGAAATACTACTTAACTAGTCAATTATCGGCTCTGTAGTGGTACCCACATGGAGGCGATATATCACATAATACCCTCTCCTAATTACATCTTGAAAAAACTGAGAAATAAAGGAGTTACAAGCCAAAAAGTTAAAATTGCCCTAACGCTAGATGGCATTAACTTGGAAAAATTACAAAAATTCCATACTATACAGAATATAACCAATTTGTCATGTAACTTATGTAACAATGGGCATCAGAAGTTTTCTCCTCTGCAGGACGACTCCTGATACGTATTATGTTACTGATGGGAGAACAGGGTCTTTCGACTTCTGACTCTTTAAAACCCAAACTTAAAACTAAACATCAATATATATATATATATATATATATATATATATATATATATATATATATATATATATATATATATATATATATATATATATAACATTGACTTCATGTAATATTTTGAGAGAGAGAGAGCGAAGAGAGAGAGAGCGAGAGCGCGAGAGGAGAGAGAGAGAGAGAGAGAGAGAGAGAGAGAGAGAGTGAGTGAGTGAGTGTGTGTGTGTGTGTGTGTGTGTGTGTGTGTGTGTTTGAGTGGAGTGGGAGCGACCCGGCCCGGCCGACCTTTTCCCCCCCCTCCCCGATGCAGTGGCTAGCGCGTCTGGCTACGAATCCGTGGGCCCGAGTTCGATCCCGGACGAGGACGGCGCGGACCTCACCCAGGTTTTCATCCTTCACTGGTCGATAAATGGGTACCTAGGGCAACCTAGGGAAGGTAAACTGTGGAAACCCGGATTTCATGCTGGCCCCATGTCCCGGGGTAAGGGACTATTCCACCACAGGCTCAAAGGCCAAGGAGACGGGAGATGAGCGCCCGCAGCCACGCGCTGATACAGCGTAAGCCCCCCACTTTACCTTACCCACCACTGACCCATCTGTTCCCCATTTCTGACCCCCACTGGTCATTCATGGCGTCAACCGCCACGAGGTTTGAACCCAACAAAGCACAAAGGAAAAAAAAAGTGTACCTATAAAATCACGTTCCATAAACGTGAGAGACCTTCCATGCCAAAAAAAAAAAAAAAAAAAAAAAAAAAAAAAAAAAAAAAAAAAAGGGTGAAAGACATAAGATATCGCACATTTTTTATTATTTAAAACAAGGTTAGCATTGTGGAGAACTGTGAAAAGGGGGAAATGAATCTTTCTTAATGAGAGAATTGATTCTTCTAAACACGATATAGAACCGCTGGCTACCGTCCATCTTGGGCACCAGTACAAAGGGCGAGGACCAATCATTTTTACCTGGTTGTATGAGGCCCATACGCAACATAACGTCAATTTTCACTTTAATGATGGGTGCACACGATAAAGCAACTGTTTGATGGGCGCCGCCTCGCCAACGTCTATGTCATGGACCACTTCTGTAGTCCACCCAGGGCTGTCTTTAAAAATACTCGAGTACTGGTCCAAAACAGTGATCAAGCTGGAGCCCTGCTCTTCTGTCAAATGGCCCAGTTCACCCTCTAAAGCAGCTTTTGCAATCCCATTCTCCTGCTACACCCCAACTGAGGACGTTGACATGGTACTGGCCATGGCCACTTCCTCCTCTCCTTCTTCCTGAGGACAAGACCTTTTAAAACAGATTGGTGTCCCAGACTAGTCCCCCGAAGATGGCTCAACAAATGCCTTGAGCATATTTACATGACATAATCGTTGATGGTGACTACGCTGCGGCGTAGATACCACATAGTTAATGTCGCCCACCTTTACGGGCACCTCAAACGGATCCTCACGACGCGGCAAGAGTACTAAGACTCTGTCGCCTAGCACAAACTCCCGTTGCACGGCCCTTCTGTCAAATCAGAGCTTAGCCCAGGACTGGGACTCCTCCAGATGTTTTGCAGCGAGCTCCAAACATCTCAACAATTTATGTCGGAACCCTCCTATCCACTCCAAGAGGCTGAGTTCTCTATTCTCGGCTCCCAATAAACGTTCTTTAATTTTTTGCAAGGGAGCTCTCACTTGTTGAGAAAAAATCAAGTAATAAGGACTGAATGAAACCAGTGATCTTTGAAGGAGAGTCCCTAAGCAGAAATAAAACATAAGGAAGGTTGTCATCCTAATCGGTCTCAAAATAGAGAGCAAATTTCTTTAAAATTCTTTTCAGGGTTTGGTGGCTATGCTCCACCGTACCTTGAGTTTGCGGATGGTAAGGACTGCCCACGGCGTGCTTAACACCTAGCGACTTACAAAAATCATTAAAGATTCTACCCACAAAATAACTTGCACGATTAGTATGCAGTTTACTAGGAACTCCAAAGGTTCCAAAGAAAATTTCCAAATGGCATCTGTAGTGACTTTCCTAAGAGGTACAGCATTCGCATACCTCAATGCAACGTCGACCATGGTGAGCAGATACTCATTCCCTCTCTTCGTCCTCCTCAATGGTACCACAATGTCCACTTGGGTGGTGTTGAAAGGTTCCGGCAGGTGGGGAGCCTTGACCAGAGGAGCTCGGTTGATATTCTGATTTGGCTTCCCCATGCTTTGGCAGATCAGGCACTCCTTGCAATGCCTGGCCACATCTGCCCTAATGCCTGGCCAGAAGTACAGACAGGTCAAAATCCCGAGGGTCTTCCGGACTCCAATGTGGCCAACAACAGTTTATCATGCGCCACGTCCAACAAGGCCTGGCGACACTAGCTTGGCACAACCAACTGCTCCACAGAAGCCCACTCAGCGTCCTTCTGCTGGAAGGTGAGGGGCAACCACCTCCTAAACAACATGCCCTCCTTCAGGAATTACGTGGTGGTTGACCCAACATCCTTCTACTGCATCTGCGCCTACTCCAACAGCGTTGTGAGGCTCTTGTCCTTCTGGGCTGCAATCAAAGCCTCTCTTCCCTGACGCACCTCACCTGTGGACAAGCAAGAACCGGCCGAAGTGGGCTTGGCAAACAAAGGTGAGATGTCAAGATCAATTATCTTGTCCCCTTGGGTGAAGGTTAGGTGCTCTGGATCCTCTGGAGGGGGAACTCTACAGGACATGCTCCGAGTTACAGCGCAAAACGGGATAACCTGGGGCATATCGGCCTCCAGTTGCTTTAAATCTGCAGGGGCACTCGGCACTTACTGCATTACCGGAGGAGGGGCTCCTCCAATTCTCTCCCCGGCCAGGTCATTACCTAAAATGAAATCAACGCCTGGGATAGGTAACTTTTGCAAAACAGTGACTGGCGCATCACCCACAAGACAGTCCAAGTTTTGGTGGACCAGAACTAAAGGCTCCCAATTGGACGATAAAATTACCCACTTTCCAGTCTTCTTTCCCGTGGCTACCCCTGTTCTTAGCAAGGTATGCAAGGCCCCAGAGTCCCTCAAAATGTTCACAGGGCGTGTTATCCCGGACACTGTTACTGTTCCCTTAGAGACAAACGGCGTCCGGCTGGCTCTCCTCCCTATCAGCAGGGTGGTGGTTCCCACGTCCTAGGGAAGGGGACACACAACCCACTGTCACTGTTTCTAGGCTTGGGATCCTCTGTGTAGCCATCACTGTCTTCGCTGGCTCCTTAGGCTGGAGCCTGCGACAACAATACTCGTCCTTACGACCGCTCCTCCCCGGCCCGGGCTTCGAATTGCCCTTGCCCTGAGGGAGAGGGGCCAAGGGATGCTGATGCATCACCTTCCCTCGAGGTGGAAGTAGATTAGTCCGGGAAGTAAATGTGTGTCTCTTCTTCCTAGCCAACGCGTAATTATTGGCCACTGTGGCCTCATCCTCCACAGTCTTCACCCCCTTCTGAGCCACGTAGAATGCCACATCCCTGTCTACGACCAGAGTGAAAGCTTCTATTAGCATCAACTCAACTAGCTGCTCATAGGTCTTCACCTCTGACCTACACCACGATATAAAAGCTTTCCTCTTCGCCCTAGCTAGCTCGAGGTGGCTTTGCTCCGAGGTCTTCCTCAAGGCCCTAAATTCTTGCCTGCATGCTTCTGGCAACAGAAAATAAGCCTGAAGGACCTGTTTCTTGACCTTGTCATACGAGCAGGCGTCCACATCACTAAGCGCCATATACGCTTTCAGTGCCTTGCTCTTAAAGTTCTGCTGTAAAAGTAAGGTCCACTGGTCTCTGGGCCAAGAGAGACGAGTAACTAATCTCTCGAAACTACTACAGAAGGCGTTCACACAACCTTCATCAATCAAATATATTATTATCCCTGCTCGCCCTTAGTTCAGCTAAATGCAGCTGAGTTTCGAGGGAGCGGTTCTTAGCTTTCTCCAGCTTAATCTGTAGTTCCACCCGCTTGACCTCTGGGTCGGCCTCAGGCTTTCCGTTCACCTCGTCCTCATCAGCCTCAGAGAGACAGGAATCAGCCAGTCCCTCATCCCAACCGAGCTGCTGGTGAACTAGGTTAACAAGGTCCGTTGCCCCTAAATGGCTGGCGATTGACTGTAATTCTGATATGGTCAACCCACCTACCAAGGCAGGCGTGGGCTGGTCCCTAAAAAAAACAGCCGCGTCTTCGTCACTCACGATAGGCATGGTGGCGTAAGATCACGGTGAACACGAAAAAAAGAAAATGTTATAGCAATATACTCGTAATCCTGGCAAGGTCGCCACTGTCAATCCCTCTACGTATCCCCCCTTCCTTATTACATCTTTACATCTCGTATCAGAGGGGTGAATTATTATAATTCCAATACCAGATTCTGTTGAAATAAACGACTTACTCTAAATTTATTTACAGATATTTGCAACGGGATCTGACTGCCTGAAAGACCACTGAACTGATTATTATACAATGAATAATACCTAAATAAATCAGAGACAAAACAAAATAAAATATAGAATTACGAGTAAACTCCACACCATAAACACAATACAAATCACAAAAGATATCAGGACACACTAAAGAACACACAGGGATCAAGGACACCGTTTCACAACAATCCACACAAGTGAACAAAAAATAAGACGCACACAAAAAAACTCAACAACGTCACATAAAACACAGAAATAAACACAACATAAAACACAAAAAAACAACATAAAACAGGAAAAAAATTATAAAACATATAAGAGAGAGGAGAGACGTCGTCCAGAACTAATAAAAAAAAGACAAATAATCCAACGAAGTATTATCACAGGAATATACAAAATAAAAGAAAAGGGAAAATATTCCAACCCTCTTACACAGTTACGTTAAATCAAACCCACTCAAGCAGTGCAAAGAAAAACCCATCCAGTGTTAAAGAATTGTTCGAAGCAAAATTAAGGACGAAAATATTTACCCACAAAACTTATTGTGAAAACAGAAAAGAGGGAAGGACAAAATATACAGTGATCAACGAGGCTGCAAGCCTCTTTAAAATCACGCAAATAAGATATTATATATCTGGGTGGCGCTCCTAACCCCACTCCAAAAGAATCACATTAAAACAAACCTATATACATTACATGTTGTCTTACTCCTAATCCCCTACAAAAGACACAACTTTACCTTACATAGTAGAAATATGCCGATCGCGACCTTCACCCCGTGACTAGACCACACCGTGAATGACCTGACCTCTCCTGCCCGGCGTCTTATATCTGCCCTGAGCCCACACTGACCACGTGGTCATTTCTACACGTGTGGTTACACTACTAAACAAAGAAACACTACTTAAGCAGTCAAAAAGGTAAAAATGGCCTAAAGCTAGGTAGTAATAACTTGGAAAATTCCCTATTATACAAAATATAACCAATTTGTCATGTAACCTATGTAACAATCGGAGGTTTTCTCCTCTACAGGACGACTCCTTAGACTTACTATGTTACTGATGGAAGAACAAGGTCTCCCGACTTCTGCTCTTCCCATAGTGACTCTTTAAAATCTGAACTTAAAACTAAACATTAAAATATTCACATATATATAAAGTAAAATAAATAAATAAATAATAATAATAATAAATAATAAATAATAAATAAATAAAAATAACATGACCTTCAAATGGTAACATTTCTGAGAGAGAGAGAGAGAGAGAGAGAGAGAGAGAGAGAGAGAGAGAGAGAGAGAGAGAGAGAGAGAGAGAGAGAGAGAGAGAGAGAGTGAGTGTGTGTGTGTGTGTGTGTGTGTGTGTGTGTGTGTGTGTGTGTGTGGGGGCGTGTGTGTGCGTGTGTGTGTGAGAAAGAGTGGAGTGGGAGCGGCCCGGCTGCCGACCTTTCCTTCCCCACTGACCCATCCACCTCCCCATTTTCTGACCTGCGCTGGTCACTAATGGCGCCAAGCGCCACGAAGTTTGAACCCAACAAAACACAAAGGAGAAAAAGTAATATATATATATATATATATATATATATATATATATATATATATATATATATATATATATATATATATATATATATATATATATATATATAATGTCACGCTCAATGTGGATAATTGCCTAATGTGAATATTAGGCAGAAAATTGCCTAATGTTCACATCAGGCAAGCTACTTGCTCAATGTTTACATATTGGCAACATTATGCAAAAAAATGCCTAATGTTCACATTATGCAGCTCAATTTTGCTCAATGTAAACAAAATTGCCTAATGTTTACATTATGTGGGGAATATAATCTGCTCTGTGTGGAGAATAAACAGTTTTAAGACTATAAGTTTATTACAATACTCACAAAAATTACTAAATAAAAGAAATCCTACAGTGTACAATCCATCTTGATTCTTAAGGACGACCACTAGCAGATTCCTGGGATCTGTTGGACCACGATCTACATCCGGGACTCTCAGTGTTGCATACTGACCAATGAACAATGATCTAAGCAGTTGTTGGCCGCGTCTTGTCATCTGTGATGCTGCCTTGTGTTCAGCCGAAGTACGGATCTTTTGGAATCTTGTCTCTGCTGATGCCACCGTCTCTGCTGATGCAAATGAATAAATAGATAAATAAAAATTTCATGTTAAAAACTTCATGGAATATATAGTTTAGTGTAAAAGAGCTGGTATTAAAAATAATGTTAAAAACATCTACCTGCATAGATTGATGGCTCTGCCTCTGCTGACGCTACTGCCTCTGCTGACGCCACTGCCTCCGTTGATGCCACTGCCTCTGCCTCTGCTGATGCCACTGCCTCTGCCTCTGCTGATGTCACTGCCTCTGCCTCTGCTGATGTCACTGCCTCTGCCTCTGCTGATGCCACTGCCTCTGCCTCTGCTGATGCCACTGCCTCTGCCTCTGCTGATGCCACTGCCTCTGCCGATGCCACTGCCTCTGCCTCTGCTGATGCCATTGCCTCTGCCTCTGCTGATGCCACTGCCTCTGCCTCTGCTGATGCCACTGCCTCTGCCTCTGCTGATGTCACTGCCTCTGCCTCTGCTGATGTCACTGCCTCTGCCTCTGCTGATGTCACTGCCTCTGCCTCTGCTGATGTCACTGCCTCTGCCTCTGCTGATGTCACTGCCTCTGCCTCTGCTGATGTCACTGCCTCTGCCTCTGCTGATGTCACTGCCTCTGCCTCTGCTGATGTCACTGCCTCTGCCTCTGCTGATGTCACTGCCTCTGCCTCTGCTGATGTCACTGCCTCTGCCTCTGCTGATGTCACTGCCTCTGCCTCTGGTGATGTCACTGCCTCTGCCTCTGCTGATGCCACTGCCTCTGCCTCTGCTGATGCCACTGCCTCTGCCTCTGCTGATGCCACTGCCTCTGCCTCTGCTGATGCCACTGCCTCTGCCTCTGCTGATGCCACTGCCTCTGCCTCTGCTGATGCCACTGCCTCTGCCTCTGCTGATGCCACCGCCTCTGCCTCTGCTGATGCCACCGCCTCTGCCTCTGCTGATGCCACCGCCTCTGCCTCTGCTGATGCCACCGCCTCTGCCTCTGCTGATGCCACTGCCTCTGCCTCTGCTGATGCCACTGCCTCTGCCTCTGCTGATGCCACTGCCTCTGCCTCTGCTGATGCCACTGCCTCTGCCTCTGCTGATGCCACTGCCTCTGCCTCTGCTGATGCCACTGCCTCTGCCTCTGCTGATGCCACTGCCTCTGCCTCTGCCTCTGCCTCTGCTGATGCCACTGCCTCTGCCTCTGCCTCTGCTGATGCCACTGCCTCTGCTGATGCCACTGCCTCTGCCTCTGCCTCTGCTGATGCCACTGCCTCTGCCTCTGCTGATGCCACTGCCTCTGCTGAAGACTCCAAAAATGCCTCAAGGTATTCCTCTGTAAATATTTCAGGAAGAGCTGTACTTGGAAGGATAGATGATCGTAATCCAACCTGCGGATCTTGCCCAAATGTTACTTTGAATGGGCTGTGGCCGGTTGTTTCATGACGGCTGATGTTAATTTGCCACTGAACAAACTTGAGGCCCACTGACCACTTCCTGCTGTTGTTCTCCTTCATCCAAATGGTTAGTTTGTCCTGGATGACTCCGTTAAGACGTTCAACAGCGCCCTGGCTTTGAGGATGACGTGGACGTCCAGTCACCGGCTTCAGCTCTGGCCAGAGCGATGCAAGCTCAGCGATTATGGCATTAACAAACTCACGTCCGTTGTCGGATTGCAAAATGGCAGGTGCTCCAAATGTCAGAAATATATCGAGAAGATTCGCTGCAACCTCTTCTGCTCTTTTTGTTGTAAATGGGCGTAACACGCAAAATTTGCTGAAATGATTTACAAATGTCATGATGTACTTGAAGTCTCCATCTGGCAATGTTTGAAAATTTATAAGATCGACCTGGCATCTTGAATGGATGTGATGACTGCGTACCGGTTTCACGACCAATCCCTTTGGAACTTTTCTGCTCTTTTTTTGATTGCAGTGTTCACAGAATGAAATGTACAGGTAGCATGCTTGTTGTGTGATGTTTGACCATTTCTTTTTCACTTCAGCAATTGTTTTCTTTCCACCTCCATGGTCAATAGCTTCATTGGCTGCTTTTACAATACCATAAACTTCTTCTGGAGACGCAACAAACTTGAATTCATCTTCATTTGGATCCTTTCTCTTGCGAATCAATCGGT
Source organism: Callinectes sapidus (assembly GCA_020233015.1). Taxonomy (NCBI): domain Eukaryota; kingdom Metazoa; phylum Arthropoda; class Malacostraca; order Decapoda; family Portunidae; genus Callinectes; species Callinectes sapidus. The sequence goes on from CM035219.1 coordinate 6,212,682, forward strand.
CAGCATTGCCAACGCGCAGCACTTCGTAGCGTTTGTTGAGGTTAAAGTCAGATGTAGACTTAGCTCCATGTTTGTTGATCCTTAATAAATCCTGTATCAGCTGGTCACGCTGGTTGGTGGGTTGGATGACAACATTCTCTGCCTTGCCTTGCAGTATTTGACGGAGCTTAAGTTCGAAGTTATCTTGGTCCATACTGCGTAGTCTGAAGCAGAAATTATAAAGAAATATTGAGAAAGGTGGTAGTGAGCTGCTGTTCGTGTAGAAAGTAGCTGGTGTCTGCCCTCTTCAGCCCAGAGATACCTTCTCGTTACCTTGGGCCAGTGGTCCTCAATCTGGGTTTGATCAAACCCCAGGGGTCGGTGAGTCAGTTTCAGGGGTTCGGCGGTTTGGTTTGGATATTTTGAAGGTTCAAAACCATCCTGACAGAGATTCGATTCAGTGAGGTACCCTCACAGTGATGGAGTGCTTTGCCTTTACAAACTCGTGTTCACATCAGGCAAAATACCATTGCCTAATCTGAAAGCCTTGCCTAAAGTGAACATTAAGCAAGAAATTTGCCTATTGTAAACATTGTGCAAATTGATTGCTTAATGTGAACATTAGACAATTTCTCTGCCTAATGTTCACATTAGGCAATTATCCACATTGAGAGTGATATATATATATATATATATATATATATATATATATATATATATATATATATATATATATATATGGTGGGTCGAGCCAAGAAGTCACACGGCGGATTGGCCTGGCCCACGGCGTTGTGGACTCGCTCAACAACGATACCTGTGTAGACAGACAAAAATTCGGATCTTCAAGTTGCTGGTGATCCTTGTCTTATTCTATGGTTGTGAGACATGAATACTGAACACCGACCTGAAGAGGCGAATTGATGTCTTTGGCACTAGATGCCTTTGCATTATTATGGGATACCGCTGGTATGACTTTGTGTCAAATCAGCGATTGAGACCGATTCAAGGCCTATTACTAGCATAGTCCGTCAGCGCTAACTGCGGCTATATGGGCATGTGGCACGATACCTGGAAGCCGATCCTTATCGGCTTGTTTCCGTAAGCGACAACCCGACGTGGAGGAGGCCAAGGTGACGCCCACAAAACTCTTGGCTGCGGCAAGTCGATGCCTCCTGCTGGGATGGGAAGGGAGCCTGCATGGAGACTAGCGATGCGAGACCGCCAGGGGTGGTGCCGTAGGGTAAATTATTAATTTTTCAGTCCATATTTCCTGTGTAGTGATCCCAGATTAGTCACAACACTCTAAACCTACCTAGGAGCATAATGACATGACGCATCCCCGGTTCCTAGCCTCCCCAACCATGTCGGTCATCCTTTGCCGTTACGTGAGGTGGCAGGACAGAACACACATGACTTCCACTCCTAACGGACACAGCGCTTCACAATCACTACACGTTAAGCCAACCCAGTTGCAAATTGACCGGATGTATCCTTGGCTCCTGGTTTCCCAAACCTTCTCAAACCTTCCCAAACCTTAACCATGACTAACCTGGGTCATGGTGTGAGGTGACACGATAGTATACCCATGACTTCCACTCCTGAAGGACACAAGTGGTTCTGTTACTAATCCTGTCTATCGCGCGACTTTCCGTGTACTCACACACACACACACCAAAAAAAAAAAAAAAAAAAAAAACACAATGCCGGAGTACTTGATGCTCGTCGGCTATGTGCATGAGGCCCACATAGACTTGCCCAACACGGCGTCCTCTGCTCCTATGTACCTGTGTGGCACCAGTGATGCTACCCAACTAGACCACCTGCGCTCCTCGGCTAACTCCCACTCCAGGTTATTCAGCATCAGTGGCGGGTGCTGGGCCACTTCATCCAATGCCTCCGTCGCCTGTGTCAAGCGACACTGAGGCCTGCCACGCCTCCGTGCGATACCACCGCGATACCACCGCGATACCAGCCCACAGATGGCTGCGCTTCGCCTTTGTTGCCGGTCATCAGCCTACCACTGTATGTCCCGTTCCCACCTTTGACGGCAGCCCGCCCTCGCCTTGGGATTCTGGTCCCCGTCTTATGCTCTCCCGCACTATCTTTGCCACCATGGGCCCCTGAGCAACTTCCTCCCTACCAGCGTCCTCCCCTGGATAAGAGACACCTAAAGGGCCCCCACACACGCTCACGCTCAGGCCGCCTGATGTCACCCACACACTATTCAGTCCTGCCTCAAGGCCACTCTCAGTTCTAGAGAGACACCGCGCAGTGAAGATCAAGCCTTCTCTCCTAGATAAAGAGGAATTGGATTTACTTGCGGCTGCAGCTGTAGCGGCGAAGTTATTACAGAAGACCAAGAAGAGGAGAAAGAGGAGAGTATGGACCAAGGAGTGGCTGCTGAAAAGGGATGGACTGTCACATTTGAAGTTACTGGAGGAGCTGAGATTAGAACCAGTATATTGGCTCACTTATATCAGGATGGATGAACAAACTTACTTGACGCTGCTGTCTCTAGTAAGTCCTTTTGTTAAGAAGCAAGACACAAGTATGCGCAAAGCCATATCACCTCATGAGAGATTAACTGCTACACTCCACTTCCTGGTGAAGAGCCTAACTGCTACAGTCAACTTCCTGGCAACGGGTCGATCATATGTCGATCATAAGTTTTCGACATGCATTTCTCCACAAGCCCTGTGATTTATTTATTTATTTATTTATTCTTATGTAGAAGGGAGTCGGCCAAGGGCAACAAAAATAAAACAAAAAGGCCCACTGTAGTGCCGGTCCCTGGAAAGTCCAGATTCAGTAGCCAAAAGAACGGGATGAGTGTCTGGATATCTCTCTCTTGAAACAGTTCAAGTCATAGGCAGGTGGATATTCAGAAACAAGGAGAGAGTTCCTGAGTTTACCAGAGAATGGGATGAAAGACTGAGAATACTGGTTTACTCTTGCATTAGAGAGGTGGACAGAATAGGGGTGAGAGGAAGAGGCAAGTCTTTTGCAGCGAGGCCGCGGGAGCAGGGGAGACACGCAGTTAGCGAGATCAGAAGAGAAGTTAGCATGAAAATAGTGGTAAAAGAGAGCAAGAGAGGCAACATTGCGGCGATGAGAAAGAGGCTGAAAGTCAGTCAGAGGAGAAGAATTGATAAGACGATAAGCTTTTGATTCCACCCTGTTCAATAGAGCTGTATGAGTGTAGCCTCCTCAGACATGTGAAGCATACCCCATACATGGACGGATGAGGCCCCTGTATAAAGTTAGCAGTTGGGGGAGGTGAGTAAAACTGCCGAAGACAGCTCAGAACACCTAACTTCATAGAAGCTGTTTTAGCTAGAGAGGAGATGTGAAGTTTCCAGTTTAGATTACAAGTAAAGGATAGACCGAGAATGTTCAGTGTAGGAGAAGGGGACAGTTGAGTGTCAATGAAGAAGAGGGGATAGTTATTTGGAAGGTTGTGTCGAGTTGATAGGTGGAGGAATTGAGTTTTTGAGGCATTGAACAACACAAAGTTTGCTTTGCCCCAATCATATATTTTAGAGATATCAGAAGTTAGGCGTTCTGAGGCTTCCCTGCATGAGCTGTGTACTTCCTGGAGGGCTGGTCGTCTATGGAAAGACATGGAAAAGTGCAAGGTGGTATCATCAGCATAGGAGTGGATAGAGCAAGAAGTTTGGTTTAGAAGATCATTGATGAATAATAGGAAGAGAGTGGGTGATAGGACAGACCCTTGAGGAACACCACTGTTGATAGATTTAGGGAAAGAACAGTGATCGTCTACCACTGCAGCAATATAACGATCAGAAAGGAAACTTGAGATGAAGTTGCAGAGAGAAGGATAGAAGTCATAGGAGGGTAGTTTGGAAATCAAAGCTTTGCGCCAAACTCTATCAAAAGCTTTCCATATGTCTAGGGCTACAGCAAAAGTTTCACCAAAATCTCTAAAAAACGATGACCAAGATTCAGTAAGGAAAACCAGAAGATCACCAGTAAAGCGGCCTTGACGGAAGCCATACTGGCGGTCATATAGAAGATTGTTAAGTGATAGATGTTTAAGAATCTTCTTGTTGAGAATATATTCAAAAACTTTAGATAAGCAGGAGATTAAAGCAATAGGACGGTAATTTGAAGGACTAGAACGGTCACCCTTTTTAGGAACAGGCTGAATGTAGGTAAACTTCCACCAGGAAGGAAAGGTAGATGTAGATAGACAGAGTTGAAAGAGTTTGACTAGGCAAAGTGCAAGCACGGAGGCACAGTTTCGGAAAACAATAGGAGGGACCTCATCAGGTCTATAAGCCTTCCGTGGGTTTAGGCCAGCGAGGGCATGGAAAACATCATTACGAAGGATTTTAATAGGTAGCATGAAGTAGTCAGAGGGGGGAGGAGAAGGAGGAACAAGCCCGGAATCGTCCAAGGTAGAGAGTTATTAGCAAAGGTTTGAGCGAAGAGTTCAGCTTTAGAGATAGATGAGATGGCATTGGTGCCATCTCGTTGAACTAAAGGAGGGAAGGATGATGAAGTAAAGTTGTTGGAGATGTTTTTGGCTAGATGCCAGAAGTCTCGAGGTGAGTTATATCTGGAAAGATTTTGACACTTTTTATGAGTGAAGGAGTTTTTGGCAAGTTGAAGACTACATGAAAGTAATTACAATAGGTTACACTAGCTACTAGAAATGGTAACAATTGGTGAGGACATTAAAATATAATCAACGTTTGACATCTTTATTGGAATGACATTGTTATGCGAAAAAGTAAATGAAATTATTGTCTTACTGTGCAAGGCAACACAAAATAGATATAATTTGAGTACCTAATTATATGTAATTTATTGTAGTCTGCTGCCCCTGAGGTGTATCATCCTGGACAGATATTTGGAGAGGAGTTAATGGTGAAACATAAGTGAAAGGATAAGGTGTTGATGAGTCTTTTAATTCCGTGTTTGTTGTTAGTTTTCCACTGAGGCCTTGATACAATACATCATTTATTAACTTTTCTGTTAGCAGTTGCATATCTGCTGTCATTTTCCTGAGGTTTGTTGCAACATTTTTTCCCACAATGTCAAACTTTTGCTCTGGCCGGGAAGATGTTATGCGCACTCCGATGACTGAAAACATTTTCAGCAGTACTAGTCGAAGGTCTCTGTTTTTTCTCGCTCCTGCTGTGAGAAAATCAACTGTTAGTTCTGATCTCTCTGCTGATGGTCTGTCATGGTCAGAGCTGCAGACACTGCTACTTCTCGATAATGCACGACTACGTAGTCTAGTGCTGATATGCGGACATTGTACCAGACTTCAGAGAGGACGAAACCTCTTGCACTCTTTCTTGAAGGAAATGTTAATTTTCTTTGTGACTAGTTCTCTAGTACATAGCATCGGCGTTCTTCTCTTTCAATTTCTCTACAAGCAAGTCATATGCTGCATTCTTCTTTACTTTATCCGAATATTCTTTTGATTTGATTTTCCATAGGCATGTATTTTCCTTATATATTTCAATAAACTCAGCCCAAAATTGGCACTCTTTCCCAGTGGTGCAGCTGGTGGTTAGTTCAACAGACATGTTGACAGTATGCTGCCGAGATCCACACTGACACATGCAGCCTCAAGGCCGCCTCATGTGCCCACGCACACACTCAAACCGGCCTGAACCGGATGTTGGCCAGATGGAAAAAACCTGACACCGACAAATTCGTTCAGGCCGCCTGTGTGCCGCACACACGCTCAGTATAGCTTGAACAGTCCTGTTTTGTTGAGGCGGCCGGAGAGGCCGCCTGAGCGTGTGTGAGGTCCTTAATCCGGAGTCCATTTTCTGGTGGATTCTGGGGCAGAGGTGAGTGTGGTCCTTGCTACTGACTATGACCACTGTACTTGACCTCGAGCGTCTCTCAGTCGCAGGACATTGTTCCACTTCATTTGCTGCACGTGGGGGCCATGGTTTAGGGTTCTGGAGTCAGGGTGGAAACTTTGTTTTCACCCCCTTTTCAGGGAGGCCAGGTTCCAAGTAACCCTTCGCATCCCAACATCCTTAACCCCAACCACCCCTGACTAAGTCATACTGCCTCCCACGCCTGCGGGGGGTGGTTCCATTTTTCGGCCGAAAATAGTAGCCACCTCTGTAAGTCAGGACTCTGCCCTCAATCCCCTTCCTTATAGGCCAGGATCACAGTAGTCCCTTCCAGTTGTCCACCGCGGCCGACGCGCCCTAGTACTGCTACTACTCCCCCACCCTGTCCGTCACTCTCTGTCCTCTCTTGCCTCCCTGAATGAGGTGACTTCCCAGTTTCTCTCTTCACCACTAATTCCCCCTCCTGTACACCCTTCTTATTTTTCTTATTTTTCTTATTTTTCATTCCTTTTATTTTTTTATGTGATTAAGTGATGGTACATGAATGTGTAATATGTGATGAAAATCGCAACATAAATAGGTAATACATACTTTTATTTTCATAATTGTGTGTGTTAAAGCACCATCTTTGATATTATATTCATCCTCATGATGTATCTTATCAGAGACTTATTTAAACATTACCTACAGGTATTGACAGACAACATAGTGTATATGAGTGCAAACTTGAATTCAGAGATCCGCGCTTCCCAGAAAGGCAGGCATCGCTTCCACTTGGCACGCAACACCTTCTTTCCGCAGGGGTACGGGATCGCTTGTTTTCCTGGTGCGCCATTCAAGAGAAAGTTCAACACCATGTATGTATGTTATTATTGGAGTAACAGTTCAATATAAGTTTTGGACATATGATGTACGATTGCCGAAATTAAGTAGAAAATCATTGGACTCTATGACTATCATTCTATTGTAAGACAAAAGGAATGCACAACGTTTCATCTACAAGTATAAAGAATAACCTTCCACCTTAAGATGTAGTCACTTCTATCTGCCTAGACATAAAGCTATAAAATTAGATGGAACCAATGTTGTAGAAAATAATATATAACAGTCCTGTGCATCCTGCTGGACCACATGTCATCAACCAGATTTTTCATTGCAGGGTCTGTAAACAACGACTATGTGTGTGTGTGTGTGTGTGTGTGTGTGTGTGTGTGTGTGTGTGTGTGTGTGTGTGTGTGAGTAGAGAGAGAGAGAGAGAGAGAGAGAGAGAGAGAGAGAGAGAGAGAGAGAGTGAGAGAGAGAGCGCCGAAGTCAAACAAAAATGTAAAAACGTGTCTTGGATAAAATGTTGGGGAGGATTTGATATAAGAAGCTATTTCATAGTGGGACCAAAAATTACAGATAGGGAACGTGTTAGCAGTTTATACAGTGGTTCATAGAGATGGACAAAATCTATTGGTGGAAGAAGTTGCTGGTCGATAGAAAGAATAATATGAAGAATTACTAAATATTGTAGACAAAGGAAGAGGTGAGAACATTGATATACACTAATCCCCCAGTTATCACGGGTTTCGCTATTGTGTTTCAAAGCTATCGCGGGAAAACAAAAAGACACATTTAAATGGCTAACGCTAACGGCATAGGCTTACGATAGTAAGCCTATCCCGTAAACAAGCCCATCCATATGGCTGTCATATTACTTGGCCAGACTCACTTGCTGATTCGCTGAGTTTGAGTGACATATTTGGCTGTGATTGGCTAGCACACTCTTGCTACCCCCCTCCCCCCCTTTCTGTTACCCACGGGAGGGAGAGGGGATGGTAAGTGGCTGGGGGAAGGAGGGAGTGGGGGGGAGGCGGCCTACTCGGTCTGTTCGTGTATCCAATGGGAGTGGATAGGGACGGAGTGAGGGGGAGGGAGGCAATACTACGTGAGGGAGAAGGGGACCAGACTGCGCTCAGACACGTGTTAACACACGGACTTGCTGTGCTCCAGTCTGTGCACTCCCACCGTTCGGTGGTTCTTTGTACGCCATTCAGGCCTAGGTTTAGAGAAATAAAGTTAGGTGTCCCGTTGTCGCTGAATTGAGTTTTGCTAATTCATTACCCTCTCCTTAGTGACAACAGTAAGTGTCTGTTGTCAATTGTCAAATTGCCCTTCCTCTCTGCCTACGGGGGAACCGCCTCAGTGATAGTGCTTTTGGGGTGAATCAACACCGTCCGGCCTCCCTAGAGTGGTTTGGCAGGTCAATTTGACACTTAGGTCACTCCTCCCTGACTTCCTCCCGCTTGTGCCCCGCTCCCCTCCTGTAGGAGGGGGGTGTACCTCATGACGGATAGTGCCTCTTCCCCTCCCCATGGTCGGGGAGGGGGAACGACTGACAGACCTCCCCTGACGGACCTACGACCCATTAACCCTGACAATGCCTTATTTGTGACACTACGCGCTAAAGGACAGACCCGCCTCTCCAATGTAAATTCATTTATTATCAAAAAGGTCATCGATGGTAATGTAGGCGATGTTGTTAACGTTAAGAAACTTGCCAGCGGAGACCTACTCGTTCAAGCTTTGAATTCGGCACAGATCAAGTCATTGTTGAAGCTCCGGTGTATCCATGACATCGAGATTGAAGCCTCGATTCCCGTGTCAATGAATTCATGTCGGGGTGTTGTCACCCATGCTGACTTCATTGATATGGAGACGGCTGAAATAGTTGATGAAATGGCTTACCAAAATGTAATTGGAGCAAAAAAAATAACTAAATTTATTGACGGCAACAGAAGGAACACTGCCTCAGTAATTCTAACGTTTAGCTCCACTAAATTGCCAGACAAGGTTGAGGTAGGATACGAAAAAATTTATGTTCGGCCCTATATTCCAAACCCACTTCGCTGTTTCAAATGCCAATTGTACGGTCATCATGGTAATGCTTGTCGGTCTTCGCTTCCATACTGTGCTAAGTGTGCTAGTGAGGGTCATACTATGGAGCAATGTACGTCACAGGTTAAAAAGTGTCGTAACTGTGGAGAGGCTCACTCGACCTTCTCGCGGGATTGCCCCGTCTGGAAGCTTGAGAAAGAGATCTGCACAGTTAAGGCAACTGAAGAGATTTCCTACGGTGAGGCGAGGAAGCGAGTGAAGGTGGCGCAGGCTGCTCCGGCTTCAAACGTTTCATATGCTTCATCAGTAAAGTCCCGACCAGTGATGTGCAGTGTTGCCATACAGACTGACTCTACATCTACCACACCTGCTTCTACTCCATCTACTTCCAATGCTTCCTCTGCTACCTCCAACATCATTACACCGTCATCTACCACCACTACATCAAAACCTAATTATGCAAATGCTACCTCTTCTACTAAAACTAGGAATGAAAAGACTGACAAGACAAATCAGAGTAACTTCACAGTTCTTAACCGGAAAAACACTTCTGATGCCGTCACTGCTCCCGCGCAGTTGAGGAGTAGCTCGCACTATCGCTCCCTCTCAACTAGCTCAGGGGAGATTAATATAAATGATGATATGGACGTCTCCTCTGGTAAGAGCCGGGAGAGGTCCCCCGGTAGCGCATCCGTGCGCAAAAAGACTAAGAAAAACGGCCAACCCCGCAACTCTTAAGCCATAATGTTCAAAGTACTACAGTGGAACTGTAGAAGTCTTCGGAATAAAGATCCATATTTGTCACTTTTAGTGAACATACACAGGCCGTCTGTTATTTGTCTACAGGAGACGAGACTGGATGATCAGCCTGATCCTTCAGTACTTAAACACTACCATCCGTACAAAAGATATGATGGTCATGGCGTTGCCATTTACACACATAAGACACTGACACAGACAGAAGTAGCGTTGAATACGCCTTTGGAAGCTGTCGCGTGCAGGGTGAAATTCAACGATGCGTACCTGGCTATCTGTTCACTCTACTTACCTCACAATACCTCCATATCTGATGATGACATAACATCACTAATTAGCCAGCTTCCGGGGAACAGGCTAATCTTAGGAGATTTTAATGCCCATCATCAGCAATGGGGAAGTGAGAGGTCAAGTCCTCGAGGCGAGCAGATAGTTAACCTTTTGTTACAAACAAACCTCTGTCTTTTGAACGATGGTAGTGCGACTCGTGTAGATGATCGGACTGGCACCGCTACTGCCATTGATCTGTCTGTGGCCTCGGCAAATATATTTCCTGACTTCTCTTGGGAAGTCATCGACGACTCTCACGGAAGTGACCACCTACCTATCTGCATCTCTCATGCACGTGACACCCCCTCTACTCCCCGCCCTCCCAAGTTTAACTTTAAGAGAGCAGACTGGGCGTCCTTCCGTGCGATCGCCGACGTGGATGTATCTGGCGAGGACATTGATACCAAGGTTAGTAATGCGACACACTCCATTTTACACGCCGCTGAGGTATGTATTCCGAAAACTGCTACAGTTCACACGAAGCGTGGAGTTACATGGTGGACAACAGATTGCCGACAAGCACTTCGTGAGCGCAATAGACGATACAGGTATTTCAGCCAGCAGCCCAGTCAAGACAACTTCATAGCCTATAAAAAGGCAAGGGCTCAGGCAAGGAAAGTTATCCTCAATGCTAAAAGGAACTCATTCCGTCAATTTGTCACAACTGTAAACAGGACTACCCCCCTCACACAAGTATGGAAAACAATCACCATAATCAGCAATAAAAAACAATTCAACCCAATTAATTCTCTAAAGATCAATGGTAATGTCATAGATGACCCCAGAGCAATTGCCAACACAATTGCCCACCACTTCCACGAGGCCAGCAGCACGGCCTCCTATGACCCTGCGTTCCTTCCACGGAAGGAAGCAGCAGAGCACACCGTCCCAAACTTCGCCATGGGAGGCGTAAACTCAGATTATAACTCTGGGTTTACGTTGGATGAACTCCTTCTTGCCCTGAAAACCTGTAAAGGCTCCAGTCCTGGTCCAGACAATATTACGTACAGCATGTCGCAACATCTCGGCCCTGAGTCATTAACAATACTACTTAAATTATACAATGAAATTTGGACCACACACAATTTTCCCCGCATGTGGCATTTTTCACATGTCATACCTATTCCTAAAAAAACTGGACGCCTTACGGACCCCAGTGCGTTTCGTCCTATTGCTCTCACGAGCTGTCTATGTAAGGTCATGGAACGTATGATTAAAAGGAGGCTACTTTTTGTTTTAGAAGCGAGAGGTCTGATAAGTATTGAGCAGTCGGGCTTCCATAAACACAGAAGCACGATGGACCACTTAACAAACCTCGAGCATTGTATTTCAGAGGCATTTGCCAATAAACATTTCATGGTAGGAGTGTTTCTGGACATCCATAAAGCCTTCGACATGACATGGCGACATGGAATTCTCATGAAACTCTACGCTCATGGCTTCAGAGGTAACTTGCCAATTTTTGTTTATAATTTCCTACAGGACAGGACATTCTCTGTCAAGCTTCCCTCTAACGTATTCTCAGACATTTTTGTCCAAGAAAACGGGGTGCCACAGGGCAGTGTTCTTAGTCCTATATTATTTTCTATTATGATTAATGATATTCTGTCAACAACTCCCGCCCCCAGGAATCTTATATACTCACTCTATGCTGACAACTGTGCGATATGGCACTCCTCGCCATACGCAGAATTCTCAGCTGGACGGATTCAACTTGCTCTTGACTCCGTCCAACATTGGGCCTCTTTGTGGGGATTTAAGTTTTCCGTTTCAAAGTGTATCGGTGTTGTTTTTACTAGACGCAAAATTCCGAACCTTCACATCACTCTTCATGGCCAGCCGATACCTTTTCAAAATTCTGTAAAGTTCCTGGGTATGCATTTTGACAGCAGACTCTGTTGGAAAATACATATTGATAATCTGCTTATTCGGTGTCGTAAAAAAATTAACGTCCTGAAATACCTTTCTGGCACATCTTGGGGAGCAGACAGAACATCTTTATTAATGGTGTACAAGTCCTTAATTCGTTCTCACCTATGGCTCGCCGGTGTATGGGTCGGCATCGGAAGCGACTCTGAGATGTTTGGATGTACTACAGAATGAATGTTTGCGAATGTGTCTTGGGGCCCTGCGCTGCACACGTGTGGCGCGCATGGAGGTCGAGGCAAACGTACCACCACTGTCCACACGACGTGACGCACTGCTGCTGGCGTATGGCGTCTCTACGGCCAGGAAGACTCCCCTCGGTACAACTCCGTCCACCACCATAAGGCAGCACCACAACCTACACAGTCTGAGTCGGTCCCCCCTAGCAGTGCGAATATACCACCTTTGCCAGCGGGAGGACATCTCAATAGAAAACGGAGACCAACTCGTGCTGCCAGTCCTCGCCCCATGGGAGACACCGTCCACCACCTTCATCACAAACTGGCTCCCGGGGCACAAAGTTACCATTACCGAGGCGGAGGTGCTCCAACACTTCCGGGCCCTCGTGGCAGGCCTCCCTCCTTCTCTCCACCTTTACACAGACGGCTCCAAGACGGGTCCCCCCCAAGTGGGAACCGCCTTGCCGTGGTGGGGGGGCTTGCGTGTCCCTATGACCTGGCGAGCTGGACTAGAGGGGGCTTCGGCCCCTGCTCCGCCCCAGTTTGGGGGGAGAGGGCTTCCCATGCTAGGAAGGTCGCCAGCGAGGGACCAGACTAAATGGTTCCTGACGTAGGCTGCCAGTACGGGTCATCAGTGCCGCCCGCCAGGGGGACCGCCCTCTATGGGCCGTCCTGTGTTGGATGGTTGGGTGTCTGGGCCGGAGGACGTGAGGGAGGGGGTCTTAGCACCGTCGTGGGCAAACTTTCGAGCCATGGGGGCTGCTTTTTAAAACGAGCAGTCCCGTGGGGGACGAGGTACCCCGCCCGCGGCGGCCAGCGCTCGGTCCTCTCGTCTGTCCGGTAGGCGGTAGCTCTTGGCCCCTGGGGCCAACCTTCTCTATCTTTCTCTTTCATGGATAAAGACTCTATTTCACCTTCCCCTCGAGTGGTGGGCGACCAGGCCCTCGGGGTGGATTCCACTGGTCTTTGTGGGTCTCCTGCGCTAGCTTCTGGGGGACGAGATGTCCTCCTACTTAGAGATGTCCCTGAACATCTTACATACAGGGCTCTCCACGATCTCGTAAAGCCCTACGGGGATGTGGCCCGGATTCGGCTCATTTATGAGACCGACGGGTCGAATCGGTGTTATGTGACTTTCACCACCGCTGTCCAGGCGCGTTCGGCTTTTGACGCGTCTGGCACTTTTGGCTTTTCTGCCCCTCGCCCTGAACTCCTAGCCTCTGCGAACGTGGCCGAGTCTGACTCTGACTACGTTCCGAACATCTTCGAACGAGTTGCTGAGGAGGCCTCCAAGGGGGTTCGCCAGGCCCCTAGTTCCTTGCCTACTTCCGGGGTGGCAAGGGTAACTTCATACGTGCTTGCCAGTTTGTCGAGAGGGAGTTTGGCACCGTTCCTAAAGAGAATCTGCGTCGGTATGGTAAGGCTCTTTTAATAAGAGCGAAGGACTTGACCCAAGCAAAGATGCTCCTCAATTTTAGGTGTGATCCACAGTGCATGTTTGATGCCATCCGCCCCCACCGTACCTTCAACTATTGTAGGGGTATAGTGTTCAACTATGACCTGTGGGAGTTTCCGGAGGAGGAGATACGCGCCATGTGTCCTCAGACTGTGCAGAAGGTGTGGAAGGTGAACGGGAGAGGCAATATGGTTGTTTTGACTTTCTTTGGTTCGGTCTTACCAGATTATGTACAAGTTGGTCCTCTCCATCTCAGGGTGAAGCCCTTTCTTGACAGACCTCTGCAGTGCTTCAACTGCTATGAATTTGGCCATGGCAGGAAGCATTGCACTTCCTCCTCTCGCTGTGGCCGTTGCTCTGTTTTAGGCTCCCATGGCATTGATAACTGTGAAGCCGATCCTTACTGTTTCCACTGCCGGTCAGATCACCAGTTACGTTCCAGGGATTGTCCGAGATATCGTCTAGAACAGGATGTCCTCCATCTTGCGAACACTTCCTTTATTAGTATTGGCAGTGCTCGCCGTGAGCTTTCCTATAGGCAAGGACGGAGTGGGGAGGCCAAGTCCTACTCCGCTGCAATTGGTTCACGTTTGCCTTTGTCGCAGTCTCCCCCCTCTCTTTCTGTTCCCTTAGGCGTCCCTGTTCGAAATACGTTTTCTGTGTTGGAAGGCTCGGGCGACGGTACACCAGCGGTTCCTGATCTGCCTCCTTCTCGCGCTGACTCCTGCCCTACTCCGGCGCCGCTTCCGCCACGGAGTCCTAGGCGCAGGGACCGTCAGCGGGCTACCAATAAACGACAACATGGTTCCGCTGATTCGGTTGAGCTGTTGCAACTGCCTCCGACTAAGGTTGCTGTCGGTCGTACTCCTCGTGGGCGTTCTGCCGACAGGGTCCCGTCGACGTCTGCGGTTACTAGTGACGGTTTTCCAGTACGTTCTGCTTCGCTGGGTCGTACTGATGTTCCTGATGTTCCTGTGACTGTTGATATGGAGGTTTCTCAAGGGGGTCCGTTGCCCCAACCTTTAGGTAGTCCTGTATCTCCAGACCCTGTACTTTCTGACCGCTCTGCTCGTCCAGTCTCACCTCTGCCTTCTGGTGGTGTGTCGCCCACCAAAGGTGCAGTCGTTCCTGTTAAAGTAGTTCACCGTCCAAAGGTTGCGACCGGTCGGTCCAGCCCTTCTTCTCGTTCCCGACATCCTCTAGTGCGGGCTTCTGGTCTTCCCGGTTCTCGTCTTGTCACGGTACCTTTTGGTGAACGTGAAAAGAAGGGCAAGTCCCTGAAAGGGACGCGGACTCCCCACTAGTTATCTTCCGGTTCTTACAGTGGAATTGTAGAGGTCTTCGAGCCTCGTGGGAGGAACTCCGTTGTTTAATATCCCGGTTCTCTCCTGAATGCATTTGTTTACAGGAGACGATGCTCGGTGACCTCTCTCACTGTAGTCCTCCTGGTTATCGTTCCTTTTTTAGTAAACCTTTTCCAGGTCAGGGCCACCACGGTGGCACGGCGATTTTACTTCGTAACGATGTGCCTTTTGTCAGCCAACAGCTTCGCACGCCTGTGCAGGCTGTTGCTGTCAAAGTATTTCTGGGCAGGTTCTACACCCTGTGTAGCCTGTACCTCCCTCCCGGTGTTCCTGTAGTAAAGCCTGACCTGGTCGCCCTAGCTCATGAACTCTCTTCTCCGTTTCTTATTTTGGGTGATTTTAACGGTCGCCATCCCTTGTGGGATGATAACGCTACTAACCCTCGTGGCATTTTAATCGCATCTTTTATTGATGACGAGGGTCTTGAGGTTTTAAATTCTGGTGATGTGACACACTTTCATAGTCCGACGGGGACTTTTACTTCTATTGACGTCTCCCTCTGTACTTCGAATTGTCTTCTTGATTTTACCTGGCGGGTCCTCCCGGATTTGTACGGAAGTGACCATTTCCCGATTTTAATAGAGTCCCTTGACTCCGAGCCGCAGTCTCGCCCTCCTCGCTGGCGTTTAGATAAGGCGGATTGGCAACGTTTTGAGGACTTAAGTTCTCATGTTGGTCTGATTTCTGACTTTGGTTCTTGTAATGAGGCTGCCGATTACTTTGCTGATTTCTTGCATTCTGCAGCTCTTCAGTCTATTCCTAGGACGTCCGGTCGCTTCCCTAAACGTCCTGTTCCCTGGTGGAACGAGGATTGCACTAGAGCCGTGAGGGAGAAGCGGGCTGCTTATAATAGGGTTTGCCGCTACCGTGGGGACCCTCTATACTTGGAGGATTTTCGTCGAGCTCGTGCACGGGCGAGGCGCACATTTAAAGTTGCTCAGCGTGGTTCCTGGAGATCTTATATCTCCTCCATTACTTCTAGGACCCCGCTTACTGAGGTCTTTAATAAAGTCCGTAAGATCTCGGGAAAGTTTTCCCCTCCCCCTTCTCCTGTCTTATTGCAAGCTGGGGAGTTAGTAGCGGACCCCAAGGCAGTTGCCGATCTCTTTACAGACTCGTTTGTGAGTGTATGTCGGAGAGACCCCAATACGTTGGGAGCTCGGTATCGGCAAAGGTCGGAGGCTGCGGGAGTGACTTTTCCTTCTTCTGGTGGTGAGTCATATAATATAGCTTTCTCCGTCGCTGAGTTGCGGGCGGCTTTATCTCAGTGTCACGACTCGTCGCCGGGTCTTGATGATGTTCCTTATGGTTTTTTATGTCATTTGTCTGATAATGCTTTGACGTTTTTATTGGGCCTTTTTAATTTGATCTGGCGTACCGGTGACTTTCCTGATTCGTGGAGGGTGGCAGTCGTCCTTCCCATCCCGAAGCCTGGTAAAGACCATCTGTACCCAACGAACTATCGTCCTATTTCTTTAACATCCTGCATCTGCAAAGTGCTCGAGAGGATGGTCAACGATAGGCTTGTGTGGTACCTGGAGAGCAACAGCTTATTGTCTCCAGTGCAATATGGCTTTCGGAAGGCGCGGTCTACTATTGATGCTCTTTTATCTCTCGAAGCCTCTGTTTGCGAGGCGTTTGCCAAAGACCACCACCAGGTAACTGTGTTTTTCGATTTGGAGAAGGCTTATGACACGGCTTGGTGCCATGGTATCTTACGGAGTCTGTTTGACTTTGGTCTACGTGGTCGTCTCCCAATTTTTATTCAACAGTTTTTATCTAGACGTCTTTTACGGGTTCGAGTGGGTGGTGTCCTTTCCGACGCAACTCCACTCGAAGATGGTGTGCCACAGGGAAGTATCCTTAGTGTTACGCTGTTTGCGGTGGCCATAAATGGTGTTATTGGTGTCCTACCAGATGGTGTTCACAGCTCCTTATATGTGGACGACTTATGTATTTCCTTTTCTGCGGCAAGGATGTCTCTGATCGAACGGAAACTGCAGTTAGCAATCAATAGAGTATCCACTTGGGCTGATAGGAGAGGTTTCCGCTTTTCTGCATCTAAGACAGTCGCTATGCATTTTTGTCGCAAACGTGGTGTCCATCCGGACCCTGACTTATACCTTGGCAATAGGCGAATATCATGTGTGGAAACAACTCGCTACCTTGGCCTTGTGTTTGACAGTCGCCTGACGTGGGTCCCTCATTTTCGTTACATTAAGGCGTCTTGTCAAAAAGCTTTGTCTCTTCTTCGGGTTTTAAGTCATACCTCTTGGGGTGCAGACAGAGACACCTTACTCCTCCTGCACCGAACACTTATCCTTCCCAAGTTAGAATATGGTTGTGAGATTTATTCCTCTGCAACAGAAGCTCGCCTACGCGTGCTGGACTCTGTACATCATGCTGGAGTCCGCTTGGCTACTGGCGCATTTCGGACCTCCCCAATTCCTAGTCTCCTGGTAGATGCTGGATTCTGGCCACTCGACCTCCGGCGCCAGTCCTCGTGTCTACGGTGTTGGTTCCGGGTTCGCCGCCTTCCCGAGTCGGTCCCTTGTGTATCAATATCGAGGGATTCACGTTCACAGGTGTACATGAATCGACCTAGTTTCCCTAAACCATTCGGTTTTCGAGTCTCATCTGTCATGGCAGACTTATCTATTGCTTTCACTCCTGTCTGCCCTTATCGACTACCTCGGGTCGGTTACTGGCAGTTCCCTGACGTAGCGGTATGTCCGCCTGTTATAGATAATAAGAAAGATTTACCACCACATGTATGCCAAGCTTTGTTTTTAGATCATTATTCTACCCACTCTGATTCTACCCCGGTTTTTACAGATGGTTCTAAATCTGCTGCTGGTGTAGGGTATGGTGTTATCTTCCCCTCCTTCGGTAGGGGAGGTAGTCTTCCTTCAGTAGCTTCTGTTTTTACAGCAGAGTTGTCTGCTATTGTTCTTGCACTACAGATTATTTTTACCCTACCTGTTTCGTCTTTTACAATTTTTTGCGATTCCCGTAGCGCTCTTTCGGCGCTGGACTCGTTTAATACTTCTCTTCACCCCTTGGTTTTATCTGCTCTTGAGTGGTTGTATCTGCTCCGCAACAGGAGGTACCGTGTTGGGTTCTGTTGGGTCCCTGGACATGTTGGTGTTGCGGGGAACGAGCGGGCTGATAGACTTGCTGGGGAAGCGGCAAGTCGAGCTCCTTCCCCTGGTCCTGTTCCTTTTCGGGATGTCTTCCCATCGATCCGTGTCGCAGTTGCTGCCTGTTGGCAACGGAGGTGGGAGACTACAGCTGCTACAGCAAAACTGGGGGAGATAACTAAAACTGTAACCCAGGAATGGGACTACACCCATATCCGCAACCGCCGTTTACAGACACTATTAACTCGGTTAAGAATAGGGCACACGCGACTTACACATGACTTCCTCATGTCCAGGGACCCGCAACCTTACTGTGATGATTGTCTTGTGCCTTTGACTATACGGCACATTTTAGTTGAGTGCCCAAGTTTACTAGATTTCCGACACCGTTACCTCTACCGTTGTCGCGGTGGAGGTAGCGGTGTGTATTGCCTTTCAAAGGTCCTTGGGCCGAGCTGTTTGGCCCCTGGGCATGATGTTTTTCGGTTTTTGGAAGAAGCTGGCCTTCTTCCCAAATTGTGAGTTTTTACTGTTTTAGCTGTTTTATTTTGTCTCTTTTATTAGTTGACAGTTATTAACGTATCTTTTATATAACCTATTGACGCGGCGCCATATGACCCTGGCTGTTGCGGCGCCTAAACCTAAATCACTCACTCACTCCAAGACGGGTGAATGTGTTGGAGCGAGTGTATGGTCGAGTGAATGCGCCCTCAGATTCCGATTGCCTTCTCATACATCGGTATTTTCTTCAGAACTTTTTGCTATTGATCAAGCCATAGATTTCGCACTCACTTCTAATTATAATTATATGGTAATTTTTTCGGACTCTATGTCAGCCCTTCAGGCAATAGAGACTGGACGTACGGATACGAATGAAATCCAGGGCAACATCATTAATAAGCTAAATTCGAGTCGTAAGTCCTTCTTTCTGATTTGGGTGCCAGGCCATTCCCGTATACATGGGAATGAACAGGCTGACATGCTAGCCAGGTCTGCTGTAGAGCTCGAGGGAGCGTGGAACCTCCGTCGGGATCTACAGTCATGTCTCTCTGCTGTAAAATCATCAGTACGACTCCTATGGCAAAGTCACTGGGACAGTCTCCACCTAAACACCATAAAGCCCGTCCTAGGTGAGTGGGCCTCTTCCAATCGCCCTACAAGGCGTGAGGAAGTGGTCCTCGCACGCCTAAGGATGGGTTCCACCCTACCAACCCACATGCTTCCATACATATCCCACTCCTTTCCACCACAATGTCCCCACTGTAATGTAACCCTCTCTGTCGATCACATCTTGATCCACTGCGTGCGTTATCGGGAGGCGCGGCGGTCCCTCACAGCTTACTGTGTGGCCCGCCGTCTACCGGTAACTCAGGCCACCCTTTTGGGTGATGACCGGATGTGATCGACAAGCTGATGATTTTCCTGACAGAGACCAATTTAATCAGAGAGTTGTGACTTACTTATGTTTCAATTATTCATTATGTATATATGCACCATATTTGTTGTTCTTACTGTACATGTTTTGTAAATATTATTCTGGAATGAATGTCTGTGTGATGGACTTTCGCGTGACTGAGAACATGAGAATCCCCATTCCTTACAAGTACGTGTGTTCACGTATTGTAGATTTCCCCAAGTATGAATGTGTATGTACTTTTACTTCCCTCCTTACCCCCCTGACTAATGACTTTAGTTTTGAGATAGGGTTCAGGTACTCCGGAATGAATGAAGCGTGCGAGTGAGTATGAATGTATATATAAATTTTGTACATGTTAAGAACAAAATATTAAAAAAGAAAAATAAATAAATAAATAAAAAAAAATAAATAAAAAAATAAACAAATAAACAAAAAATGAAAAAGATAAAATATACAGAAATAAATAAACAACTAAAGATCTATGTGTACATATTGTTTTTTTTTTTTCTAACCATGGCCTAATACCCAAGTCAGGGTGATGGCAAAAAAAAAAAAAAAAAAAAAAAAAAAAAAAAAAAAAAAAAAAGGGGACCCGGGGGAGGCCTGTTAAGTCTTCATCAGGACTCGAGAGTTTCACACGGAAATAAATAAGTCTTTTGTTAGGTCTGTTCTTTATGCATTTCATGTCTGTGTTTACTTTATACTATCAAAATGTGAACTATATCTATGAATTATGGTGAGATGAGGGGAAAACAAGGTGCCAATATGTTAAATCATGTCGCAACTCTGGTGGGCCAGTACCAATTTGATTTTTTCCCACCATTTCTTAACATTGGCTATCGCGTTTCTAGCTATTGAGGCGATGTTAAGGGACCAACTTCTCGCGATAGCTGGGGATTGAATGTAGTTGAGAGTCCAATATCCAGTGGAAGAGGAAACTTGTTGATGAGGTAAAGCTAACCCTTAAATTAATGAAGAATGGCAAGGCATCTAGTGAAGACAGATTATTTGTAGAAATATTGAAAGCTAGTGCCATAGCAGAGTAGAGTGACTGACGAGATTATTCAAAAGTGTATATAAAGAACAGAAGGTACCAGAAGAATGGCAGCAGGCACTTATATGCCATTTATATAAAATCAAAGGTACAAGGACTGAATGTGCAAACAAGAGAGGAGTATCGCTACTCTCACATACAGGCAAATTGAATTAAACCTAGATTTAAAAGGGGTGTTAAAACAAAAATCAAACGATTATATATATATATATATATATATATATATATATATATATATATATATATATATATATATATATATATATATATATATATATATAGCTCCGTCTTGTAAGTGAGCTGTGATGCGTTTTGAGAGGGTGGTGATGGTAGACCCGATGTACAAGGAAGGTCGGTGACTGCAGTCGCCGTTACATGCAAGTATGGCGACTGCAGTCACCGACCTTCTTGTACATCGGGTCTACCATCACCACCCTCTCAAAACGCATCACAGCTCACCTACAAGACGGAGCTATCAAATGCCACTACCTCGCCAAACACAATACATGTCTTCCGAAAATACATTGAAGAAAACATCATAACCCTTCATACAGAAAAAGACGTAACCCGACTCAGAATGGCTGAATCGGTCTACATTAACTCCACAAAACCTACAATTAACATACAGCTGCTCCCCGCATCCTGTTTACCGTCACAACGCAGGAATGCTACTAACTCCGAGGAAGACCAGCGCGCGCTGTGATTGGTCCACATACCCGCCGACGCTGAGTCCGTCCCACGTCCGCTCCTGGCGCACATAAACAGCGCCACCGACCCACGTTCTTTACCCCTCTCCTGAAGATGGTCCAAGAGAGACCGAAAGATATCTTGAGAAAAAGGCAAACAACACCCCCAGCTGCTACTAAAAGAGAATTCTAATGGACTTTGGAAATCTCCTAAACTCAGTAAACCAGAACTTACGCTCTCTCATCCGGAGGATAGAGAAAACCTCTTATAAACTCAATAATGCAGTTACTGCTGTAGACTTTAATAATATATATATATATATATATATATATATATATATATATATATATATATATATATATATATATATATATATATATATATATATATATTAAGCAAACCAACGTTAAGCAAACCAAAACATTAACTTTAGTGTGCAAATTCTTCTTGCCTATTAACGTTCATGTTGGAGTTAGGTAGCTTCATGAATATGAATTATTTTAAATAAGTTTATGAATTCTTGTTTTATGCAGTTTATTAAGTGGCGAGCGGTCAATTGGTTTGTATTTATGTATAGTGTTCTTTCACACCCATGTTTGTAGGAAAACTCAAATTATAAAGGTTATCATATTATATGTGATATTTAAAATTATTTCACGACAGATGGTTTTGGCGTAATGTCACGGTTTTGGCTCGGGTAGTTGTTAAGTTTGTCTCTTTACGAGATAATTTAGAGAACTCTAGTCCCAGGAGCACAACCCGTTCACGGCACACGACACACACAAGTTCTCACACCCAAAACACCACACGCCGGCGGACGTCCAGCAGGGGCCTGTTGGTTAACCCAACCGCCTCACACCACCGCTTGTTTTCTTATTCCCTCTCAGGCGCATCCCGTCACCTCACGCCTCTAAGAGATGCTGACCTAAGATCTTTGGTCATATGATGCAGGGTGGGTTCTTAGTTCTTAAGTACATTATTCTTTCTCATATAATGATGTCTTATAAACTACGTCCTGGTTAGATAATTTATATTATCATATTATCAACATCCTGTTCATACAATAATCATTGAAATGCCTAGTTATATATATAAACACTTGCACCTCCTTGTAGAGGGATAGCTATGTCAGCATTTCTAAAGTATTGCACCATTTTATGGGGATGTTGCACTAGATTATATTTAGCATACATAAATATAATGAATTCCTACCTATGTTGAGACTAACATTCACACCCCATTACTGCTATTGATCACGATATATATATATATATATATATATATATATATATATATATATATATATATATATATATATATATATATATATATATATATATATATAAGAGAGAGACGCAGAAGATCCC
Organism: Callinectes sapidus; assembly: GCA_020233015.1. NCBI lineage: Eukaryota > Metazoa > Arthropoda > Malacostraca > Decapoda > Portunidae > Callinectes > Callinectes sapidus. The sequence goes on from CM035219.1 coordinate 6,235,060, forward strand.
AGAGTGTCTCTTGATGCACTAAGTCAAACGCCTTCTTCAGATCGACACAGACTGCAAGCATTCCCTGTCGAGACTCACATCCGAGCTCCACCAGTACGCGAGCTGGTGGTCAACAGTCAATTGTTGACTTACCGAGCATGAACCCTGACTGTTCAGGTCTCTAATGCTTTAGCAGGGGAGTGCGGATCCGCGTCAGAACCAAATGGGCAAGCACCTTGCCTTGTACGCTGAGTAGTGTTATTCCACGGTAGTTGTTGCAGTCTTGACGGTCCCCTTTCCCATTACAGATAGGGACGACCAACCCCTTCTTCCATTCATGAGGAATGGTACATGAATGCCATACAGCAGTCAAGACAGCATATAACCCAAGGATCATGGGTTCACCCCCAGCTTTGAGCAGCTCCGCACTGATGTTGCAGATGCCAGCTGCCTTTCCACCCCTCAAATTTGGCACAGCCTCTTTGATATCGCCAATGGAGGATGCAGTTTCGTCAATCGGTGGATCAGCATCGAGCGTCTGCAACCTTGCAGTCTGGAGCTGTCCGCTTGGAGGATTCACCGTGAACAGTTGTTCAAAGTACTCAGCCCAACGAGCCATCAGTCCATCTGTGTCCGATACGAGACAACGACTTGCTGTTCAGATAGAACCTGATAAGTAGACTTGCAGCGGAGTTTCTTCGGACCTCGATAAGCAGGTCTGAGGTCATTAGCATTTAAATGACACTCGACATCTTCAGCGAAACCCCTGACATACGTCTCCTCTCTTCTCATGAGAGTTCTAGTCCTATGTCACAGAGCTCTATACTGGTCATGGTCCCCAGCAAGTCTGGCAGCGCGACTCTCCTACTTTCCAGTGTCTCTACCGAGGTGAAGCCACTCCGTGATCTCGGGCGCTCTCCAATGCATTTCTTGTCAGCCTCAAAAGCCTCACGTTTGAAGGTATCCTGTAGTTCTTCAGGCTCCTCAAGGGTGTCGAGCGCTCCAAACCGATTGAAGACTGTCACTGCATACTGTTCTGCACATGTCAAGTCCTTCAGTTTCTCAAGTTGAAACACAGTGTGGTTATATCTTGGAGGCTTTCTGGACTTGACCTGAAGCTTAAGTGAAGCAACAACAAGCCTGTGATCGGTCGCAAAGAACTCGGCACTCCGAAAAACCCTGCAGTTCTGGAGCATCTCTCAACGAATACTGACAAGAATATGCTCGGTCTCCTTCGCTACCCTTCCGGCAGTGCTATACCAAGTCCAGCGGTGCAGCGCTGGTCTCTGATACCAGGAACCCGCAATTCTCAGTCTTCTCGATCTTGCAAAATTTAGAAGGAAAGAGTTGTTGTCATTTCTGGTACCAGAACCAACACATATTTCATAGACAGCCCTTTCAGTGCCAGTGATAGCATTAAAGTCACCCAGGACAATGAGTGCATCACGACGGGGACACTGGTCCACTACAGAGTCGAGTTTGGCGTAGAACATCTCCTTCTCTTCAGTTTCACACACCTCGGTAGGAGCATACAGTACAATAACAGACATGAAGCCTAAACTGTGCTTCAGCCTTAATCGCATTATGCACTCATAAACCGGAGTAACCTCTACAACAGACGGCTGCAGTCTGCTGAAGACGCCTATGGCTACCCCCTTGACATGGTGACCATTGCTCATGCCGAACCAGTAGTAAGTAAAATCCTTACTACTGGTCTCGCCACTACCAGGCCTCCTTGTCTCAGAGAGCCCCACCCTATCCACCTTCAGCCTACTGAGCTCATCCGATAAATGAAGCAGTCGGGGATCCTCTGAGAGACTCAGGACATTCCAGGAGCCCACATGCAGAACCCTTCGAAGGTTCACCCCAGGAGTGGTCCAACGTGAAGGCGCCACATCTACAGCCCCACCGGCACCCCCAAAATTAGAAAAAGAGTGCTAGGGGGTCCTCCTGCCCCTCTCAGGACACAGGGCTCCCGCAGGCTTTCCCCCGCATCCGTCATACCGGTAGCCAGACCTTTTTGGTGCCTCGGCACCCAAGAGGTCTGCACGGTCGGACCCCCAGCATACTTGGATCAGGGCGTGGCCAGAGGCTCGCCTGCGCCTATAGCCCTTGCCCCGACTTTGACCTGTAATATTGGTAGTGGTTCTGGATGTTTTTTACAGGGAGGGGTTGCAAGCCCAACCCCGACCAGCTAGGTCAGTCATGGGCAGGGGCACTGGTATCCCTGGGGAAAAGAACCCTGGCTGCTCAAAAAGGAGGAAGGGGAGGCACAGATGAGGAGAGACAGAGAGGGGAATGAGCTATGGGAGGTTAAGGGCACTCACTCCTCACTTGGAAAGATTATTAATCTATTAACTGGCCTGTACTCTGGGACTGTAAGTGTTGTGAAGTGTGGAGGACGCGTGTTCAGCTTCTTCCCTGTGAATACAGGTGTGAGGCAGGACTGTGTGCTTACTCCTTCACTGTTCAACACATGCATGGATTGGGTACTAGGCAGAGTCATTGTGGAGCATCTGTCGGCAACAGATCTTGTTTTTGCTGATGATGCAGCAATCTTCGCTGAGTCACTGAAGGTTCTGGTGATGGCTCTAGATGCACTGCACAAGGAGGTGAAGCCCTTGGGACTCAAGGTTTCTTGGGCCAAGACCAAGGTTCAGGTGTTTGGAGGCGTACTAGATGAAACAATACAGTCTGTCCATGTGTGTGGCGAGGACAATGAGATCTTGAAAACCTTCACATACCTTGGTAGTGTAGTGCATAA
>CM035219.1:6243661-6256953 GCA_020233015.1 Callinectes sapidus
AGGTGTTTGGAGCCTTACTGAATGAAGCAGTAGAGTTTGTCTATGCGTTAGGTGAGGACATTGAGATCTTGGAAATCTTTACGTACCTTGGTAATGTAGTGCATAATGATGGTGGGTCGAGCCAGGAGGTCATACGGCGGATTGGCCTGGCTCACGGTGTTATACACTCGCTCAACACGAGTATTTGGTACTGTCAGTATCTGTCCAGACGGACAAAGATTTGGGTCTTCAAGTCGCTAGTGATCCCTGTGTTTCTCTGTGAGACACCGAACACCAAGCTAAAGAGGCGAACTGATATCTTTGGTACTAGATGCCTTCACAGGGTCATGGGATACCACTGCTATGACTTGTCAAATCAGCGATTGTTCCGTGAGATTAATTCGACGTCTACTTCTAGAATAATCCTTCAACACCAACTGCTGCTATATGGGCATGTGGGACACTACCTGAAAGCCGATCCTGTTCATCGGGTTGATTCCGAAATGGATAACCCAGCTTGGAGAAGGCCAAGGGGACACCTATAAAACTCATGGCTGCGGCAAAGGAGTCACTCAGTATGGGAAGGGAGCGTGCATGGAGACTCGAGAGGCATGACCGCCAGAGGCGGCGTCTTAGGCTAGGGGAGCCAATGCTCCCCCCCCCCGGTGTATGTCCCCCATGGTGTATATATATATATATATATATATATATATATATATATATATATATATATATATATCCTTGTGTGTGTGTGTGTGTGTGTGTGTGTGTGTGTGTGTGTGTGCTTGTGTGCATGTATAGCAGGTAATACAAGAAGATCTTTTTTTCTTTTAATGCAAAATCAAGCATTTCAGAAATCAAGCGATAAAGTTGAATGTGTGCTTCTCCTATTGCAACCAATGACTTCAAATTTACAAGATATACATTAATATATGAAGACAATTTACACCTAGGTTTTTTTTTTTTCTATATCCATTTGTTGTTCTATACTGTCTTTTTACAATGCTGGATTTCACCATTATTTTTTCGTGGTTGATGTGGTTTACTGTATTTTTTTTCATATTTCACAACAAAAATGGCGTTTTACAGTGTGAAATTAAGACAATCATTCTAAAGCACTTATCTTCAGATAACTGTGTTATTTAGGTAAAAAATAAATAAATAAATGATAAACGATTTAAGGATGTCTTAAAGAACAAAAAAACGAGAAGTATGGTTAATTTTCCTATATTTTGGCTACAAAGAACATTAACGTTTATTGGACATTATAGAAGATGAGCAAGAAAAAAAAGCAAGAGTAAATAGCATATTTGTTTTTATCAGTTTCATGTCAGTAACACTTACATATATATTTTTTTCTTACTTTTTATGATGTCCAGTAAACTTTAATGTTCTTTGTAGCCATATATATATATATATATATATATATATATATATATATATATATATATATATATATATATATATATATATATATATATATATCGTGCTCAATAGCGATGATCGGCCATTAATGTTATTGGTTTGTTCATTAACGGTGATCAAACTAAAACCTGAACCCTAGTGGGAAATACTTATTGCCCATTAACATTTATGGCCCATTCTAGCAATTGAGCACGATATAATATATCGTGCTCAATAGCTAGAATGGGCCATAAATTTATGGCATTTATAAATTTATAAATTTATAAATTTATGGCATTTATGATCCATTCTAGCTATTGATCACGATATAATATATCGCCTCAGTTGTTGCTGACACACTCTGTTAGTAATAGGCCGCGAATCGGTTTCACGGAACAATCGCTGATTTGAAGCAAAGTCATACCAGCAGTATCCCATGATCCTGCGAAGGCATCTAGTATATATAATCCAATAACATTAGTGGCCCAGCATCGCTATTGAGCACGATATATATATATATATATATATATATATATATATATATATATATATATATATAGTATATATATATATATATATATATATCATCAATCATGAGAGGCATACGCTGGGTGTGCGTTGCCTTGCCTACCCTACGGCGCCACCCCTGGCGGTCACGTCTCGCTAGTCTCCATGCAGGCTCCTTTCCCATACCGAGTGACTCTTAGCAGGAGGCATCGACTTGCCGCAGCCAAGAGTTCTGTGGGCGTCCTTTTTGCCTCCTCCAAGTCGGATTATCCCTTACGGAAACAACCCGATAAGCTTCCGGGTATCGTGCGACATGCCCATATAGCCGCAGTTGGTGCTGACGGACTATGCTAGTAATAGACCTCGAATCGTACTCACGGAACAGTCTCTGATTCTACGCAAAGTCATACCAGCGGCATCCCATGATCCTGCGAAGGCATTTAGTATAATATATAACTCAATAACATTTATGGCCGATCATCGCTATTGAGCACGATATATATATATATATATATATATATATATATATATATATATATATATATATATATATATATATATATATATCATCAATCATGGGGGGCATACGCCGGGGGGCGCGTTGCCTTGCCTACCCGCCTATCCTACGGCGCCATCCCTGGCGGTCACGCCTCGCGAGTCTCCATGCAGGCTCCTTTCCCTTACCGAGTGACTCCCAGCAGGAGGCATCGACTTGCCGCAGCCAAGAGTTCTCTGGGCGTCTCCTTGGCCTCCTCCAAGTCGGGTTGTCCCTTACGGAAACAACCTGATAAGCACGATAGCGCCACTTGCCCATATAGCCGCAGTTGGTGCTGACGGATTATGCTAGTAATAGGCCTCGAATCGGTCTCATAAAACAATCGCTAATTTGACACAAGCTCATACCAGCGGTATCCCATGATCCTGCGTAGGCATCTAGTCTGTCTCTCTCTCTCTCTCTCTCTCTCTCTCTCTCTCTCTCTCTCTCTCTCTCTCTCTCTCTCATATATATATATATATATATATATATATATATATATATATATATATATATATATATATATATATATATATATATATATATATATATATATAAGGCTACAAAGAACAATAAAGTATTTTGGACATTATAAAAAATAGGTTAAAAAGCAGACGAGTAAGAAGCATATTAATCTTTATCTCTTTCATTCCAGAAAATAGTGTTATCCCTCCTAATAATCAGTAATTCACTTACCACAAAAGAGAATAATTATCAGGCTTATTCACTGCATTGACTTTTTAAAACTCTACAACTGCTCAATAAGAACCGTTTTTCTTGTGAACCAACATTAAATATGAAGTCCATGGAGAATGTCAATCTTGGATGTTACCTTTTTCTAATATGCCTGTAACTGAGTCATCAGCAATTTGCTTTTGAGAATGAAATAGACGGTATGAAGGGATATAGAAGGGTCGTGTGTCAGGTTTTAAATCAATTTGATACTGCACACGATGAGTGACAAATAGAGTTTCACCTGGTAATATAATTGTTTGTCTATGGTTTGTATATACATTACTATAATGAGTTCTCACATCATGTTGCCTCCTCCATGCTAGGTTATCCCTTTCGGAGACCATCCGATAATCAGAATCGGCTTCCGGTTAATGTGTCCATGTAGCCACAGTTGGCGTTGACTGTCTTTGCTGGTAACGGCCTCGAATTTGATTTACGGAACAATCGCTGATTTCTCACAAAGTCATACTAACCGGACCACATGATGCTCCGAAGACATGTACTACCAAAGACATAAATTGACTTTTTTCAGGTCGGTGTTCAGTGCTCTTACCTCACAACCACGAAGTAAGACTGTGATCACCAGTAACTTGAATATTTGAATCTTCGTCCATGTGCAGAGGTAGCGACAACGCCAAAGATTCGTCCTAAGTGTAAGTCCATAACGATTTGGGCCAGGCCAGTTATACAACTTCGTGGTTCGACCCACCATCTTAATGCACAACGCTGCCAGGTATGTGATGTTTTCTAACATCTGAATGTCCTCACATGGAGAGACTGTGCTGTTTCATCCAGTAAGCCTCCAAACACCGGGGAATGGGTCTTGGAACAGGAAACCATAAGTCACAGGGGTTTCACTTCTTCGTGCAGTGCCTCTAGATCCAATACCAGAAGCTTTAGTAATTCAGCAAGCGTTACTTCATCATAAACTAAAAAAGATCTGTAATCTCAGATACTTCACTATCACATTGGTCCACAGCTCTGCCTAATACCTAGTCCTAGTGACTAGGTATTAGGCAGAGTTGTGGACCAAATTGATAGTGAAGTATCTGAGATTACAGATCTTTTCAAGGAAGCATGCATCCATACTTCACAATACTCACAGTTCCAAAGTACAGGCCAATTAGTGGACCCAGAGTTGCAAAAGGATTGCCTTCAAATGGTCTGAATCAAGCTCTTTTTTGAGATTGCCATAAACTGTAAGAATAATCCCTTGTCGAAACTTTCATTGGCGCTCCACCAGTACGTGAAGCCCTAGGATCCAGTTAATTGTTGACTTACTAGGCGTGAACCAAGACTGTTCTGCTCTCTGGTGTTTCAGCAGATCCGCATCAACATCATATGGGCAGGGACCTTCCCTAGTACCCAGAACAGAGTCATGGCCTGGTTATAGCCTTCGGATAGCAAAATTGGAGGCTAGATCACCAGGATGGTCATTGAAGGAAGGGGAAAGCTGAGTCTGATAGTGAAGATTGGAATCTCCAAGGATTGAGATCCTCACAAGGGAAAAGAGACACAGAATGTGTTACAATTGGGAAATTAGAAGGTAAAAGAATTTAAGAGGAGGGTAGGGCTTTGTCTGTCCCCTTGAGTTCACAAGTCGCCAACTCTAACTGAATTTATTTTTGCTGTCTAACTCTCTTAGAAATTCTCTGAATGTAAGAAATTCGTTCACTGTTTGACTTCAAAGGTGGACCACATTGTTTCTCTATCCTTTTGCAGAGAATTGCATCCTTTGTTATTCATTCATTCATCCCCACTTTGCTATCCTTCATGATTAAGAGCAGGGATGCACTACTGGCGGCTCGTGGTGCGAATCCTGATCTGAATGTTGTGGTTGGACTTCAGAAATGTCCACCCAAGAAATTTGACCCATAGAAATTTCCACCCACACAGTGCTTTGAATAGTGAAATTAGTAGCGAAACTATAAATTCCTAAGAGTTTTACATCCAAAGCTTCGAAGCAAAAAGAATCTATGAAAATATAGGAGGCTACCTTTTCAGATAATTCTTGCTTTCCTTTTCACTTGGACGTGCCCCTTTACACCATATATCATGGCAGTGATATTCAGTAAATGCGAAAAAAAAACTTTACAAAAAAAAGAAAAGAAAAATGGTGTGATGAAGAAAACTAATTTTATGAGAAGTATCAAGATCATCCCACCAAAACAAAATTCTTACTGGACATATAAACTATTTTATACAGGTTCAGTATATCGTGAATTTTTATTTCATTCTTCATAATGCCTTCATAATAGTTTCTCTTAGCGCTGTACTTTCTGGGTGTTTATTTAATTTTCCTTGATCCTATTGATGGAAGATATGTGAAAATGGTTAAAGAGAGCAATACAACAATGACCCTTCCTTTGGTGTCCCTGTCGTGATGCACTCGTTAAACTTGGGTGACTTTATTGCTGTCACTAGCACTGGGAGAACTGGCTACCAGATATGTGTTGTCTCCCTTGGCTCTGGTGTCATGAATGACAACAGTTCTTTCTTTCTGAATCTTACAAAACCCAGAAGGTTAAGAATTGCTGTTTCTTAGCATTGAAAACCATTACTGCACCGCTGTACGTGGTATAACAATGCCGTAGGGGTAGCAAAGGAGATCAACTATATCCTTGTTAGTACACATTGGAGGATTCTCCAGAACAGCAGGGTTTTCAGAGTGCCGAATTCTTTATAATTGATCATAAGCTTCCTGTTGCTACACTTAATCTTCATGTCATAACATGCTGAGGAGTATGCAGTGACAGTCTCCAATCGGTTTGGAGTGCTGAACATACTTGAGGACACGAAGACACTTGAAACTAACAAGGGATGTGATGAGGGGTGTTCAAGGTCACAAATTCTCTTCACCTTGATGAAGATGCAGAACAGTATAGAGGAGAGTCGCACTGCCAGACTTGCTGGGAACCACGACCAGTACAAGGGTCTGACACGTATGACTAGAGCCCTCCTGAGGAGAGACAAGGAGAGGTATGTCAGAGATCTCGCTAAGGATGTCGAGTGTCATTTAAATGTTAATAACCTCCGACTTACCTATTGTGCCCCGAAGAAATTCTTCTTCAGGTCTACATCTCAGGTTTGTAGATGGTTGCCTACTATTGGTTGCAGATGGGCAGATTGCGTGTTGGGCTGAGTGTTTTGAGCATCTATTCATGCTGGATCCTCATAGAGGACAACTCCAAATTGCAAGGATTCAGACATTGGATGCTAATCCGCCCACAGATGTCAAAGAAAATATACCAAAGTTGAGGGATGGAGAGACAGCTGGCATCTGTAACATCAGTGCAAAGCTGCTCAAAGATGGGAGTGAGACCATGATCCGCGGATTGCATGCTGTCTTGACTGCTGTATGGCATTGAGGTACCATTCTTCCTGACTGGGAAAAAAAGGTTGATCATCTCTATCTGGATGAGACGATCATGACTGCAACAACTATCGTGTTATAGCACTACTCAACGTACCAGGTAAGGTGTTGATGTTGATGAGGATCTGCAGACATCTGCTGAAACACTATAGACCTGAATAGTCTGGACTCAGTCCCGCTCAGTCAACAACTTAACGGATCCTAGAGCTTCATGTATTGGTGAAGGGATGTTTGCAGACCAAGACAATCTTAAGGAGGCGTTTGATTCAGTACATCAACGGACACTCTTGAGGTCTTATGAGTCTTTGTGGGATTCCTACAAGAATATTGGTCTATTAACTGGCCTCTACTCCCCAACTATGAGTGCTGTGAAGTATGGATGGGCGTGTCCAGCATTTTTTCCCGTTAGTAAAGGAACGAGGCAGGGATGCGCGCTTGCTCCATCACTTTTTAACATTCATATTTACTGAACACTAGGCAGAGTTGTAGACCAAAGTCATTGTAGAGCATCTGTCGGTAATACTGAGAATACAGATCTTGTGTTTGCCAATGATGCAGTAGTCTTTGCGAGTCACTGGAGATTCCGGTAATGGCTCTAGACGCATTGCATGAGGAGGTGAAACGCTTAGGACTTCAGTTTATAGGCTTAGTGGATGAAAGAGTAGATTTTTTTCCATGCGTTTGGCGAGGACATTTAGATCTTGGAAAATTTTGGGTACCTCGGGAGTGTAGTGCGTAATGATAGTGGGGTGAGCCAGGAAGTCGTATCGTGGATTGGCCTGGGCCATGGCTTTATGGACGGGCTTAGCACGAGTATTTGGCGTTGTTATCTGTGGTACCTGTAGAGACGAACGAAGATTCGGATCTGTAAGTCGCTGGTGATCCATCTTACTCTATTTTTGTGAGACATGGATTCTGAACACCCACCTGAAGAGGCTAATTGATATCTTTGGTACTAGATGCTTTTGCAGGATAATGGGATACTGCTCGTATGATTTTGTGTCCTTGCACCGTGAGACTGACTCGAGGCCGATTACCATCATAGTCAATTAATGCCAACTGCACGCTACCCTGGAGCCTATCTTTCTCATCTGATTGTCTCCAAAAGGGATGACCCACCATGGATGAGACCTAGGGGACGGTCACAGAATTTATGATGGCAAGTCGATGCCTCTTGCTGGGAGTTACTTGGTGCGAGAAGGAAGCCTGTATGGAGACTCGCGAGGGCTGACAGCCGGGAATGGCGCCTTAGGGTAGGCGATACGATGCACCCCCGGCGTATGCTTCCCCATGATTGACTGACCGAATGACACTCAACTACACCTTCTCTTCTTCACTGAATATCCTCAGTCTCTTCTTTTACTTATAATCTAAAATGGAAACTTCATATTTCATCTCTTCCCAAAACAGCTTCTATAATATTAGAAGTTCTGACAAGTCCCGTTTAGTTTTTTTACCCTCTACCTGCTAACTCTGCACAAAATTTATCCTCCCACATATGGAGGAGTTCCACTCATACAGTCTAATTAAAAAGGATGGAATCATAAACGTTTCGTCTTCTAATTCCTTTCCTCTCATTCACTGTCTTCACCCTCTATGTCACCAACAGAGGAGCCAGTAGACACCTGCCGAAACGATAATTCCAAGGGAGGTCTAAGGTACTGGATCAGGGGGTGCTGTGAGCTTATCATCAAAACCAGTGTGACCTCACTGAACGTTTCCCTTTGTGTCTCATAACACAAGGGGGTAGTCACAGCCTGCCCTCTAAAGACAACCTCTTCCTCCACACAAAATTATATGCACCTAGTTACACACACACATCCTTCACTCAAAATTTTAATTAAATATGGCGACTCCTACTCCAGCCTTAAAGTTTCCCTCTGAGGAAGGGACCATAAATGTCTTCAGGTCAGACTGTTCTTCAGGTATCGACCCTAAGTTTCTTGACACCCCCCTCACATTTTTCACTATCAACTGCAACATTCACGGTCTTCGATCTAATTTTCACTCTGTGAATACCACCTCTCCTCCACTAAACCTAGTCTTATTTTCCTCACTGAAACACAGGTGTCTGAGGCAACTGACAGTAACCCGTTTTTTGTTCCATCCTACTTTCTCTATCCTCATTTTCGTTCCAAAGCTGGATATTGCATCTATGTCCGCAACGACTTAATTTGCTCTCATGCGCACGCTCTTGAATCTTCTGAGTCTTCAGAGAATCTTCAGAGTCACACTCTAAGTAATTGTTTTCTGTGCTGTATATCTCTCACCTAACTCCCCTGACTATAGAAAATTCTTTGACAACCTAACTTCTAAAATGAAGCACATTCTGACTCTCTTTCCTTTTGCGGAGATCTCCATTCTTGGACACTTCAATGTTCACCACCAGCATTAGCTTTCCTCTCCCTTCACTGACCATCCTGGTGAACTTGCCTATGACTTTGCTACCCTACATGACCTAGAGCAAATGGTGCAACACGCAACTTGTATTCCTGACCGTCTTGGAGATACGTCCAACATTTTTTACCTTTTCCTAACTTTTAATCCTTCTGCTTATGCTGTCACCCTTTCTTCTCCGTTGGGTTCCTCCGATCACATTCTCATATCTGTATCTTGTCCTATCTCTCCAATCCCTACTCAGAATCCTCCAAAGCGGAGGTGCCTTTGCGTTTTGCCTCTGCTAGTTGGGGAGACCTGAGGAGGTATTATGCTGATTTTCCTTGGAATAATTACTGTTTCCGTGTCGGAGACCTATCTCTATGTGCTGAGAGCATAGCAGAGGTATTAGTGTCTGGCATTGAGGCGTATATTTCTCATTCTTTCTCTCGACTTTAATCTTCCAAACCCTGGTTTAACACAGCTTCCTCTCCTGCTATCCATGATAGAGAGGTGGCCCACAAAAGGTACTTGAGCCTTCCATCACCTGAGTCTCATACGCTTTATATTTCTTCCCAGAATCATGCCAAGTCTGTTCTTCAACTTACCAAAAACTCCTTCATTCATAGAAAGTGCCAAAATCTTTTCAGATATAACTCACCTCGAGACTTCTGGCATCTAGCCTAAACCATCAACAACTTTATTTCTTCATCTTTCCCTCCTTCAGTTCAACCTTATGGCACCAATGCCATCTCATTTATCTCTAAAGCTGAACTCTTCGTTCAAACCTTTGATAAAACCCTACCTTGGATGATTCCAGGTTTGTTCCTCCCTGACCTCCCCCCCTCTGACTACTTCATGCTGCCTATTAAAATCCTTCGTAATGATGTTTTCCATGCCCACACTGGTCTAAACTAAACTCTCGGAAGGCTTATGGACCTGATGGGGTTCCTCCTATTGTTCACTGAAACTGTGCCTCCGTGCTTGCACCTTGCCTAGTCAAACTCTTTCAACTCTGTCTATCTACTCGTACATCTAACTTTCCTTCTTGCTGGATGTCTGCCTACATCCTGCCTGTTCCTAAAAAGAGTGACCTTTCTAATCCTTCAAACTACCGTCCCATTACTTTAATGTCCTGCTTATCTAAAGTTTTTAAATCTATTTTGGACAAGAAGATTCTTAAACATCTATCACTTCAGAATCTTCTGTCTGATCGCCAGTATGGCTTCCGTCAAGGCCGCTCTATTGGTGATCTTCTGGCTTTCCTTACTGAGTCTTGGTCATCCTCTTTTAAAGATATTGGTGAAACATTTGTTGTATCTCTAGACATATCAAAAGCTTTTGATACAGTCTGGCACAAAGCTTTAATTTTGAAACTACCCTCCTACGGTTTCTATCCTTCTCTCTGCAGTTTCATCTCAAGTTTCCTTTCTGATTGTTCTATTGCGGCTGTGGTAGACGGTCACTGTTCTTCCCCTAAATCTATAAACAGCGGTGTTCCTCAGGGTTCTGTCCTGTCATCCACTCTCTTCCTATTATTCATCAATGATCTAAACCAAACTTCTTGCCCTATCCACTCCTATGCTGAAGATAACACCTTGCATTTTTCTACGTCTTTCAATAGACGACCAACACTTCAGGATGTACACAGCTCACGCAGGAAAGCTTCAGAACGCCTATCTTCTGATCTCTCTAAAATTTCTGATTGGGGCAAAGCAAACTTAGTGCTGTTCAATTCCTCAAAAACTCAATTCCTTAACCTATCAACTTGACACAACCTTCCAAATAACTATTCCTTCTTCTTCAATGACACTCAACTGTCTCCTTCTCTTTCACTGAACATTCTCGGTCTATCCATTACTTGTAATCTAAACTGGAAACTTCACATCTCCTCTACCTAAAAAAAAAAAAAAAAAAAAAAACTTCAATGAAGTTAGGTGTTCTGAGCCGTCTCCGACTGTTTTTCTGACCTCCCCAACTGCAAACTCTATACAGGGGCCTTATCCGTCCAAGTATGGAGTATGCTTCACATGTTTGGGGAGGCTCCACTCATCCAACTCTATTGAACAGGGTAGAATCAAAAGCTTTTCCTCTTATCAACTCCTCTCCTCTGACTGACTGTCTTCAGTCTCTTCCTCATCGCCTCAATGTTGCCTCTCTTGCTCTCTTTTACCGCTATTTTCATGATGACTGCTCTTCTGATCTTGCTAACTGCATGCCTCCCCTGCTCATGCGGCCTCGTTGCACAAGACTTGCCTCTTTCTCTCACCCCTATTCTGTCCACCTTTAATGCAAGAGTTAACAAGTATTCTCAGTCTTTCATCCCTTTCTCTGGTAAACTCTAGAACTCTCTCCCTGCTTCTATATTTCCACCTGCCTATGACTTGAATTCTTTCAAGAGAGAGGTATCAAGACACTTACCCCATTTTTTTGGCTCATGAATCTGAACTTTCCCAGGGACCGGCACTTCGGTGAACTTTTTTGCTTTTTTTTTTTTTTTTTTTGTGATTGTTGCCCTTGGCCGCCTCCCTTCTACATAAAAAAAAACGGAATGTTTTATCTCTCGCTATTATCTATCGGTATTTTCATGCTATCTAATCTTTTAATCCTGCTACCTACAAGTCTCCTCCCCTTCCTCATCATCGCCACACAAGGCTTCCTTCTTCCTTTCACACATATTCTTTTCAATTCTCTCAAGCAAGTGTATTCTACATTATTCATACCTTCCTCTAGAAAACTCTGAAACTCCCTGCCTGTTTGAGCCCGGTGCCCACATTGACACATTTCACCTACTACTTCGCCAGTGAGATATGTCTCTTATTTGCAACCTTACCCATGGCAAGATCATCTCTGCGTGCCTCTTCTCTCCATTGATATATTTTTCTGCTCTTTTCTAGAGTTTACAGAACTTTGTGCCTTTAAAGTTTTCTCAAGTTTGTCCTGTCTTGCCTGCCTCTTTGCCCCCTTTCACACTAGTTGCCTTCTATGCTTTCCAGTGGACGCTGTCACACTAGACAACTGCAGTGTCTCGACCGGGCAACTTCCGGGACACTGACATTTCGGTGTCTCACTACCGCAACTAGTGGCGGACACTGGCAGTGTCTGCCACTAGTAGTGTTCGCCACTCACTGTAGATCATGGTATTGAATGGAAGCTTTCACACTACACCACCAGTGTCCGCCACCGCCGCTCACTCGCCAGCCTATCATGCTCAGTGACGGTCAATTTCTCGTCTGGTGAAATACATTCTCTCAACTTTGTTGTAGTCCCTGTGATGTCTTTTCTAACGTAGTTGAGAAGTTCTTCAAATGACGGCTTGCTCATGCGAAAATAGTTGAAATACTTTTTTTCGTCTGCACACAAATCAGGGAAAAGTGTATGATGCACTCCTGTGTACATCCTTGAGGATAATATAGGATGCACATGCACCTTCCTTTCTGCAGAGCGCCTCTTCCGTTTCTTTTTAGCCAGCAGGGCAACAAGGAGTTTTTCGTTGGACGCCATTCTTCCAACTGACAAGGAGCGGCGGGTTCATGAGGTCCGGGCATGATCGGTGGCGGACACCGGTGTCCTAGTGTGAAAGCATGGAAGGCAACTAGTGTGAAAGGGACCTTCTATTTCAAGGTTGCCACCTTCTTTTGTCGCGCCAAACTTTGTTCCTACATTGGTCGCCTTCTGCCAACGTCTGTGGAATTCCTACTGTTTAGTGCTTTTCAAGATGTTCCTGCTGTGCTCATCGTTCCGCACACTTCTGTAAGCCCCACATCTAACGTAAGTTAAGTTATAAGCCGTCAACAAGCGCATATAACGACTGTTTTAGGGTTGTGTTCCCATCGCTCAAGCCACGACGTTCCAGCCGTTAGTCTCCGCATCGTGTTGTGCGTTTTTTTAGTGCGATTATTTTATGCAATGCAGTATTATTTTTGCAATTTGTTTGGGCAAATAAACACCTTAGTTTATTTTAACCATTCAGTGTTTTGTTTTATTATCTGTATCCAATGTTTTCTCCCCTATAATATTTGCCTTCTCATATTTTTGGTGCAGCATGAGGGCATGCCTTATTTTTATGTGGCTGAGTAATATGATGGGCAGGCAGCCTCTACCAACACCATGTGCTTCGCCACCCATACGTATCATTTGTGACCTGACGCCGTGTTGTCCTGCCATTGAACCCGACCCTTCGCCTGGGACACCCTTACCTACCCTTTCTTCGCCGTGACTCATGCCGACTGCATACATACCCAAACTTTCGCCTATCGAGCCTCGCTGGCTGTAGACAGAGCAGTTTCTTGTGAAGAACTACATCATCACTGCTGTGTTTACTCAGTGTTGTCCTCTGCCAGCTTTCCTCTTATATATATATATATATATATATATATATAT
>CM035219.1:6270329-6287309 GCA_020233015.1 Callinectes sapidus
CCCTGCCTTGACAAAAGACAATAGTTTTGCAATAGGAATAGGTGCCCTATGTGAATGAAGCGTGTGTGTAAGTGTGACTGTTGTTATTGTTGTTGTTGTTAATGTTGTTGTGTTTGTTGTTGTTGTTTTTGTTGTTGTTATGGTTGATGTTATTGAAAAAAATAATAAATAAATAAAAATAAATAAAACAAAAACATAAAAAAAACTTTAAAATAATATAAAACACAAATAAATAAATAAATAAAGCACTTGTATATACAAATACACTAACCTAATAATAAAATTGGCCTAATACCCATGTCTGGGTGATGGCCATTAAAATTAAAAAAAAAAAAAAAAAAAAATCCAGTCAGCAGACTGAGCCCAGACACCGTGCCACTAACACGTGTCCTGTAGCACTGCCTGCCTGCCACCTTTGCGTGGATTATTTTGTACGCCCATCTGGCCTAGGGTTTAGATAAATAAAGTTAGGCTTCCCATTGACCCGTGATTTTAGATTTGCTTCTCACTACCCTGTCCTTAGCGGAAACAGAAGGTGTCTGTTGCCACCGTGTCAGATTGTCTTTCCTCTCTTATCTACGGAGGATCCGCCTCAGTGAGCGTGCTTTTGGGGTGAATTAACACCGTCCGGCCCCCATAGAGTGGTTTGGCAGGACAATCTGACCTTAGAAAACTCCTCCCTGATCTCCTCCCACTTGCGTCCCGCTCCCCTCCAGTAGGAGGGGGGTGTACCCCCTCCATACCGGACGGACCCTCCTCCCCTCCCCCTCCAAGGGGGAGGGAAAGCACTGATCGACGACCCCAGACTGCCAGACTGAATATTGACCCCAGTAAAGCGACATATGTGACTCTACATTCGAAGACCTCCACCCGCCTCTCAAGTGTAAATTCTTTTATAATAAAGAAAGTAATTGATTGTAATGTTGGTAATGTTGTAAACGTTAAAAAACTTGCCAGTGGTGACCTATTAGTTCAGACACTTAACGTTAGTCAAGTAAAGTCATTGTTGAAGCTCCGAACCATCCATGACATCGAGATCGAGGCTTTCATTCCAGTATCTATGAACTCGTGTCGGGGAGTTGCCTCCCACCGCGATTGTGTGGATATGGATGAGACCGAGATTACTGATTGCATGGCTGACCAGGATGTAATTGAAGCTCGTAAGATCACTAAGAATGTTGACGGCACCAGAAAGAGCACAGCATCAGTTATTTTAACTTTCAGTGCTGCTAAATGGCCGGATAGGGTTCATGTAGGATATGAGTCGGTTTCCGTTCGTCCCTACATTCCGAATCCTCTCCGTTGCTTCAATTGTCAACTTTATGGACACCATGGAAATGCTTGTCGGTCTTCCCACGCCTACTGCGGTAGATGTTCAGATGAAGGTCATTCTGCAGACCAATGTACATCTCTTGTCCAAAAGTGCCGTAAGTGTGAGGGTGCTCATTCTACTTTCTCGCACGATTGCCCCGCGTGGAAATTGGAAAAAGAGATCTGCACATTGAAAGCTACTGAAGGGATTTCCTACTATGAAGCAAGGATGAGAGTGAAGCAGACGCAGTCTGTACCTGCTTCAAACGCTTCTTATGCTTCAGCAGTAAGGGTTCCTCCCAAGATGTGCACTATTGGTATTCAGACCGATCTGTTGCCTGCCTCATCTACCTCCACAGTTTCCCCTTCAACCTCTGCCTCATCACCTGATAAAACTACATCCACTTCCACTAAAACTTCTACTGCTATCACTTCCTCTGCTCCATATCTGTCCGCTATCTCTCGTACTCCCAGTAAGAGTGAAAAGACTGACAAGTCTGATAAACTTAATTTAACAAAACTTGAACGCACTCGCCCTTCTCATGTCGTCGCAGCTCCCGCGCCCTCGAGGAGGAGTTCTCACGCTCGCTCCCTCTCGACGAGCTCAGGGGAGTTAACAATTGATGACCCAATGGATGTCACCACTAGTAAGGGCCGGGAGAGGTCCCCCGGCAGCTCCTCAGAGCGCAAAAGGACCAAGAAACACGGCCGCCACCTCCACTCTTAAGCCATAATGTTCAAGGTGTTACAGTGGAAATGCAGAAGTATTCGAAATAAAGATTCATATTTGTCACTTTTAGTGAACATACACAGGCCGTCTGTTATTTGTCGACAGGAGACGAGACTGCAGGATCAGCCTGATCCTACAGTGCTAAAACACTACCATCCGTATAGAAGATATGAGGGACACGGTGTTGCCATATACATACACAAAACACTAACACAAACAGAAGTGACGTTGAATACACCTCTGGAAGCTGTCGCGTGCAGGGTGAGAGTCAACAACACGTATCTGGCTATATGTTCCCTCTACTTGCCTCCCAATACCCCCATTGTTGATGACGACATCACATCACTAATTAGCCAGCTTCCGGGCAACAGGCTAGTACTGGGCGACTTTAACGCCCATCATCAGCAATGGGGAAGTGAGAGGTCAAGTGTACGTGGGGAGCAGATAGTGGACATTATGTTGCAGACAAACCTCTGTCTTCTGAACGATGGAAGTGCGACTCGTGTAGATGATCGGACTGGTAACGCGTCTGCCATTGATCTGTCATTGTTATCGCCGGGTATACTCCCTGACTTCTACTGGGAAGTCATCGACGACTCCCACGGAAGTGACCATCTACCCATCTGTATCTCTTACTCACGCGACATCCCGCCCAACCCCCGCACTCCCAAGTTCAACTTTAAGAGAGCAGATTGGGCAACCTTCCGTGGGATTGCCGACGTGGATATATCTGGCGAGGACATTGACACGATGGTCAACAACGCAACACGATCCATATTACACGCCGCCGAGGCTTCTATTCCGAAAACTTCTACAGTTCACAATAAGCATGGAGTTTCATGGTGGACAACGGATTGCCGACAAGCACTTCGTGAGCGTAATAGGCGATACAGGCATTTCAGCCAGCAGCAAAGTCAAGCAAACTTCATAGCCTATAAAAAGGCAAGGGCTCAGGCAAGGAAAGTCATCCGCAATGCAAAAACTGACTCATTCAGACAATGCATTTCAACAGTGAATCGCACCACACCCCTGTCAAAAGTGTGGCAAACAATAAACATATTCAATAATAAAAAACCATACATCCCAATAAACACTCTGAACATAAATAACCAAACAATTGACAACAAACAAGAAATAGCAAATGCAATAGCCCACCATTTTTATCAGGCAAGCAGTACCGCGTACTACACCCCTGCCTTCCTCCCCCGCAAGGAGGAGGCAGAACTCTCAGTCCCAAACTTTGCCACGGGAGGCGTAAACTCGGACTACAACACAGAGTTTACGTTGGATGAACTCCTCCTTGCCCTGAAATACTGTAAAGGCTCCAGTCCAGGTCCAGATAATATTTCATATATTATGTTACAGGATCTCGGCCACCATTCCATTACTAAATTATTATTGCTTTATAACAAAATATGGACCACACACACATTTCCTAAGTCTTGGGGCTTTGCACATACCATCCCAATCCCCAAAAAGACTGGACGCCTTACGGACCCCAGTGCGTTTCGCCCTATTGCACGCACGAGCTGTCTATGTAAGGTCATGGAACGTATGGTAAAGCGAAGGCTGCTTTTTGTTTTAGAAGCGAAGGGTTTGTTAGGTGATGAGCAGTCGGGGTTTCGTAAGTGTCGAAGCGCGATGGATCACCTAACAAACCTGGAGCATTGCATTACAGAGGCATTTGGCAAAAAAGAATTCATGATAGGGGTGTTCCTAGACATCCACAAAGCCTTCGACATGACATGGCGACACGGTATCTTCATGAAACTCTACGCTCATGGCTTCAAAGGTAACTTGCCCATTTTTGTTTATAATTTCCTCCAGGACAGAACATTCTCTGTAAAGCTTCTTGGTAACGTAATCTCGGACGTTTTTGTCCAGCAGAACGGGGTGCCGCAGGGTAGTGTTCTTAGTTCTATATTATTTTGTATTATGATTAATGATATTCTGTCCACAACTCCCGTCCCCAGGAATCTTAAATACTCACTGTACCCTGACGACTGTGCGTTATAGCACTCCTCGCCTAACGCTCAGTTCTCAGCGGGGCGGATTCAAGATGCTCTTGATTCCGTTCAGCATTGGGTCTCTTTGTGGGGATTTAAGTTTTCCGTTGCTAAGTGTATCGGCGTTGTTTTTACTAGACGTAACGTACCTAATTTGCAATTAACTCTTCAAGGCCAGCCGATACCTTTTCAAAATTCAGTCAAATTCTTGGGTCTGCATTTTGACAGCAGACTCAATTGGAAGACTCACATTAATGAACTACTCATCCGTTGCCGTAAAAAAATCAATGTCCTCAAATACCTCCGTGGTACTTCATTGGGAGCAGACAGAAAATCTTTATTAATGGTGTACAAGTCCTTAATTCGCTCTCATTTAGACTATGGCTCACCGGTGTATGGGTCTGGGTCGGAACCAACATTGAGGAGGTTGGATGTTTTGCAAAATGAATGTGTGAGCATGTGTCTTGGGGCCCTGCGCTGCACTCGTGTGGCGAGGATGGAGGTTGAGGCCAATGTACCACCACTGAAACACCGTCGTGATACGCTATTGTTAGCATATGGGATGAAAACAGCCCGGAAAGCTCCCCTCGGCAACGCAGCAAGCAAGATCGTCTGGCAGCACCACCACCTCCACACTGCGGGCCACCGTCCAGTCTCTGTCAGACTTAACGCTCTATGCCAACAAACGGGCGTGAGACTGGACGAGGCGGACCGCCTCGTGATGCCCACCCTTCCCCCTTGGAAAAAACAACAAACAACAGTCAACACAACATGGCTAAGGGGGAAGAAGGCTGTTGTTGCCGAGGCAGAGCTCCACCAACACTTCCGGGCCCTCATCGCTGGCCTCCCTCCATCCCTACACATTTATACTGACGGCTACAAGACGGATGAATGTGTGGGTGCAAGTGTGTGGTCGTGTGAATGTGCCCTCAGGTTCCGACTGCCGACTCATACATCGGTCTTTTCCGCTGAAATTTTTGCAATTGACAAAGCCATAGATTATGCTTTAAATTCATCTCATCATTCAATTACAATTTTTTCGGACTCTATGTCAGCCCTTCAGGCAATAGAGTACGGCCGTACGGATACAAATGAAATCCAGGGCAACATCATTAATAAATTAAATTCAAGTCGTAAATCCTTCTCACTGATTTGGGTGCCTGGACATTCCAATATTCGCGGGAATGAACAGGCTGACATGCTAGCTCGGTCTGCCGCAGAGCTCGAGGGCGCGTGGAACCTCCGTCGGGATCTGCAGTCATGTCTCTCAGTTGTTAAATCATCAGCAAAACTCCTGTGGCAGAGTCACTGGGATAACCTCCACCTACAAACCATCAAACCCATCCTAGGCGAGTGGGCTTCCTCCAATCGCCCCACAAGGCGGGAGGAGGTTGTCCTCGCACGCCTCAGGATGGGCTGCACCCTCCCCACCCACATGCTCCCATACATAGCCAACGCTTTCCCACCACAATGTTCCATATGCAATGTCACCCTCTCTGTCGAGCACATCCTGCTTCACTGTGTGCGTTATCGTGAGGAGAGGCGGCCCTGGGCGGCGTATTGCAGGAGTCGCGGCCTCACGCTAACGCAGACCACCCTTCTGGGTGACGAACACCCGGATGTGGTCGATAGATTGATGATTTATCTGACTGAGACCAACTTAATCAGAGAGTTGTGATTTATGTGTATATATTATGTATGATGCACTATGTACATTTTTCACATCAATATATATATATATATATATATATATATATATATGTAAATAAAAGTATGAAAGTGTGTATGAATTCTATCTAGCGTGATTTGATGTAAATGTTTTCCACCGTTTGTTTATTTCTATTTATTTTTATCTATATTATTTATTTTTTATTTATTTTTTATTTATTTATATATTTTTTTTTATTGTTATTATATATATTTAATAAAAGCAATACGTAGCAATACTACGTAGACAATGTGTGTTTGTGTGTTGCCACCCCCTTCCCTGCCTTGACAAAGGACAATAGCTTTGCAGTAGGAGTAGGTACCCTGTATGAATGAAGCGTGTGTGTAAGTGTGACTGTTGTCATTGTTATTGCTGCTGTTGTTGTTGTTGTTGTTATTGTTGTTGTTTTCTTTATGTTGTTATATAAATAAAAAAAATTTTTTTAATTTAAATAAGTAAATAAAGAAATAAAGAAAGAAAGAAAGAAAACAAAAAAAAGGCACTTATATATAATAAAACAAATACACAACACTATAAAGAAATGGCCTAATACCCATGTCTGGGTTATGGCCAAAAAAAAAAAAAAAAAAAAAAAAAAAATCCAGTCAGCAGAGCGATCAAGACGAGGCTAGTGGAAAGACTTCTCCTGTCACCTGCTGTTACCCTGCCGGAGAGGAAGGTCCTGAGCTGCCTACCTTCCACTGTTACCTACCCTCGCTTGATTTAGCCTCTCGTTCTCACTGGACGTCGGATACCGTTGGGCTGGTTACGTTGCTCCACTTCTACAGGACCACCACCTACTTCAGTTGTGTTTGCCTCTACATCCGTGACAGGTATTTAGAGTGAATCTTCTGTTGTTGCGCCCCTTTCCTGGTTCTCGTTGTCGAGACTATAGTCTTTCATAAGGGACGTAACACGGAAGATTTATTTCTCGTACTGATTGTCCGGAGTAGTGTGCCTTGTTATTGGCGTGTTGCCTTTAGTGGTTCCTGTTTCTTTTATTGTGTCATGTGTGCACGAATTAATATATTTAAGGAAGCATTCCTAGTGTTTATTGTCCCCCTTGACAGATATTAGCACTTCCTGTGGACCTTTTTATTCTTGATAGGCCGGGAGAGAGTATTGCTCCCCGTTTGCCTTTACAAGTGGCGACCTCGCCAGGATAAGTGCTGTTATCTGCTTGGGTGTTTAAGTCGCCTTAAGCGCGCACTCACTGTCTGTGGCCCGGAAGTGAGTTCCTAGTGACCTAGGATTATTACCCTCTAGTGCTTTTGAGGATTGTTGATTGTTTCTGTTAACACGGCTGTGTTTGCCTGTGTTTTGCGTACTAGTTACGTTTGTGACACTTTGCAGGGTGTGTCATTTATTTAATTTTGTTTACTGTTTCCTTGCTTGCAGAGTTGTTCTCTACTGGACTCGAAGGAAGTCAGTTTGTGGTTTGTGGTCTTTATTGTAGTTGTTATTTTGTTATTGCTTGTGTGCCTTATTTTCTGTGTGACTAAGATGTCTTCTATTCAAGACCTGAAGGAACAAGCTGAGATCTTGGGCCTAAAAGGGGATGATATTGCTAAGTTTGTTCTGCAACAGCAAGCATATCAACGTGAGGAGCGTGCAAGGGAGCGTGAGGAACGTGAGAGGGAACGGCAACGTGAGGAACGTGAGAAGGAACGTGAGAAGGAGCGTGAGGAACGTGAGAAGGAGCGTGAGGAACGTGAGAAGGAACGGCAACGTGAGGAACGTGAGAAGGAACGTGAGAAGGAGCGTGAGGAACGTGAGAAGGAACGTGAGGAACGTGAGAAGGAACGTGAGAAGGAATGGCAACGTGAGGAACGTGAATGTGAACATAAGATCAAGTTAGCCGAAATTCAAGCAAACAAGGAGATTGAATTGGCTCGTGTTACTGCACCTTCACAGCCCATTTCTGACCCGGTTGTTGATCCGGTAAGTCGTCCTAAGCTTCCCTTGTTGCAGGATGGAGAAGACATCACTTCCTACCTCAACCGCTTCGAGCGAGTTGCTGAGTTACTCAATGTGAGGCAAGATAGTTATGCAGTACGGCTTGGAAGCTTACTTACTGGTAAGGCTGCCGAGTTGTATACTTCTTTGTCCGCTGATGTCACCAAAGACTATGACCTGTTGAGGAAAGCCTTACTCACTGGATTTAACAAGACTCCTGATGGTTACCGTGCTGAGTTCCGGAATGCCAAGATTTCATCCGGGGAAACTTTCCAACAGTTTTCCTCCCATCTGACCAGACTGTTTCAGGCATGGTTGGAAGCTTCCGAAATAGGTAACACTTTTGCTGATTTGAAGGAGTTCATGATACTTGACCAGTTCTTGTCTTCCCTCCATCCAGACTTACGTACTTTCCTCAAGGAACGGCGTCCCACTGCTTTGAAGGACGCCATTAAGCTAGCTGATGACTGGACCTCAGCTCACCCAACGCTTCCTCGCGCTGCAACTACCGGCTTTAGGAAGGTCACTCGACCATCTCAGCTATCTCCTTCCAACAAGGCAACACCAGCTCCTTCGAACTCTGCCAGCGGCCGAAGGGACACTTCCTCGTCCGTGACTTGCCATGGTTGTGGGGAAGTCGGGCACATTCGTCCTCGTTGCCCGAAGAATCCACGCAACTATAAGGAGGGTACGTCTGCCACGCTTCCATATAAGGTAGGATTTTGCCTGTCCGACCGAAGAGTTCCTCATTTCCAAGCCTCTGGTACTGTTAACGGGGCTTGGGTCTCCACAATCATTCGGGACACTGGCTGTTCCTGTGTGATGGTCTCGGAAGAGGTATTACCTGATATCGATACCTCCCACTGCAGGAAAGTCTTTGTGGCCGACTACTTGGGACGAGTAGATACATTTCCTGTAGTGTCCTGCTACCTTCGATGCCCCTATTACGAAGGTTGGACGGACGCCATCAGAGCCCCAATCAAGTTCGCCGGCGTTTTGGTTGGTAACATTGCAGGAGTTAGAAATCCTAATAGTTTGCATTCCTCAGCTGATGCCAGAGATGTCTCCTCCCCCATGGACTCTGCTATTTCACGTCCGGCTCAGACTGTTTTGCCATCACCAACAACTTCCTGTGCTGACACCTCTTCTCCGGTACCAGAACTCCATCCTGTGTGTGCCGTCCAGACCAGAGCTGGTAAGATGAAGCGTGTTCACCCCTTAGCTCTGCCAGCTCTACAGCATCTCTCTGTGACTCCTGATGACTTCAGTCGACTTCAGGCCTCCTGTGACACTCTCTCTGCTGCTAGAGCTAAAGCCGCCTCGGGAGAAGCTGACAAAATGAGGAACGGGTCTAGCTACCAATTCGTCATGGTTGACGGCCTCCTTTACCGTAAATGTTTAACCTCTGATCGGCCGGATAAGGTAGGCAAGACAACATTGGTTGCTCCCCGTGACTGTCGTCCTATTATCCTCTCTGTTGCTCATGAGAGCCCCTTGGCTGGCCACTTCTCCCACAGGAAAACTGAACTGAAGGTCGCCGAACAGTTCTACTGGCCTGGTATGGGAACGGATATCAGAGCCTTCTGCCGTTCCTGTGACAAGTGCCAACGCTTTTCAGCTAAAGGACGTGTACGACCAGTCCCCCTGCATCCCATGCCTATCATCACGCAACCGTTTGCACGTGTTGCCATCGACTTGGTGGGACCACTTTCTCCGGCTTCATCTGATGGTCACAGGTACATCCTCACCCTTATTGATTTTGCGACTGGTTTTCCAGAGGCTGTACCCTTAAAGGACATAGACTCAATTTCTGTTGCTGAAGCCTTGCTTACAATTTTCTCCAGAGTTGGAATTCCGCGAGAAATACTGTCAGACCGTGGGACTCAATTTACTTCCAACCTGATGAGTGAACTGCACAAACTTTTGGGTGTGAAACCTATCTTCACCACTCCATTCCATCCTAGTGGGAACGGCCGGATCGAGAGACTACACGGACCTCTAAAAGCCGTTCTACGTAAGTTATGTGCCGAGAAGCCCCGCGAGTGGCATAGGTATCTTATACCCACCTTATTTGCCCTAAGAGAACTTCCGAGTGACCGGACTGGGTTTTCGGCCTTTGAACTTCTGTATGGCCGTTCAGTTCGAGGTCCACTCTCCTCATAGTTCACCTGTCGTCATGGTAAGGAAAACTGATGGTTCTTTCCGCATGGCCATAGACTATCGTCAACTGAATTCCATCACCGTCTTCCATGCTGAGCCTACTTGCAGCATGGAAGAAGATCTTCACAAGTTCTCTGGCGCTAAGTACTTCAGCGAACTAGACCTCTGCAAAGCTTACTATCAGATACCTCTGTCAGACCGTGCTAAAGCTTTGACTGCCTTTCCCACTCACTTAGGTCTGATGGAGTTCTGCCGGATGCCTTTTGGACTTGTTACTGCTTGCGCCACGTACATCCGCCTGATGAGACTTGTGTTGGCTGGACTGCCCAACGTGTGCTTCTACTTCGACAACATCTTCGTGTTCTCTGCATGCTGGGACGAACATCTTGAGGCTCTACGCCGCGTCTTTGAGCGACTACGGGATCACCACCTGACCGTCAAGCCTTCGAAGTGTCGGTTTGGAGTTACTTCCATCCAGTACCTCGGATTCGTTCTAGACGGAACATCTTTACGACCCCAGCATAGCAAGATTGAAGCGATAACTAAGTTATCTCCACCTACCAACAAGAAACTGCTAAGAACTTTCCTTGGTCTAGTTTCCTTTTACAGATTGTTTATTCCGCAGGCGTCTGACTACACTGGCCCATTGTCCGACCTGCTAAGGAAGACTAGTCCGGAATCTCTTCCCTGGAATGAAGATCTGTTGGAGCGATTCTACCATCTGAAGGCCGCACTATCTTCACAACCTGTACTGAAATTGCCTGATCCCCACGAGACCTTCGTCCTACGGACTGATGCTTCCCTTCATGGTCTGGGAGCTGTCCTGCTGCAGTACCAGGATGAATGTCCACATCCAGTTGCCTATGCCAGTAGGAAACTCCTTGACAGGGAGAAGAGGTACTCCACAATCGAACGAGAGTGTCTCGCCATTATTTTTTCCATCTCTAGGTTTGATTTTTACCTTCGAGGTAAAGAATTTATTTTAGAAGTTGACCACAAGCCTCTTTTGTATTTAGCCACCTTTAAGGGGAAAAATGATAGATTGCTTCGTTGGGCTTTGGCCCTTCAGACTTACAAGTTTCGGGTTGTACATATTGCTGGCAAAGACAACTTGGGTGCTGACCTCTTGAGTCGGTCTTCTAACTAAGTTATGTTTTGTTCCTTTTTGTTTTTATGTATATAAGTATGTGTTAGTAATGCTTAATCTACTCCAGTAGATTCTTGTTCCGGGGGTGGTGTAAGGGCGAACCACTACCTCAAGACAGAGGTAACGAGCGAGTCCGGTTTCGGACAGGAGGACTCTTTCAGCCACTCGTTCGCCACTTCCTCTCCCATTCGTTCATCCTCAACCGCGCGTTCAACTCCCTCGTTTCGAACCACCACGTACGTGTCAGAGGATCACGAGAGCCACGCGGCCGAGGCTATATATATAGGACACCACCCTCCAGTCAGCCAGACTGAGCCCAGACACCGTGCCACCAACACGTGCTCTGAAGCCCTGTCTGTCTGCCACCTTTGCGTGGATTTTTTGTACGCCCATCTGGCCTAGGATCATAGTTAAATAAAGTTAGGATTCCCATTGCCCCGTGATTTTAGGTTTGCCTATCATTACCTTGTCCTTAGCGGCAACAGAAGGTGTCTGTTGCCACCGTGCCAGATTGTCTTTCCTCTCTTACCTACGGAGGATCCGCCTCAGTGAGCGTGCTTTTGGGGTGTATTAACACCGTCCGGCCCCCATAGAGTGGTTTGGCAAGACAATCTGACGTTAGAAAACTCCTCCCTGATCTCCTCCCACTTGAGTCCCGCTCCCCTCCTCTAGGAGGGGGGTGTACCCCCTCCATGCCGGACGGACCCTCCTCCCCTCCCCCTCCAAGGGGGAGGGAGGGCACTGATCGACGACCCCCGACCGCCAGACTAAATATTGACCCCCGTAAAGCGACTTTTGTGACTCTACATTCAAAGACTTCGACCCGCCTCTCAAATGTAAATTCATTCATCATAAAAAAAGTTATCGATTGTAACATTGGAAATGTAGTAAATGTAAAGAAACTTGCCAGTGGTGACCTATTAGTTCAGACCCGTAACGTTAGTCAAGTAAAGTCATTGTTGAAGCTCCGAACCATCCATGACATCGAGATCGAGGCTTTCATTCCAGTATCTATGAACTCGTGTCGGGGAGTTGCCTCCCACCGCGATTTTGTGGATATGGATGAGGCCAAGATTACTGATTGCATGGCTGACCAGAATGTAATTGAAGCTCGTAAGATCACTAAGAATGTTGACGGCACCAGAAGGAGCACAGCATCTGTTATTTTAACTTTCAGTGCTGCTAAATTGCCGGATAGGGTTCATGTAGGATATGAGTCGGTTTCCGTTCGTCCCTACATTCCGAATCCTCTCCGTTGCTTCAATTGTCAACTTTAGGGACACCATGGAAATGCTTGTCGGTCTTCCCACGCCTACTGCGGTAGATGTTCAGATGAGGGTCATTCTGCAGACCAATGTACATCTCTTGTCCAAAAGTGCCGTAACTGTGAAGGTGCTCATTCCACTTTCTCGCGCGATTGCCCCGCGTGGAAATTGGAAAAAGAGATCTGCACAGTGGAAGCTACTGAAGGGATTTCCTACTATGAAGCAAGGATGAGAGTGAAGCAGACGCAGTCCGCACCTGCTTCAAACGCTTCTTATGCTTCAGCAGTAAGGGCTCCTCCCAAGATGGGCACTATTGGAATCCAGACTGATCCGTTGCCTGCCTCATCTACCTCTACAGTTTCCCCTTCAACCTCTGCTTCATCACCTGATAAAACTACATCCACTTTAACTAAAACTTCTACTGCTATAACTTCCTCTGCTACATATCTGTCCGCTATCTCTCGTACTCCCAGTAAGAGTGAAAAGACTGACAAGTCTGATAAACTAAATTTAACAACACTTGAACGCACTCGCCCTTCTCATGTCGTCGCAGCTCCCGCGCCCTCGAGGAGGAGTTCTCACGCTCGCTCCCTCTCGACGAGCTCCGGGGAGTTAACAATTGATAACCCAATGGATGTCACCACTAGTAAGGGACGGGAGAGGTCTCCCGGCAGCTTCTCAGAGCGCAAAAGGACCAAGAAACACGGCCGCCACCTCCACTCTTAAGCCATAATGTTCAAGGTGTTACAGTGGAACTGTAGAAGTATTCGAAATAAAGATTCATGTTTGTCACTTTTAGTGAACATACACAGGCCGTCTGTTATTTGTCTACAGGAGACGAGACTGCAGGATCAGCCTGATCCTACAGTGCTAAAACACTACCATCCGTATAGAAGATATGAGGGGCACGGAGTTGCCATATACATACACAAAACACTAACACAAACAGAAGTGACGTTGAATACACCTCTGGAAGCTGTCGCGTGCAGGGTGAGATTCAACAACACGTATCTGGCTATATGTTCCCTCTACTTGCCTCCCCATGCCCCCATTGTTGATGACGACATTACATCACTGATTAGCCAGCTTCCGGGCAACAGGCTAGTACTTGGCGACTTTAACGCCCATCATCAACAATGGGGAAGTGAGAGGTCAAGTGTACGTGGGGAGCAGATAGTTGACCTTATGTTGCAGACAAACCTCTGTCTTCTGAACGATGGAAGTGCGACTCGTGTAGATGATCGGACTGGTAACGCGTCTGCCATTGATCTGTCATTGTTATCGCCGGCTATACTCCCTGACTTCTCCTGGGAAGTCATCGACGACTCCCACGGAAGGGACCATCTACCCATCTGTATCTCTTACTCACGCGACATCCCGCCCACCCCCCGCACTCCCAAGTTCAACTTTAAGAGAGCAGATTGGGCAACCTTCCGTGGGATTGCCGACGTGGATATATCTGGCGAGGACATTGACACGATGGTCAGCAACGCAACACGATCCATATTACACGCCGCCGAGGCTTCTATTACGAAAACTTCTACAGTTCACACTAAGCATGGAGTTTCATGGTGGACAACGGATTGCCGACAAGCACTTCGTGAGCGTAATAGGCGATACAGGCATTTCAGCCAGCAGCCCAGTCAAGCAAACTTCATAGCCTATAAAAAGGCAAGGGCTCAGGCAAGGAAAGGCATCCGCAATGCAAAAACTGACTCATTCAGACAATTCATTTCAACAGTGAATCGCACCACACCACTATCAAAAGTGTGGCAAACAATAAACATATTAAATAATAAAAAAACATGCAACCCAATAAACACACTAAACATAAATAACCAAATAATTAACAACAAACAAGATATAGCAAATGCAATAGTCCACCATTTTTATCAGGCAAGCAGTTCCGCCTACTACACCCCTGCCTTCCTCCCCCGGAAGGAGGAGGCAGAACTCTCAGTCCCAAACTTTGCCACGGGAGGCGTAAACTCGGACTACAACACAGAGTTTACGTTGGATGAACTCCTTCTTGCCCTGAAATACTGTAAAGGCTCCAGTCCAGGTCCAGATAATAGTTCATATATTATGTTACAGCATCTCGGCCACCATTCCATTACTAAATTATTATTGCTTTATAACAAAATATGGACCACACACACATTTCCTAAGTCTTGGGGCTTTGCACAGACCATCCCAATCCCCAAAAAGACTGGACGCCTTACGGACCCCAGTGCGTTTCGCCCTATTGCACTCACGAGCTGTCTATGTAAGGTCATGGAACGTATGGGAAAGCGAAGGCTGCTTTTTGTTTTAGAAGCGAAGGGTTTGTTAGGTGATGAACAGTCGGGGTTTCGGACGTACCGAAGCACGATGGATCACCTAACACACATAGAGCATTGCATTTCAGAGGCATTTGCCAAAAAAGAATTCATGATAGGGGTGTTCCTAGACATCCACAAAGCCTTCGACATGACATGGCGACACGGAATCCTCACGAAACTCTACGCTCATGGCTTCAGAGGTAACTTGCCCATTTTTGTTTATAATTTCCTACAGGACAGAACATTCTCTGTCAAGCTTCATGGTAACGTAATCTCGGACGTTTTCGTCCAGGAGAACGGGGTGCCGCAGGGTAGTGTTCTTAGTCCTATATTATTTTGTATTATGGTTAATGATATTCTGTCCACAACTCCCGTCCCCAGGAATCTTAAATACTCACTGTACGCTGACGACTGTGCTTTATGGCACTCCTCGCCTAACGCTCAGTTCTCAGCGGGGCGGATTCAAGACGCTCTTGATTCCGTTCAGCATTGGGCCTCTTTGTGGGGATTTAAGTTTTCCGTTGCTAAGTGTATCGGTGTTGTTTTTACTAGACGTAACGTACCTAATTTACAATTAACTCTTCAAGGCCAGCCGATACCATTTCAAAATTCAGTCAAATTTTTGGGTCTGCATTTTGACAGCAGACTCAATTGGAAGACTCACATTAATGAACTACTCATCCGTTGCCGTAAAAAAATCAATGTCCTCAAATACCTCCGTGGTACTTCATGGGGAGCAGACAGAAAATATTTATTAATGGTGTACAAGTCCTTAATTCGCTCTCATTTAGACTATGGCTCACCGGTGTATGGGTCTGGGTCGGAACCAACATTGAGGAGGTTGGATGTTTTGCAAAAGGAATGTGTGAGAATGTGTCTTGGGGCCCTGCGCTGCACTCGTGTGGCGAGGATGGAGGTTGAGGCCAATGTACCACCACTGAAACACCGTCGTGATACGCTATTGTTAGCATATGGGATGAAAACAGCCCGGAGAGCTCCCCTCGGCAACGCAGCAAGCAAGATCGTCTGGCAGCACCACCACCTCCACACTGCGGTCCACCGTCCAGTCTCTGTCAGACTTAACGCTCTATGCCAACAAACGGGCGTGAGACGGGACGAGGCGGACCGCCTCGTGATGCCCACCCTTCCCCCTTGGAAAAAACAACAAACAACAGTCAACACAACATGGATAAGGGGGAAGAAGGCTGTTGTTGCCGAGGCAGAGCTCCACCAACACTTCCGGGCCCTCATCGCTGGCCTCCCTCCATCCATACACATTTATACTGCCGGCTCCAAGACGGATGAATGTGTGGGTGCAAGTGTGTGGTCGTGTGAATGTGCCCTCAGGTTCCGACTGCCGACTCATACATCGGTCTTTTCCGCTGAAATTTTTGCCATTGATAAGGCCATAGACTATGCTTTAAATTCATCTCATCGTTCAATTATCATTTTTTCGGACTCTATGTCAGCCCTTCAGGCAATAGAGTCCGGCCGTACGGATACAAATGAAATCCAGGGCAACATCATTAATAAATTAAATTCAAGTCGTAAATCCTTCTCACTGATTTGGGTTCCTGGACATTCCAATATTCGCGGGAATGAACAGGCTGACATGCTAGCTCGGTCTGCCGCAGAGCTCGAGGGAGCGTGGAACCTCCGTCGGGATCTGCAGTCATGTCTCTCAGTTGTTAAATCATCAGCAAAACTCCTGTGGCAGACTCACTGGGATAACCTCCACCTACAAACCATCAAACTCATCCTAGGCGAGTTGGCTTCCCCCAATCGCCCCACAAGGCGGGAGGAGGTTGTCCTCGCACGCCTCAGGATGGGCTGCACCCTCCCCACCCACATGCTCCCCTACATAGCCAACGCTTTCCCACCACAATGTTCCATATGCAATGTCACCCTCTCTGTCGAGCACATCCTGCTTCATTGTGTGCGTTATCGTGAGGAGAGGCGGCCCTTGGCGGCGTATTGCCAGAGTCGCGGCCTCACACTAACGCACACCACCCTTTTGGGTGACGAACACCCGGATGTGGTCGATAGATTGATGATTTATCTGACTTAGACCAACTTAATCAGAGAGTTGTGATTTATGTGTATATATTATGTATGATGCACTATGTACATTTTTCACATCAATATATATATATGTAAATAAAAGTATGAAAGTGTGTATGAATTCTATCTAGCGTGATTTGATGTAAATGTTTTCCACCGTTTGTTTATTTCTATTTATTTTTATCTATATTATTTATTTTTTATTTATTTATTTATTTTTTTTTAATTTTATTGTTATTATATATATTTAATAAAAACTATACGTAGCAATACTACGTAGACAATGTGTGTTTGTGTGTTGCCCCCCCCTTCCCT
>CM035219.1:6287409-6299828 GCA_020233015.1 Callinectes sapidus
CGAGGAGTGCCATAACGCACAGTCGTCAGCGTACAGTGAGTATTTAAGATTCCTGGGGACGGGAATTGTGGATAGAATATCATTAATCATAATACAAAATAATACAGGGCTAAGAACACTACCCTGCGGCACCCTGTTCTCCAGGACGAAAACGTCCGAGATTACGTTACCAGGAAGCTTGACAGAGAATGTTCTGTTCTGTAGGAAATTATAAACAAAAATGGGCAAGTTACCTCTGAAGCCATGAGCGTAGAGTTTCGTGAGGATACCGTGTCGCCATGTCATGTCGAAGGCTTTGTGGATGTCTAGGAACACCCCTATCATGAATTCTTTTTTGGCAAATGCCTCTGAAATGCAATGCTCCAGGTGTGTTAGGTGATCCAGCGTGTTTCGGTACTTCCGAAACCCCGACTGCTCATCACCTAACAAACCCTTCGCTTCTAAAACAAAAAGCAGCCTTCGCTTTACCATACGTTCCATGACCTTACATAGACAGCTCGTGAGCGCAATAGGGCGAAACGCACTGGGGTCCGTAAGGCGTCTGTTCTTTTGGGGGATTGGGATGGTATGGGCAAAGCCCCAAGACTTAGGAAATGTGTGGGTGGTCCATATTTTATTGTAGAGCAATAATAATTTAGTGATGGAATGGTGGCCGAGAGGTTGTAACATAATATATGAAATGTTGTCTGGACCTGGACTGGAGCCTTTACAGTATTTCAGGGCAAGAAGGAGTTCATCCAACGTAAACTCTGTGTTGTAGTCCGAGTTTACGCCTCCCGTGGCAAAGTTTGCGACTGAGAGTTCTGCCTCCTCCTTGCGAGGAAGGAAGGCAGGAGTGTAGTAGGCGGAACTGCTTGCCTGATAAAAATGTTGGGCTATTGCATTTGCTATTTCTTGTTTGTCGTCTATTATTCTGTTATTTATATTTAGAGTATTTATTGGGATGTATGGTTTTTTATTGTTAAATATGTTTACTGTTTGCCACACTTTTGACAGGGGTGTGGTGCGGTTCACAGATGAGATAAATTGTCTGAATGAATCAGTTTTTGCATTACGGATGACTTTCCTTGTCTGAGCCCTTGCCTTTTTATAGGCTATGAAGTTTGCTTGACTGGGCTGCTGGCTGAAATGCCTGTATCGTCTACTACGCTCACGAAGTGCTTGTCGGCAATCCGTTGTCCACCATGAAACTCCATGCTTAGTGTGAACTGTAGAAGTTTTCGGAATAGAAACCTCGGCGGCGTGTAATATGGATCGCGTTGCGTTGCTGACCATCGTGTCAATGTCCTCGCCAGATATATCCACGTCGGCAATCCCACGGAAGGTTGCCCAATCTGCTCTCTTAAAGTTGAACTTGGGAGTGCGGAGGGTGGGCGGGATGTCGCGTGAGTAAGAGATACAGATGGGTAGATGGTCACTTCCGTGGGAGTCGTCGATGAGTTCCCAGGAGAAGTCAGGGAGTATAGCCGGCGATAACAATGACAGATCAATGGCAGATGCGTTACCAGTCCGATCATCTACACGAGTCGCACTTCCATCGTTCAGAAGACAGAGGTTTGTCTGCAACATAATGTCAACTATCTGCTCCCCACGTACACTTGACCTCTCACTTCCCCATTGCTGATGATGGGCGTTAAGTCGCCCAGTACTAGCCTGTTGCCCGGAAGCTGGCTAATTAGTGATGTGATGTCGTCATCAACAATGGGGGGATTGGGAGGCAAGTAGAGGGAACATATAGCCAGATACGTGTTGTTGAATCTCACCCTGCACGCGACAGCTTCCAGAGGTGTATTCAACGTCACTTCGGTTTGTGTTAGTGTTTTGTGTATGTATATGGCAACACCGTGTCCCTCATATCTTCTATACGGATGGTAGTGTTTTAGCACTGTAGGATCAGGCTGATCCTGCAGTCTCGTCTCCTGTAGCCAAATAACAGACGGCCTGTGTATGTTCACTAAAAGTGACAAATATGAATCTTTATTTCGAATACTTCTGCAGTTCCACTGTAACACCTTGAACATTATGGCTTAAGAGTGGAGGTGGCGGCCGTGTTTCTTGGTCCCTTTGCGCTCAGAAGAGCTGCCGGGGGACCTCTCCCGGCCTTTACTAGTGGTGACATCCATTGGGTCATCAATTGTTAACTCCCCGGAGCTCGTCGAGAGGGAGCGAGCGTGAGAACTCCTCCTCGAGGGCGCGGGAGCTGCGACGACATGAGAAGGGCGAGTGCGTTCAAGTTTTGTTAAATTTAGTTTATCAGACTTGTCAGTCTTTTCAATCTTACTGGGAGTACGAGAGATAGCTGACAGATATGGAGCAGAGGAAGTTATAGCAGTAGAAGTTTTAGTTGAGGTGGATGTAGTTTTATCAGGTGATGAGGCAGAGGTTGAAGGGGAAACTGTAGAGGTAGATGAGTCAGGCAACGGATCAGTCTCGATTCCAATAGTGCACATCTTGGGAGGAGCCCTTACTGCTGAAGCATAAGAAGCGTTTGAAGCAGGTGCGGACTGCGTCTGCTTCACTCTCATCCTTGCTTCATAGTAGGAAATCCCGTCAGTAGCTTTCACTGTGCAGATCTCTTTTTCCAATTTCCACGCGGGGCAATCGCGCGAGAAAGTGGAATGAGCACCTTCACAGTTACGGCACTTTTGGACAAGAGATGTACATTGGTCTGCAGAATGACCCTCATCTGAACATCTACCGCAGTAGGCGTGGGAAGACCGACAAACATTTCCATGGTGTCCATAAAGTTGACAATTGAAGCAACGGAGAGGATTCGGAATGTAGGGACGAACGGAAACCGACTCATATCCTACATGAACCCTATCCGGCAATTTAGCAGCACTGAAAGTTAAAATAACAGATGCTGTGCTCCTTCTGGTGCCGTCCACATTCTTAGTTATCTTACGAGCTTCAATTACATCCTGGTCAGCCATGCAATCAGTAATCTCGGCCTCATCCATATCCACAAAATCGCGGTGGGAGGCAACTCCCCGACACGAGTTCATAGATACTGGAATGAAAGCCTAGATCTCGATGTCATGGATGGTTCGGAGCTTCAACAATGACTTTACTTGACTAACGTTAAGGGTCTGAACTAATAGGTCACCACTGGCAAGTTTCTTTACATTTACTACATTTCCAATGTTACAATCGATAACTTTTTTTATGATGAATGAATTTACATTTGAGCGGCGGGTCGAAGTCTTTGAATGTAGAGTCACAAAAGTCGCTTTACTGGGGTCAATATTTAGTCTGGCGGTCGGGGGTCGTCGATCAGTGCCCTCCCTCCCCCTTGGAGGGGGAGGGGAGGAGGGTCCGTCCGGCATGGAGGGGGTACGCCCCCCTCCTACTGGAGGGGAGCGGGACGCAAGTGGGAGGAGATCAGGGAGGAGTTTTCTAAGGTCAGATTGTCCTGCCAAACCACTCTATGGGGGCCGGACGGTGTTAATTCACCCCAAAAGCACGCTCAATGAGGAGGATCCTCCGTAGGTAAGAGAGGAAAGACAATCTGACACGGTGGCAACAGACACCTTCTGTTGCCGCTAAGGACAGGGTAGTGAGAAGCAAATCTAAAATCACGGGTCAATGGGAAGCCTAACTTTATTTATCTAAACACTAGGCCAGATGGGCGTACAAAATAATCCACGCAAAGGTGGCAGGCAGACAGTGCTACAGGACACGTGTTAGTGGCACGGTGTCTGGGCTCAGTCTGAGTGGGTGTCTGACTGGATTTTTTTTTTTTTTTTTTTTTTTTAATGGCCATCACCCAGACATGGGTATTAGGCCAATTTTATTTTTAGGTTAGTGAATTTGTATATACAAGTGCTTTTTTTTTTTATTTATTTATTTGTGTTTTATATTATTTTAAAGTTTTTTTTTTTTGTTTTTGGTTTATTTATTTATTTATTTATTTTAATTTTTTTTTTTTTTTTTTTTTTTTTTTTTTTTTTTTTTTTTTTTTTTTTTTGTTTTATTTATTTTTTTATTTATTTTTGTTTTTATATAACATCAACCATAACAACAACAACAACAACAACAAACACAACAGCAACAACAACAACAACAACAACTACAACAGTCACACTTACACACACGCTTCATTCACACAGGGCACCTATTCCTATTGCAAAACTATTGTCCTTTGTCAAGGCAGGGGATGGAGGGGGCAACACACAAACACACAAGGTAACTACGTAGTGTTACTACGTATTGCTTTTATTAAAAAAAAAAAAAAAAAAAAAAAAAATGTAATAAGAAAATAATAATAAATATGGAAACATTGATATCAAATCACGCTGGATGGGATTCATACACACTTTCATACTTTTATTTACATTATATATATTTTGGAGTGAAAAAAAAATATTTATATACATAGAGCATCATATAGAATATATACACATAAATCACAACTCTCTCATTAAGTTGGTCTCAGTCAGGTAAATCATCAGTCTATCGACCACATCCGGGTGTTCGTCACCCAAAAGGGTGGTGTGCGTTAGTGTGAGGCCGCGACTCTGGCAATAAGCCGCCAAGGGCCGCCTCTCCTCACGATAACGCACACAGTGAAGCAGGATGTGCTCGACAGAGAGGGTGACATTGCATATGGAACATTGTGGGGGGAAAGCGTTGGCTATGTAGGGGAGCATGTGGGTGGGGAGGGTGCAGCCCATCCTGAGGCGTGCGAGGACAACCTCCTCCCGCCTTGTGGGGCGATTGGAGGAAGCCCACTCGCCTAGGAGGGGTTTGATGGTTTGTAGGTGGAGGTTATCCCAGTGACTCTGCCACAGGAGTTTTGCTGATGATTTAACAACTGAGAGACATGACTGCAGATCCCGACGGAGGTTCCACGCTCCCTCGAGCTCTGCGGCAGACCGAGCTAGCATGTCAGCCTGTTCATTCCCGCGAATATTGGTATGTCCAGGCACCCAAATCAGTGAGAAGGATTTACGACTTGAATTTAATTTATTAATGATGTTGCCCTGGATTTCATTTGTATCCGTAAAGCCGGACTCTATTGCCTGAAGGGCTGACATAGAGTCCGAAAAAATTGTAATTGAATGATGAGATGAATTTAAAGCATAATCTATGGCTTTGTCAATGGCACAAATTTCAGCGGAAAAGACCGATGTATGAGTCGGTAGTCGGAACCTGAGGGTACATTCACACGACCACACACTTGCACCCACACATTCATCCGTCTTGGAGCCGTCAGTATCTATGTGTAGGGATGGAGGGAGGCCAGCGATGAGGGCCCGGAAGCGCTGGTGGTGCTCAGCCTCGGCAACAACAGCCTTCTTCCCCCTTAGCCATGATGTGTTTATTGATGTTTTTTGTTGCTTCCATGGGGGAAGGGTGGGCAGCACGAGACGGTCCGCCTCGTCCAGTCTCAGGCCCGTTTGTTGGCATAGGGCGTTAAGTCTGACAGAGACTGGACGGAGGACTGCAGTGTGGAGGTGGTGGTGCTGCCAGATGATTTTGCTTGCTGTGTTGCCGAGGTGCGCTTTCCGGGCGGTTTTTATCCCATAAGATAAGAGTAGGGCATCGCGACGGTGTTGTAGCGGTGGTATATTGGCCTCAACCTCCATCCTCGCCACACGAGGGCAGCGCAGGGCTCCAAGACACATTCTCACACATTCATTTTGCAAAACATCCAACCTCCTCAATGTTGGTTCCGACCCAGACCCATACACCGGTGAGCCATAGTCTAAATGAGAGCGAATTAAGGACTTGTACACCATTAATAAAGATTTTCTGTCTGCTCCCCATGAAGTACCACGGAGGTATTTGAGGACATTGATTGTTTTACGGCAACGGATAAGTAATTCATTAATGTGGGTCTTCCAATTGAGTCTGCTGTCAAAATGCAGACCCAAGAATTTGACTGAATTTTGAAATGGTATCGGCTGGCCTTGAAGAGTTAATTGCAAATCAGGTACGTTACGTCTAGTAAAAACAACACCGATACACTTAGCACCGGAAAACTTAAATCCCCACAAAGAGGCCCAATGCTGAACGGAATCAAGAGCATCCTGAATCCGCCCCGCTGAGAACTGAGCGTTAGGCGAGGAGTGCCATAACGCACAGTCGTCAGCGTACAGTGAGTATTTAAGATTCCTGGGGATGGGAGTTGTGGACAGAATATCATTAAGCATAATACAAAATAATATAGGACTAAGAACACTACCCTGCGGCACCCCGTTCTCCTGGACGAAAACGTCCGAGATTACGTTACCAGGAAGCTTGACAGAGAATGTTCTGTCCTGTAGGAAATTATAAACAAGAATGGGCAAGTTACCTCTGAAGCCATGAGCGTAGAGTTTCATAAGGATACCGTGTCGCCATGTCATGTCGAAGGCTTTGTGGATGTCTAGGAACACCCCTATCATGAATTCTTTTTTGGCAAATGCCTCTGAAATGCAATGCTCTAGGTGTGTTAGGTGATCCATCGTGCTTCGGTACTTCCGAAACCCCGACTGCTCATCACCTAACAACCCCTTCGCTTCTAAAACAAAAAGCAGCCTTCGCTTTACCATACGTTCCATGACCTTACATAGACAGCTCGTGAGCGCAATAGGGCGAAACGCACTGGGGTCCGTAAGGCGTCCAGTCTTTTTGGGGATGGGGATGGTATGGGCAAAGCCCCAAGACTTAGGAAATGTGTGGGTGGTCCATATTTTATTGTAGAGCAATAATAATTTAGTGATGGAATGGTGGCCGAGATGTTGTAACAGAATATATGAAATGTTGTCTGGACCTGGACTGGAGCCTTTACAGTATTTCAGGGCAAGAAGGAGTTCATCCAACGTAAACTCTGTGTTGTAGTCCGAGTTTACGCCTCCCGTGGCAAAGTTTGGGACTGAGAGTTCTGCCTCCTCCGTGCGAGGAAGGAAGGCAGGAGTGTAGTAGGCGGAACTGCTTGCCTGATAAAAATGTTGGGCTATTGCATTTGCTATTTCTTGTTTGTTGTCTATTATTCTGTTATTTATATTTAGAGTATTTATTGGGATGTATGGTTTTTTATTGTTAAATATGTTTATAGTTTGCCACACTTTTGACAGGGGTGTGGTGCGATTCACTGTTGAAATGAATTGTCTGAATGAGTCAGTTTTTGCATTGCGGATGACTTTCCTTGCCTGAGCCCTTGCCTTTTTATAGGCTATGAAGTTTGCTTGACTTTGCTGCTGGCTGAAATGCCTGTATCGCCTATTACGCTCACGAAGTGCTTGTCGGCAATCCGTTGTCCACCATGAAACTCCATGCTTAGTGTGAACTGTAGAAGTTTTCGGAATAGAAGCCTCGGCGGCGTGTAATATGGATCGTGTTGCGTTGCTGACCAGCGTGTCAATGTCCTCGCCAGATATATCCACGTCGGCAATCCCACGGAAGGTTGCCCAATCTGCTCTCTTAAAGTTGAACTTGGGAGTGCGGGGGGTGGGCGGGATGTCGCGTGAGTAAGAGATACAGATGGGTAGATGGTGACTTCCGTGGGAGTCGTCGATGACTTCCCAGGAGAAGTCAGGGAGTATACCCGGCGATAACAATGACAGATCAATGGCAGACGCGTTACCAGTCCGATCATCTACACGAGTCGCACTTCCATCGTTCAGAAGACAGAGGTTTGTCTGCAACATAATGTCAACTATCTGCTCCCCACGTACACTTGACCTCTCACTTCCCCATTGCTGATGATGGGCGTTAAAGTCGCCCAGTACTAGCCTGTTGCCCGGAAGCTGGCTAATTAGTGATGTGATGTCGTCATCAACAATGGGGGTATTGGGAGGCAAGTAGAGGGAACATATAGCCAGATACGTGTTGTTGAATCTCACCCTGCACGCGACAGCTTCCAGAGGTGTATTCAACGTCACTTCTGTTTGTGTTAGTGTTTTGTGTATGTATATGGCAACACCGTGTCCCTCATATCTTCTATACGGATGGTAGTGTTTTAGCACTGTAGGATCAGGCTGATCCTGCTGTCTCGTCTCCCGTAGACAAATAACAGACGGCCTGTGTATGTTCACGAAAAATGACAAATATGAATCTTTATTTTGAATACTTCTGCAGTTCCACTGTAACACCTTGAACATTATGGCTTAAGAGTGGAGGTGGCGGCCGTGTTTCTTGGTCCTTTTGCGCTCAGAAGAGCTGCCGGGGGACCTCTCCCGGCCCTTACGAGTGGTGACATCCATTGGGTCATCAATTGTTAACTCCCCGGAGCTCGTCGAGAGGGAGCGAGCGTGAGAACTCCTCCTCGAGGGCGCTGGAGCTGCGACGACATGAGAAGGGCGAGTGCGTTCAAGTTTTGTTAAATTTAGTTTATCAGACTTGTCAGTCTTTTCACTCTTACTGGGAGTACGAGAGATAGCTGACAGATATGGAGCAGAGGAAGTTATAGCAGTAGAAGTTTTAGTTGAAGTGGATGTAGTTTTATCAGGTGATGAGGCAGAGGTTGAGGGGGAAACTGTAGAGGTAGATGAGTCAGGCAACGGATCAGTCTGGATTCCAATAGTGCACATCTTGGGAGGAGCCCTTACTGCTGAAGCATAAGAAGCGTTTGAAGCAGTTGCGGACTGCGTCTGCTTCACTCTCATCCTTGCTTCATAGTAGGAAATCCCTTCAGTAGCTTTCACTGTGCAGATCTCTTTTTCCAATTTCCACGCGGGGCAATCGAGCGAGAAAGTGGAATGAGCACCTTCACAGTTACGGCACTTTTGGACAAGAGATGTACATTGGTCTGCAGAATGACCCTCATCTGAACATCTACCGCAGTAGGCGTGGGAAGACCGACAAGCAGTTCCATGGTGTCCATAAAGTTGACAATTGAAGCAACGGAGAGGATTCGGAATGTAGGGACGAACGGAAACCGACTCATATCCTACATGAACCCTATCCGGCAATTTAGCAGCACTGAAAGTTAAAATAACAGATGCTGTGCGCCTTCTGGTGCCGTCAACATTCTTAGTGATCTTACGAGCTTCAATTACATCCTGGTCAGCCATGCAATCAGTAATCTCGGCCTCATCCATATCCACAAATTCGCGGTGGGAGGCAACTCCCCGACACGAGTTCATAGATACTGGAATGAAAGCCTCGATCTCGATGTCATGGATGGTTCGGAGCTTCAACAATGACTTTACTTGACTAACGTTAAGGGTCTGAACTAATAGGTCACCACTGGCAAGGTTTTTAACGTTTACAACATTACCAACATTACAATCAATTACTTTCTTTATTATAAAAGAATTTACACTTGAGAGGCGGGTGGAGGTCTTCGAATGTAGAGTCACATATGTCGCTTTAATGGGGTCAATATTCAGTCTGGCAGTCTGGGGTC
This sequence comes from Callinectes sapidus, assembly GCA_020233015.1. NCBI lineage: Eukaryota > Metazoa > Arthropoda > Malacostraca > Decapoda > Portunidae > Callinectes > Callinectes sapidus. The sequence continues at coordinate 6,296,744 of CM035219.1, forward strand.
GTCGATCAGTGCCTTCCCTCCCCCTTGGAGGGGGAGGGGAGGAGGGTCCGTCCGGCATGGAGGGGGTACACCCCCCTCCTACTGGAGGGGTGCGGGACGCAAGTGGGAGGAGATCAGGGAGGAGTTTTCTAAGGTCAGATTGTCCTGCCAAACCACTCTATGGGGGCCGGACGGTGTTAATTCACCCCAAAAGCACGCTCACTAAGGCGGATCCTCCGTAGGTGAGAGAGGAAAGACAATCTGACACGGTGGCAACAGACACCTTCTGTTACCGCTAAGGACAAGGTAATGATAGGCAAATCTAAAATCACGGGGCAATGGGAATCCTAACTTTATTTAACTATGATCCTAGGCCAGATGGGCGTACAACAAATCCACGCAAAGGTGGCAGACAGACAGGGCTTCAGAGCACGTGTTGGTGGCACGGTGTCTGGGCTCAGTCTGGCACGGTGTCTGGGCTCAGTCTCTGCTGACTGGAGGGTGGTGTCCTATATATATAGCCTCGGCCGCGTGGCTCTCGTGATCCTCTGACACGTACGTGGTGGTTCGAAACCAGGAGTTGAACGAGCGGGTGAGGATGAACGAATGAAAGAGGAAGTGGCGAACGAGTGGCTGAAAGAGTCCTCCTGTCCGAAACCGGACTCGCTCGTTACCTCTGTCTTGAGGTAGTGGTTCGCCCTTACAACAATGTTGGGATGATGTAAGCAGAAGGAAGGAAGGAAGGCATCACACACAGTTATTACTACTACAACAACATATTAATAATAGTAACGCATTATTGCAGCAGGTACAGGTACTACTACTACCTACGTGTGTGTGTGTGTGTGTGTGTAAGCTGTAGGTAAGCTGTAGTGAGTGAGTGAGTGATACACGCTCACTACCAAACACAACACCTTCCTCACTCTTCCTCATCTGTTTCCACCTTTCCTCCCCCTTCGTCACCCGTCATGGTGGAGAGATATTAGTATAATTATAATATACCGTTTGTTGGGCGAGAGAGGGAGAGGGAGAATGGGGGGGAAGTGACGGCAGGCGCTTGTACGTACCCAACGCCCCCGCCACCCGCCACCACCCGATCCCTTCCCACCCATCCCCGCCCATTGCCATGCTGTCCTGCCTTGCCTTACCACACCACCACCACCACCACCACCTCTTGTTGCTTTCATTGTTTTGCCTCGTAGTACATATTTATCAATGATGATGATGTGAGTCAGTCAGTCAGTCAGTCAGTCAGCGACATAAAGTAGTATAATGAGGACATTCACTCAGTTAGTCAGTCAGTCAGTCAGTTGGTCCCAAAAGTGCCTTAATAATACTTGCCTATCTAGAAAAAGTAAGCAGCAAGAAGGAAAGTGATGATCCTAAGTAACTGAGACTGACTGATGAGACGCGTCGAGACCTCTTGACCTACAGACGCTCTCTCTCTCTCTCTCTCTCTCTCTCTCTCTCTCTCTCTCTCTCTCTCTCTCTCTCTCTCTCTCTCTCTCTCTCTCTATCTCTCTCTCTCTCTCCCAAGAGGATTAAATAAGAGAATAAGTAGTGATCAAAATATTATATTCTAGATATGATATGATATGATGTGATGTGAGGTGAGGCTGCTGGATGGAACTTGGCACACTTAAAAAAAGAGGCATCCATCCATCCATCCATCCATCCATCCATGGACTTGTCAGTGTGTGTGGGCGTGGCGGCGCCACCCCCATCCCCGGGGGTGGTGAGGGCGGCGCCTCCCGGGCCAGGCCGAACCGTCAGCTGCTGGACACGGCCACCAGACACACTGTTGTCAACAGACACCAAATCCACCACCGCCACCCCCGCGACCATCGCCTCCATGACCCTGACCCTGACCCTGACCCCCCCCCCCAGCCTGCCTCCCTCCTCACCGCTCACTCCCCACTCCACCAACATCATTGTCGCTATGTGTGTGTGTGTGTGTGTGTGTGTGTGTGTCGCTAACTAGCAGCAGAATAAGACCAGCGCTGCTCAGCTGCTCATTGCTCATCCATTCCCCTCCCCCCCAGCAAGCCAGCTGTCCAGCTGCCTTGCCGCCATCCATCCATGGCTGGCTGTACGTACTACACCTCCACCACCACACATTTCTGGCGACAATTCCGCCCACTGGTTAACTATGTACTATCTAGGGTGGCGGCCCATGTTAATTAACAACCCATTTATTACTGGTATGCATTTCTCATATTCATCCTGCCTAATTATTGTGCATTTTCATATTCATCCTGCGTACTGGGCTATCTATGAAGCTCAGAGAGAGAGAGAGATAGAGAGAGAGAGAGAGAGAGAGAGAGAGAGAGAGAGAGAGAGAGAGAGAGAGAGAGAGAGAGAGAGAGAGAGAGAGAGAGAGAGAGAGAAGGGTGGAGGGGGGGATAAACTACATTAAATGCCAAAGTTACTGAAGTGGCCAAATGGCTGAAGTTTTGGTTTGTTGAGTTGTGGGTAGAGAGCAGTAGCAGTGGAGGGTAGTGGAGGGGAGGGGGACCCCCGACAAATATCTCTTCTATTCGCCACATTCAAGTGTACCGAATGTGTGTATGTATCATTGTACTTATCAATAAGTTGATGTATGACGAAAAATACAAGAAAACGAGAGTAAAAAATGACGCAAAACAACATAACCATCCCTTAAAAAATAGAGAATGGGTTCAGTTTTCTAATTTTAATGAGCGTATTGGCCACAATACGCCTCAAAAGTAGAAGTCAACTCCTTCCACCTTCCTACCAATTCTTGACAACACACACTCTCACAAAGATCAAGAACAAACAAACAATAGTCATTGTATACTAGATAGAATAGAGAGGAGTTAGCGGCAGAAGCACACAGCAGAATGAATGAATGAGAAGGAAGAATGAATGCAGGAGTAATAAAAGTGATGAGAGAAATATAATGGAAGAAGAAGAAGAAGAAAAGTGTGGCTGTGCCGAGCATAATGAATGTTGTATGATATGGATGAGGATGTGATTCCTTGCAATGAAAGGGAGGAGATAGTAGTAGATTGACAGGCTAGATAGAAGTGGGGGGAGGGGGGGGCAGCGGAACAGTAGCAGCAGGATGCCTGGCACTGAACAATGC
>CM035219.1:6299928-6341004 GCA_020233015.1 Callinectes sapidus
AGAGTCTCGTCAGTTTCACGACCGTAACCAGTCAGTCTACTACCACAACACTACCTTACTGCTCCGACTTACTATATTCGGGCCACTCAAGAGGACGTTTTGCCTTGAAACCGCCAACTTCTGCTACCTCAGCTAAGTAGTATTATATTTTAGATCATAGATGTGCTAGGCAATTTTGTTGCAACAACTTTGAGCCGTAGGCATGTCTGTGTGATTGAAATAAGTGCTGCTTGGCTGGTTATGGCAGCCATGTAACCACTGTCTAGTGCAGGTGAGGGTGGTTTCCTCGTTTATGATTCTCTTGGGTGTCTAAACTATTGTGAAGGGTCACTGCTAAATTTACTTTTTCACAATATATTTTCAAGGCAAAAAAGTCACTATTCTATTCATAATTATTCCATATTCTTGTTTTATTTACAAGCACTATCGGGAATAAGCCTAATTACTAATTAATAATTATGCCAGGAATTAGTAGTCAACCCTTTGTGGCAGTGGTCTTATTCAATTGAATAGCCAGTGACAACGATTGGGCTGACTAATTGCAATAATTCTAAATTGAGAACAAAATTTAATTGCCCTTAGTTTTTTAAATTAATTATATTAGTTAGACCTTCAATTACACTGTAAAGAACCATGCCTCCTAAGGAAGACAGAGAAGCTAGGGAAACTATAAAAAATCGGAGAACAGGTAGGAGTGTATACAGAAGAAAAATTACACTCTTACTGAAACAATTAAAAGAAATGAAGAATAAAAATGCTTTGTCAGACTCTTTAACTAATAATTTGAGAAGTAAAATAGAAAAAGAGATGAATCAGGTTCAACAATTTAATGAAAAAATAAATGATGTAATGGTCCAGAGTGAACTGGAGAGTGTAGATGAAAGTTTCTATGTTTCCGAAGTTGAAGACCAAATTAAATATGATGTGGACATAGAAATTGAATTAGATCTATATGCAGTAACAAACCAAAATCAAGCTTCAGGACTGTCAGGAGTTGCACAAAGTAATGTAACTTCGCAAGATTTAATAAACCTAATGTCACAAATGTCTGTTGGTGAAGGAAGACCACCTCCTTTAAATTGTGGCACATTTACAGGCAAAGAAAAGGACAAATTTGCAATCAATACTTTTTAAAATCAATTTAACAATGTCATTGGATCTAGAAAGCAGCTAACTGATGCAACTAAACTAGCCTATTTAGTTGGTGATCTGAGGGATGATGCCCTCTCTGTAGTTAAACATCTGACTATCACTGACACAAACTATGATATTGCTATTCAGATGCTCAAGAATGAGTTTCTGGACAAAGAATTTATGGTAGATGAAACTTATAAGAATATCCTTAAGGCTTACCCTAATACCACCTTTGATCCAGAATATTCTTCTGTTTAAATCTATTTAAATGAAATGAGATCTTATTTGTCAGATTTGAAAACCCATGGATTTGACTTTCTGGAATCAGGAACTGCTGGTCATTCCCTCATTAGCCATATCATGTTTAATAAACTTCCTGTGGTAGTGAAAAAGGAATTCATTCATGTATTAGACAAGAATTACCCTAGCATAACTGAAATACTAGATAATTACCATAGAGTCATCACTACCTTAAGTAAAACTTCTTCAGTAAGACCAAAGACTTTTGGTAAAGCCAGCTATAAGCCACAGCATACTGATTTCAAACCTTCCAAAACTTTTCGAGAAATTGAAGGGTTTAAAGGAACACTTCAAAACTTTAAGAATACCTCCTCTAAATTCACTTGCAAATTATGTGGAGGGCATGGACATTCCGTAGGCCAATGCAATAACTTCACTAATTATGAAGCTAAGATAGCCAGGTTGAATGAACTTTCCTTGTGTACCAGATGTGCTGGCTCTGGGCACAATGAGCGTAATTGTTTCGGAAAGCAAGGTAAACTCAGATATGAGTGCAGAAACTGCCATGTTAAAGAACACATAACTCCTCTATGCCCATCTGCTCTTAAAGAAGACAAAATTAAATATCAAATGCAGACAAATGTTAGCCTAGGTTTGGCTCAGAGAAGTTTTGATTCATGCCATATGCTTCCAACCATGACCTTAACCCTAAAGAATGGCAAAATGATGAGACAAGTTAGGTGCCTAGTAGATACTGGTAGCCAAAGATCATATATCTCTGAGTCTGTAGCACAAGACCTGTGTCCTAATGTAAGTGAACTGTTTTCTTTGGAATGTGATGTGAGTACATACATCGGAGGAGAAACTAAGGTTTTCAAGCAAATGAGTACAGGGATCAAGTTACATGATCGCATTGCCTTCGTTCCTCTATTGGTAGACAAGACCTTAGATATTAAATTTTATGTCCCTGGAATGAATGCAGTCATAAATAAATTCAACTGAATAACATGAAATTGCTAGATGACTATTTCTATGAACCTGTAAATCATGAACACATCCAGGTGGATATGCTGTTGGGAATAGATGTTTTACAAAACATGACATCTGTATCATGGCAGGAAAAATGAGGTGGCAGTTGTTTAGTAATGCACAATAAAGCAGCACCTATAGGTAATGTCTTCAACTTTCTAGCACCTGCAGAGAGACAGGTTGTAATGCGACTTCTAGCTAAAAAAGATGAAGCTAAATTATGCAGTAAAACTAAGACCATGGTTAATGCAGTGATGGATCCTTTAAAGTCATACTATAACCCATTGGAACATTTGTTAGAGAATACAGATGTAGAAAACGGACTAGAACACCTTTTCAGCTTCGAATCAATGGGAATAAAAACCACGGAAGCAGATTTAGTCTCCCTTGGGAGTGAGCAAATAAAGAAGTTTGAGGAAGGAATTTCTTTCAAAGATGGTCATTATAATGTGGAACTGCCATGGTATCAAGATAAAATAGAATCTGTGCCATCTAATCATTTTGTTGCTTTAAAGGTGCTGGATAGGACTTTGGATAACTTAAAAAGAAAAAATCTACTGGAAAATTATCAGGCTGTATTTGATCAACAGTTGGATGATGGCATAATAGAAGAAATTGAAGTAAAACCTGCACAGTATGATGAAAAGATCTGGATCCCTCATAGACAAGTCATCAAAATGGAAGAACAGGTTACCACTAAGATCAGGCCTGTCTTCAATTGCTCTTTGAAAACAAACAAAGAGTTACCATCCTTGAATGAGGCTGCTTACCCAGGTGTTGATCTTATGAACAGCATTCTTCAATTACTTTTTTATTTTCGAACCAATAAGTTGGTCATGTTAAGTGATGTCAAACAAGCCTTTCTAATGATCAAATTAAAGGAGGAAGTAGACCAAAATAGATTTTGTTTCTTTTGGAAGAGAGGAAATAAGTTAGTAACTTACAGGTTCAAGACTATAGTTTTTGGATTTACATCTTCTCCTTTCATGTTACATTATGTAATGAGACACCATGCTAATACTTTTCCTGATGACAAATTGAGTAAAATTTTGGCTAATATTTTTTATGTGGACAATTTGATTGTGACAGGAAATTAAACTAATGAAATGCAAGAGTTGTATCATCTGGCATATGAGAGAATGAAAGCAGGTGGATTTACCTTGAGATCTTGGAATTCTAATTCAACTGAATTGAGAACCCAAATGGCTAATGATGGAAGATTAGTAGAACATACTAGTGAGGAAGAGAAGGTTCTAGGATATAGATATAATGTCCAGCAAGATTCAATGAACATGGCTCTTTGTAAAATAGATCCTGAAGCAAATACTAAAAGAAAAATCCTATCTCAAACATCCAAATTATTTGATCCCTTAAATTTCACTCTTCCGGTGACCATAAGAGGTAAACTTTTGATGAGAAAAATATGGAAGTTAGAAAAAGGTTGGGATGACACCCTGCCTGATGAAATTTGCAGTGAAATGAAAAAATTAAGTAGAGATTTAGAAATGCTGTCTGAAGTGAATTTCCCAAGACAAGCCTTAAATGAGCATAATTCATATGGGCTACATATATTTTGTGATAGTTCTGCTGAAGCATATGGGTTTGTGGCCTATGCTTTAGATGGAGAGGGTAAAAGCACATACCTACATTCTAAGTCAAAAGTAGCTCCACTAAATAAAGGAAAGGAACATAGTATTCCGACACTAGAACTTATGGCAGTAATATTAGCCTTAAAATGTTTACCTACTATTTTAGAGGCTTATAATAACATTCAAATTCAGTTTGTTAATATTTGTGTGGATGCTCAGGTGGGGTTAAACTGGCTTTTGACCAAGGACACTAAAGTAAAATCTAAATTCCTAAAAAACAGAGTGTCGGAAGCTGAAGGACTGAAGTCTGAAATAAATAAGAAAGTCAAAATGCCTGTAGCATACCACTATGTAAACACTGAACATAACCCTGCAGACTTAATTACCAAAGGTTTGACCTATAGCAAATATTTAGAAAAAATAAAGTTCTGGATGGAAGGACCTCAGTGGTTGACTAATGATTACCAACTGTGGCCTCAATATCCTCTGTTGAGCATAGCACCTCCCCTAAAGGGTAAAATATGCACTGCTTGTACCTCTCAAACTCCTAAAATAAATACAGGAATACTTAATATAAATAAATATTCATCTTATGAGGACTTGTTGAAGTGCACCACCTACCTATTTAAATTTCTAAGTAAAATAAAGGATTGTAACCCAAAAAATAAGGCCTTAGAATACTGGGTTAAGGTTGCTCAGACAGAATGCTATCAAGATGAATTAAAATTTTTGCAGAACCCAAGTCATGAAAATGAAAGAAATATCCCACTTCTGATATCTAACCTTAACTTATTCCTTGATGACAGAGGCATTATAAGATCCAGAGGTAGAATTAGCAAATGCCAATATTTTAAATATGAAAAACACCATCCTGTGTTACTCCCTAAGGATCACAGGTTAACTAAACTCATAATAAATGATTGTCATAATAAAATGCAGCACTTAGGCATAGGAACTACATTGAATTATTTAAGGGAACAAGGGTACTGGAGACCCAAGGGTAGAATGGCTGTGAAGCAGGTATTGAGCACATGCCATATATGTAAGAAGTACAATGCCTTAGCATTTAAATATCCCAAATTAACAGACATGCCCAAGCATCAAATGAACCTGGTTAAACCTTTTCAGCATGTCGGGGTGGATTATACAGGCCATTTTTGGGTCAGAGATGAAAATAGTGGTCACTCGGTTAAGGTTTATGTCCTGATTTCCACATGCCTTAACATTAGAGCTGTCCACTTCGAATTATTACCCGACATGTCCACTAAGAATTTTTTGTTAGCCTTCCATAGATTTTGCAACCGCTACTCTATTCCACATTACTTGTACAGTGATACTGCCAAAGCTTTTCTGAAGGGTGGCAATATATTAGAAAGTTCCCTTCAGTCCAAAGAAGTACAGGAAGAGCTGGAAAAGATTAATCTCAAGCATGTAAAAATTCCCTTGTACTCTGCATGGATTGGTGCTGCATGGGAAAGATTAATAAGGGTGCTTAAGACCTGTCTGTATAAGGTAGTAGGAAGGGCTAAGTTAACATATTTTGAGATGTGGACTTCTCTATCTAACATCCAACTAGCCATAAATTCTAGACCTTTAACATACCGGTCCAGTTCTGAGAGCTTGGAGTTCATAACACCTAACTCCTTCCTGAAACTTCATGGGGAATCATCTCTGGTACTGAGGGGGGGTAATGGTGAAATATGGGTGGATGACCAAAGCCAGCCCTCCTTAGAAAAGACCATAGAAGAACAAGAACTAGTCCTTGAAAGTTTTAAAAAATTGTGGTATGAAAGGTATCTCCTCAGCCTGAGAGAACACAGTAGAAACCTATACCAGTGCTCTTGGGAAAATAAAATTAAAGAAGGGGATATCGTACTAATAAGATCATTAAATAAACCCAGACCCTTCTGGTTAATGGGCAGAGTATTGCAAACAATGAAAGGGCTTGATGGCAAAATAAGAACAGTTCAATTTAAACAAAGTAATGGTGCAGTAGAATTTCACTCTATCCCCTTGAACTTACCATAACTCATGCTGGTAGAGATTCAAATAGGGCCAAAGAAGACACCCCTAATGATGTAACCCCAGTCTGGAACGGCGGTGACAATCTCAGGGGGGCCAGGCCAAAAAGGAAGGCTACTGATAGATTTAATAAGATGCGTAGGGATGATTTAGAGTACTTGTAAATATGATGCTTAGGGATGATTTAGAGTACTTGTAAATATAAATTTCTGCTACACCCATGAAGGTGAGGACTTCTAGGATTTAAGTTCAAGTGTTAGTAAAAAATGCTACACCTTAACTGAAGGTGAGGATGTTAGGAAAAAATGCTACACCTTCACTGAAGGTGAGGATATGAGGAAAATGCAACACCTTCACTAAAGGTGATGCAATTAATAGTATTAAGGTATTAGCTGAAGGTGGGGATAAGGTTTAAATTTAAGACTAGGTTAAGGTGAGATAAAGTAGGTTAGGATAAAATGCTACACCTTTCCTAAAGGTGAGGATTTTGGTAGGGGCATGACTATTTGGATGAGATGAGCAGCGATCTCAACCTCCCCGAGTTGCATTTCCATCTTTTTCTCTCTCTCTCTGACTACAGTAAATCCCCATTTCATCTCTTCATTTAAAATAAATAAACAGATAAACTGACCTCCAGAGTAGTTACCTAATTGCGGTTTGGGGAATCGCAATCTCCTCTGGGGAATATGTTAGGAATTTAACTAGGAAAAAATAAAACAAGTATAATGCTTGTAAATAAAACAAGAATAATGCTTACAAATAAAAATACATGAATAAATATATTTAATAATAAATAAATAAATAATAATGTTTCCTTAATAAATGAGACATGTAAAATCAAGTAGCTAATTAAGTAGTTGAGGTTTACGGGAATATAAGACAGAGGGCGTTGGTGGCGCGGGATATAAATCACGACCGGCGTTCCTCACGTTAGAGTCTCGTCAGTTTCACGACCGTAACCAGTCAGTCTACCTCCACTACACTACCTCTGCTCCGACTTACTATATTCGGGCCACTCAAGAGGACTTTTTGCCTTGAAACCGCCAACTTCTGCTACCTCAGCTAAGTAGTATTATATTTTAGATCATAGATGTGCTAGGCAATTTTGTTGCAACAACTTTGAGCCGTAGGCATGTCTGTGTGATTGAAATAAGTGCTGCTTGGCTGGTTATGGCAGCCCTGTAACCACTGTCTAGTGCAGGTGAGGGGGGTTTCCTCGTTTATGATTCTCTTGGGTGTCTAAACTATTGTGAAGGGTCACTGCTAAATTTACTTTTTCACAATAATCTGAAGTGATAAAAAACCCACATGGGTACACGACACTTTGTCGTGTATCATTGTCCCTTTGAATATCATACTGTATACATATGAGATTACAAAAGGTATGTAATTTTTTTATTATTGTTACCTACGGCCACCCTTGTTATACATGGGTTACATTACTTTACATAGGTTAGGTTCAGTTAGATTATAGAGGATTCGTTATTAGGTATAAACAAAACTTATTTTATTACAAAAATGACTTTATGGAAAGTTGTTGCTCTTCATGACAGTCATACAACACAATTCAATAATTGTATGACAAGAGTGCTCATAGGTAAAAAAAAAAAAAAAAAAAAAAAAAAAACATACACAGAAACTCACTATCTCCACAGTTTGCATGGTTGACGTGGCACCGCGTTGTGTTTCTCCCTCATCCAGTAACCCGAGCTGGCTAAAACACCATAAGTTAGGTGAATATACATCATCTGCGCTGGCACCAGTTTCATCGATACCTTTACCATTTTCAGCTCTCTTCTGTACTGACTGCGTAGTGTGTTAATTATCTTCTTGACGATATCCATTGTGCACTTGGGTCTATATTTTTGACATACGAATATAGTTCCTCATACGCTTTACATTTATCGTTTCTGTTCCTGTATAAATCACATTTCATCTTCCATAGACAAGGCCGGTCCCTATATAGTTCGATAAGTTGAAGTGTCAGCGTTTTAGTCCACTCAAATGACGCTTTTGGAGATGCAACCAACGGCAGAGAGTGCATACTGTAGTTGGTAGGAGCTGGAGACTGTGTGGTGTGGCAGGGATCCACGTAGGTGGACACGCAACTATTCAGCTCACGCACTAAACTGCCCAAGAAGTGTAGGTGGTTCAGTGATTCGGTTTACACGATCAGTGCCCAGGCACAACTTCAGTACCATGCCCCGAAACCATACTTGCCCAAGTATCGTGTAAACGAGCCCTAAGAGTACCGTCACCACCAATCCTTACACGGCAGAGTCAGTAGAATCCTCCAAGATGTTGTAGTCTTGCCTGGTCACTCCGGGGTCACCAATGTGGAGGATTACGGAGGTATAGGTCGTGCGGGCAGGGGTTTATTTACGGTGCGAGGCACCGGTGACGAGGCGATGATACAACATGAGTACAACTAAGGGCCTGTAAACAAAGTTCACAAACTATACTATGACTATAACTAACTATAACTAAACATTTCTTTATAACAGATATAACAGTAATGACAAAATCGAAGAGTATCTGACATAACGTAAAAATATGTTCTTACACAAGCTCGAGACGGTCACAAAGCAGTAGCTACAGTGTGTGAGTACAGTAGCCAAGTCACAAGCTGAATGAATCACTACGTCAAGGTGACAAGAAAAGAAACCTCGTATCACAAATCTAAACCAACCACAGCCCGAAACAAGATGACGTCAATAGTAACTAGATGACTTCAATCAAAACAGGTAACTTGATTACGTCGATGATTACCAAACAATACATTGTGCGAAACAATACAAAAATACCTTAGAATGTAATATATAATATAACAAAAACACTACAGTACTACACATGTATCACTTTCAACTCGCCTAGTTTCTAAGTCACATATCTCACCCTCTGACTTCTATCACTGATGTTGTGAGCTACTGAGTATTTATATCTGGTATCATCTTTCGAATCATTTTTTTTTTTTTTTTTGGCCATCACCCAAACATGGGAATTAGGCCAATTTTATTAGTTTTGAGTAATTGTTTGTTTATTTACAAGTGTTTTTTTATTTATTTATTTGTGATTTATGTTTTTTTTATGTTCTATTTGTTTTTTATTTGTTTTTTATTTATTTATTTATTTTTTTTATATAATAACATCAACAATAACAACCACAACAACAACAGCAACAACAACAACAACAACAACAACAACAACAGCAACAACAGTCACACTTACACACACGCTTCATTCACACAGGGCACCTATTACTACTGCAAAACTATTGTCCTTTGTCAAGGCAGGGGATGGAGGGGAAAACACACAAACACACAAGGTGACTACGTAGTGTTACTACGTATTGCTTTTATTTATAAATAAAAAAAAATAATAAATAGAAAAAATAAATTAATAAAAAAAATAAATAATAAAATTAATAAATAAAAATAAACATATACATCAAATCACGCTGGATGGAATTCATGCTTTCATACTTTTATTTACATTATAATATATATATATATATATATATATATATATATATATATATATATATATATATATATATATATATATATATATATATATATATATATATTGGAGTGAAAAAAATATACATAGTGCATCATATAGACTATATACACATAAATCACAACTCTCTCATTAAGTTGGTCTCAGTCAGGTAAATCATCAGTCTATCGACCACATCCGGGTATTCGTCACCCAGAAGGGTGGTCTGCGTTAGCGTGAGGCCACGACTCTGGCAATACGCCGCCAAGGGCCGCCTCTCCTCACGATAACGCACACAGTGAAGCAGGATGTGCTCGACAGAGAGGGTGACATTGCATACGGAACATTGTGGTGGGAAAGCGTTGGCTATGTAGGGGAGCATGTGGGTGGCGAGGGTGCAGCCCATCCTGAGGCGTGCGAGGACAACCTCCTCCCGCCTTGTGGGGCGATTGGAGGAAACCCACTCGCTTAGGATGGGTTTGATGGTTTGTAGGTGGAGGTTATCCCAGTGACTCTGCCACAGGAGTTTTGCTGATGATTTAACAACTGAGAGACATGACTGCAGATCCCGACGGAGGTTCCACGCTCCCTCGAACTCTGCGGCAGACCGAGCTACCATGTCAGCCTGTTCATTCCCGCGAATATTGGAATGTCCAGGCACCCAAATCAGTGAGAAGGATTTACGACTTGAATTAAATTTATTAATGATGTTGCCCTGGATTTCATTTGTATCCGTACGGCCGGACTCTATTGCCTGAAGGGCTGACATAGAGTCTGAAAAAATGATAATTGAATGATGAGATGAATTTAAAGCATAATCTAAGGCTTTGTCAATTGTAAAAATTTCAGCAGAAAAGACCGATGTATGAGTCGGCAGTCGGAACCTGAAGGCACATTCAAACGACCACACACTTGCACCCACACATTCATCCGTCTTGGAGCCGTCAGTATATATGTGTAGGGAAGGAGGGAGGCCAGCGATGAGGGCCCGGAAGCATTGATGGATTTCAGCCTGGGCAACAACAGCCTTCTTCCCCCTTATCCATGATGTGTTGATTGATGTTTCTTGTTTCTTCCAAGGGGGAAGGGTGGGCAGCACGAGGGGGTCCGCATCGTCCAGTCTCATGCCCGTTTGTTGGCAAACAGCGTTAAGTCTGACAGAGACAGGACGGTGGACCGCAGTGTGGAGGTGGTGGTGCTGCCAGACGATCTTGCTTGCTGCGTTGACGAGGGGAGCTTTCCGGGCAGTTTTTATCCCATATGAGAGCAGTAGAGCATCACGACGGTGTTTTAGTGGTGGTATTTTGGCCTCAACCTCCAATCTCGCCACACGAGTGCAGCGCAGGGCCCCAAGACACATTCTCACACGTTCATTCTGCAAAACATCCAACCTCCTCAATGTTGGTTCCGACCCAGACCCATACACCGGTGAGCCATAGTCTAAATGAGATCGAATTAAGGACTTGTACACCATTAATAAAGATTTCCTGTCTGCTACTCATGAAGTACCACGGAGGTATTTGAGGACATTGATTTTTTTACGGCAACGGATAAGTAATTCATCAATGTGGTTCTTCCAAGTGAGTCTGCTGTCAAAATGCAGACCCAAGAATTTGACTGAATTTTGAAATGGTATCGGCTGGCCTTGAAGAGTTAATTGCAAATAAGGTACGTTACGTCTAGTAAAAACAACGCCGATACACTTAGCAACGGAAGACTTAAATCCCCACAAAGAGGCCCAATGCTGAACGGAATCAAGAGCGTCTTGAATCCGCCCCGCTGAGAACTGAGCGTTAGGCGAGGAGTGCCATAACGCACAGTCGTCAGCGTACAGTGAGTATTTAAGATTCCTGGGGACGGGAATTGGGGATAGAATATCATTAATCATAATACAAAATAATACAGGGCTAAGAACACTACCCTGCGGCACCCTGTTCTTCAGGTGGAAAACGTCCGAGATTACGTTACCAGGAAGCTTGACAGAGAATGTTCTGTCCTGTAGGAAATTATAAACAAAAATGGGCAAGTTACCTCTGAAGCCATGAGCGTAGAGTTTCATGAGGATACCGTGTCGCCATGTCATGTCGAAGGCTTTGTGGATGTCTAGGAACACCATTATGCTGAATTCTTTTTTGGCAAATGCCTCTGAAATGTAATGCTCCAGGTGTGTTAGGTGATCCATCGTGCTTCGATACTTACGAAACCCCGACTGCTCATCACCTAACAAACCCTTCGCTTCTAAAACAAAAAGCAGCCTTCGCTTTACCATACGTTCCATGACCTTACATAGACAGCTCGTGAGCGCAATAGGGCGAAACGTACTAGGGTCCGTAAGGCGTCCAGTCTTTTTGGGGATTGGGATGGTATGAGCAAAGCCCCAAGACTTAGGAAACGTGTAGGTGGTCCAAATTTTATTGTAGAGCAATAATAATTTAGTGATAGAATGGTGGCCGAGATGTTGTAACATGATATATGAAATATTATCTGGACCTGGACTGGAGCCTTTACAGTATTTCAGGGCAAGAAGGAGTTCATCCAACGTAAACTCTGAGTTGTAGTCCGAGTTTACGCCTCCCGTGGCAAAGTTTGGGACTGAGAGTTCTGCCTCCTCCTTGCGGGGTAGGAAGGCAGGGGTATAGTAGGTGGAACTGCTAGCGTGATGAAAATGTTGAGCTATTGTATTGGCTATTTCTTTTGTGTCATCTATTACATTATTGTTTATATCAAGAGTATTTATTGGTGTATAAGATTTTTTATTATTAAATATGTTTACTGTCTGCCACACTTTCGTAAGCGGTGTGGTGCGATTTACTGTTGATATGAATTCCCTGAACGAGTCAGTTTTTGCATTACGGATGACTTTCCTTGCCTGAGCCCTTGCCTTTTTATAGGATATGAAGTTTGCTTGACTGGGCTGCTGGCTGAAATGCCTATATCGCCTATTACGCTTGTCGGCAATCCGTTGTCCACCATGAAACTCCATGCTTAGTGTGAACTGTAGAAGCCTCGGTGGCGTGTAATATGGATCGTGTTGCGTTGCTGACCATCGTGTCAATGTCCTCGCCAGATATATCCACGTTGGCAATCCCACGGAAGGTTGCCCAATCTGCTCTCTTAAAGTTGAACTTGGGAGTGCGGGGGGTGGGCGGGATGTCGCGTGAGTAAGAGATACAGATGGGTAAATGGCCACTTCCGTGGGAGTCGTCGATGAATTCCCAGGAGAAGTCAGGGAGTATACCCGGCGATAACAATGACAGATCAATGGCAGACGCGTTACCAGTCCGATCATCTACACGAGTCGCACTTCCATCGTTCAGAAGACAGATGTTTGTCTGCAACATAATGTCAACTATCTGCTCCCCACGTACACTTGACCTCTCACTTCCCCATTGCTGATGATGGGCGTTAAAGTCGCCCAGTACTAGCCTGTTGCCCGGAAGCTGGCTAATCAGTGATGTAATGGCGTCATCAACAATGGGGGCATTGGGAGGCAAGTAGAGGGAACATATAGCCAGATACGTGTTGTTGAATCTCACCCTGCACGCGACAGCTTCCAGAGGTGTATTCAACGTCACTTCTGTTTGTGTTAGTGTGTTGTGTATGTATATGGCAACACCGTGTCCCTCATATCTTCTATACGGATGGTAGTGTTTTAGCACTGTAGGATCAGGCTGATCCTGCAGTCTCGTCTCCTGTAGACAAATAACAGACGGCGTGTGTATGTTCACTAAAAGTGACAAATATGAATCTTTATTTCGAATACTTCTGCAGTTCCACTGTAACACCTTGAACATTATGGCTTAAGAGTGGAGGTGGCGGCCGTGTTTCTTGGTCCTTTTGCGCTCTGAGGAGCTGCCGGGGGACCTCTCCTGGCCCTTACTAGTGGTGATATCCATTGGGTCATCAATTGTTAACTCCCCGGAGCTCGTCGAGAGAGAGCGAGCGTGAGAGCTCCTCCTCGAGGGCGCGGGAGCTGCGACGACATGAGAAGGGCGAGTACGTTCTAGTTTTGTTAAATTCAGTTTATCAGGCTTGTCAGTCTTTTCACTCTTACTGGGAGTACGAGAGATAGCGGACAGATATGGAGCAGAGGAAGTGATAGCAGTTGAAGTTTTAGTGGAAGTGGATGTAGTTTTATCAGGTGATGAGGCAGATGTTGAAGGGGAAACTGTGGAGGTAGATGAGGCAGGCAAGGGATCGCTCTGAATACCAATAGTGCACATCTTGGGAGGAGCCCTTACTGCTGAAGCATAAGAAGCGTTTGAAGCAGGTGGGGACTGCGTCTGCTTCATTCTCATCCTTGCTTCATATTAGGAAATCCCTTCAGTAGCTTTCACTGTGCAGATCTCTTTTTCCAATTTCCACGCGGGGCAATCGCGCGAGAAAGTGGAATGAGCACCCTCACAGTTACGGCACTTTTGGACAAGAGATGTGTATTGGTCTGCAGAATGACCTTCATCTGAACATCTACCGCAGTAGGCGTGGGAAAACCGACAATCATTTCCATGGTGACCATAAAGTTGACAATTGACGCAACGGAGAGGATTCGGAATGTAATGACGAACGGAGACCGACTCGTATCCTACATGAACCCTATCCGGCAATTTAGCAGCACTGAAAGTTAAGATGACAGATGCTGTACTCCTTCTGGTGCCGTCAACATTCTTAGTTATTTTACGAGCTTCAATTACATCCTGGTCAGCCATGCAATCAGTAATCTCTGCCTCATCCTTATCCACAAAATCGCGGTGGGAGGCAACACCCCGACACGGGTTCATAGACACTGGAATGAAAGCCTCGATCTCGATGTCATGGATGGTCCGGAGCTTCAACAATGATTTAACTTGACTTACGTTAAGCGTCTGAACTAGTAAGTCACCACTGGCAAGTTTTTTTACATTTACAACGTTACCGATATTACAGTCAATGACTTTCTTTATTATAAAGGAATTAACTGATGAGAGGCGGGTGGAAGTCTTTGAATGTAGAGTCACATATGTCGCTTTGTTGGGATCAATGTTCAGTCTGGCGGTCGGGGGTCGTCGATCAGTGCCCTCCCTCCCCCTTGGAGGGGGAGGGGAGGAGGGTCCGTCCGGCATGGAGGGGGTACACCCCCCCTCCTACAGGAGGGGAGCGGGACTCAAGTGGGAGGAGGTCAGGGAGGAGTTTCCTAAGGTCAGATTGTCCTGCCAAACCACTCTAGGGGGGCCGGACGGTGTTAATTCACCCCAAAAGCACGCTCACTGAGGCGGATCCCCCGTAGGTAAGAGAGGAAAGACAATCTGACACGGTGGCAACAGACACCTTCTGTTGCCGCTAAGGACAAGGTAATGATAGGCAAATCTAAAATCACGGGGCAATGGGAATCCTAACTTTATTTAACTATGATCCTAGGCCAGATGGGCGTACAAAAAATCCACGCAAAGGTGGCAGACAGACAGGGCTTCAGAGCACGTGTTGGTGGCACGGTGGCTGGGCTCAGTCTGCTGCTGACTGGATTTTTTTTTTTTTTTTTTTTTTTTTTTTTTTTAATGGCCATCACCCAGACATGGGTATTAGGCCAATTTTATTATTAGGTTAGTGTATTTGTATATACAAGTGCTTTTTTATTTATTTATTTGTGTTTTATATTATTTTAAAGTTTTTTTTTGTTTTTGTTTTATTTATTTATTTTTTTTAATTTTATTTATTTATTATTTTTTTTAAATAACATCAACCATAACAACAACAAAACAACAACAACAAACACAACAACATCAACAACAACAACAATAACAACAGTCACACTTACACACACGCTTCACTCACATAGGGCACCTATTCCTATTGCAAAACTATTGTCTTTTGTCAAGGCAGGGGATGGAGGGGGCAACACACAAACACACAAGGTAACTACGTAGTGTTACTACGTATTGCTTTTATTAAAAAAAGAAAAAAAAGAAAAAAAAAAAGTAATAATAAGAAAATAATAATAAAAATGAAAACATTGATATCAAATCACGCTGGATGGGATTCATACACACTTTCATACTTTTATTTACATTATATATATTTTGGAGTGAAAAAAAAAAAATATATATATATATATATATATATATACATAGTGCATCATATAGAATATATACATATAAATCACAACTCTCTCATTAAGTTGGTCTCAGTCAGGTAAATCATCAGTCTATCGACCACATCCTGGTGTTCGTCACCCAGAAGGGTGGTCTGCGTTAGCGTGAGGCCGCGAGTCTGGCAATACGCCGCCAAGGGCCGTCTCTCCTCACGATAACGCACACAGTGAAGCAAGATGTGCTCGACAGAGAGGGTGACATTGCATACAGAACATTGTGGGGGGAATGCGTTGGCTATGTAGGGGAGCATGTGGGTGGGGAGGGTGCAGCCCATCCTGAGGCGTGCGAGGACAACCTCCTCCCGCCTTGTGGGGCGATTGGAGGGAGCCCACTCGCATAGGATGGGTTTGATGGTTTGTAGGTGGAGGTTGTCCCAGTAACTCTGCCACAGGAGTTTCGCTGATGATTTAACAACTGAGAGACATGACTGCAGATCCCGACGGAGGTTCCACGCTCCCTCGAGCTCTCCGGCAGACCGAGCTAGCATGTCAGCCTGTTCATTCCCGCGAATATTTGAATGTCCAGGCACCCAAATCAGTGAGAAGGATTTACGAATTGAATTTAATTTATTAATGATGTTGCCCTGGATTTCATTTGTATCCGTACGGCCGGACTCTATTGCCTGAAGGGCTGACATAGAGTCCGAAAAAATTGTAAGTGAATGATGAGATGAATTTAAAGCATAATCTATGGCTTTGTCAATTGCAAAAATTTCAGCGGAAAAGACCGATGTATGAGTCGGCAGTCGGAACCTGAGGGCACATTCACACGACCACACACGTGCACCCACACATTCATCCGTCTTGGAGCCGTCAGTATATATGTGTAGGGATGGAGGGAGGCCAGCGATGAGGGCCCGAAAGCGCTGGTGGTGCTCAGCCTCGGCAACAACAGCCTTCTTCCCCCTTATCCATGTTGTGTTGATTGATGGTTGCTGTTTCTTCCAAGGGGGGAGGGTGGGCAGCACGAGGCGATCCGCATCGTCCAGTCTCACGCCCGTTTGTTGGCATAGAGCGTAAAGTCTGACAGAGACTGGACGGTGGATCACAGTGTGGAGGTGGTGGTGCTGCCAGACGATCTTGCTTGCTGTGTTGCCGAGGGTCGCTTTCCGGGCGGTTTTTATCCCATACGATAGGAGTAATGCATCGCGACGGTGGTGCAGCGGTAGTATGT
Organism: Callinectes sapidus; assembly: GCA_020233015.1. Lineage (NCBI taxonomy): Eukaryota > Metazoa > Arthropoda > Malacostraca > Decapoda > Portunidae > Callinectes > Callinectes sapidus. The sequence goes on from CM035219.1 coordinate 6,316,739, forward strand.
TGGCCTCAACCTCCATCCTTGCCACACGAGTGCAGCGCAGGGCTCCAAGACACATTCTCACACATTCATTCTGCAAAACATCCAACCTCCTCAATGTTGGTTCCGACCCAGACACATACACCGGTGAGCCAAAGTCTAAATGAGAGCGAATTAAGGCCTTGTAAACCATTAATAAGGATTTTCTGTCTGCTCCCCATGAAGTACCACGGAGGTATTTGAGGACATTGATTTTTTTACGGCAACGGATAAGTAATTCATTAATGTTGGTCTTCCAATTGAGTCTGCTGTCAAAATGCAGACCCAAGAATTTGACTGAATTTTGAAATGGTATCGGCTGGCCTTGAAAAGTTAATTGCAAATAAGGTACGTTACGTCTAGTAAAAACAACACCGATACACTTAGCAACGGAAAACTTAAATCCCCACAAAGAGGCCCAATGCTGAACGGAATCAAGAGCATCCTGAATCTGCCCCGCTGAGAACTGAGCGTTAGGCGAGGAGTGCCATAACGCACAGTTATCAGCGTACAGTGAGTATTTAAGATTCCTGGGGATGGTAGTTGTAGACAGAATATCATTAATCATAATACAAAATAATATAGGACTAAGAACACTACCCTCCGGCACCCCGTTCTCCTGGACGAAAACGTCCGAGATTACGTTACCAGGAAGCTTGACAGAGAATGTTCTGTCCTGTAGGAAATTATAAACAAAAATTGGCAAGTTACCTCTGAAGCCATGAGCGTAGAGTTTTATGAGGACACCGTGTCGCCATGTCATGTCGAAGGCTTTGTGGATGTCTAGGAACACCCCTATCATGAATTCTTTTTTGGCAAATGCCTCTGAAATGCAATGCTCTAGGTGTGTTAGGTGATCCATCGTGCTTCGGTACTTCCGAAACCCCGACTGCTCATCACCTAACAAACCCTTCGCTTCTAAAACAAAAAGCAGCCTTCGCTTTACCATACGTTCCATGACCTTACATAGACAGCTCGTGAGCGCAATAGGGCGAAACGCACTGGGGTCCGTAAGGCGTCCAGTCTTTTTGGGGACTGGAATAGTATGAGCAAAGCCCCAAGACTTAGGAAACGTGTGGGTGGTCCATATTTTGTTGTAGAGCAATAATAATTTAGTGATAGAATGGTGGCCGAGATGTTGTAAAATGATATATGAAATATTATCTGGACCTGGACTGGAGCCTTTACAGTATTTCAGGGCAAGAAGGAGTTCATCCAACGTAAACTCTGTGTTGTAGTACGAGTTTACGCCTCCCGTGGCAAAGTTTGGGACTGAGAGTTCTGCCTCCTCCTTACGGGGAAGGAAGGCAGGGGTATAGTAGGCGGAACTGCTAGCGTGATGAAAATGTTGAGCTATTGTATTGGCTATTTCTTTTTTGTCATCTATTACATTGTTGCTTATTTCAAGAGTATTTATTGGTGTATAAGGTTTTTTATTATTAAATATGTTTACTATTTGCCACACTTTTGAAAGGGGTGTGGTGCGATTTACTGTAGATATGAATTCCCTGAAAGAGTCAGTTTTTGCATTACGGATGACTTTCCTTGCCTGAGCCCTTGCCTTTTTATAGGCTATGAAGTTTGCTTGACTGGGCTGCTGGCTGAAATGCTGTATCGCCTATTACGCTCACGAAGTGCTTGTCGGCAATCCGTTGTCCACCATGAAACTCCATGCTTAGTGTGAACTGTAGAAGTTTTCGGAATAGAAGCCTCGGCGGCGTGTAATATGGATCGTGTTGCGTTGCTGACGATCGTGTCAATGTCCTCGCCAGATATATCCACGTCGGCAATCCCACGGAAGGTTGCCCAATCTGCTCTCTTAAAGTTGAACTTGGGAGTGCGGGGGGTGGGCGGGATGTCGCGTGAGTAAGAGATACAGATGGGTAGATGGTCACTTCCGTGGGAGTCGTCGATGACTTCCCAGGAGAAGTCAGGGAGTATACCCGGCGATAACAATGACAGATCAATGGGAGACGCGTTACCAGTTCGATCATCTACACGAGTCGCACTTCCATCGTTCAGAAGACAGAGGTTTGTCTGCAACATAATGTCAACTATCTGCTCCCAACGTACACTTGACCTCTCACTTCCCCATTGTTGATGATCTGCGTTAAAGTCGCGAAGTACTAGCCTGTTGCCCGGAATTTGGCTAATCAGTGATGTAATGTCGTCATCTACAATGGGGGCATTGGGAGGCAAGTAGAGGGAACATATAGCCAGATACGTGTTGTTGAATCTCACCCTGCACGCGACAGCTTCCAGAGGTGTATTCAACGTCACTTCTGTTTGTGTTAGTGTTTTGTGTATGTATATAGCAACACCGTGTCCCTCATATCTTCTATACGGATGGTAGTGTTTTAGCACTGCAGGATCAGGCTGATCCTGCAGTCTCGTCTCCTGTAGACAAATAACAGACGGCCTGTGTATGTTCACTAAAAGTGACAAATATGAATCTTTATTTCGAATACTTCTGCAGTTCCACTGTAACACCTTGAACATTATGGCTTAAGAGTGGAGGTGGCGGCCGTGTTTCTTGGTCCTTTTGCGCTCAGAAGAGCTGCCGGGGGACCTCTCCCGGCCCTTACTAGTGGTGACATCCATTGGGTCATCAATTGTTAACTCCCCGGAGCTCGTCGAGAGGGAGCGAGCGTGAGAACTCCTCCTCGAGGGCGCGGGAGCTGCGACGACATGAGAAGGGCGAGTGCGTTCAAGTTTTGTTAAATTTAGTTTATCAGACTTGTCAGTCTTTTCACTCTTACTGGGAGTACGAGAGATAGCGGACAGATATGGAGCAGAGGAAGTTATAGCAGTAGAAGTTTTAGTTGAAGTGGATGTAGTTTTATCAGGTGATGAGGCAGAGGTTGAAGGGGAAACTGTAGAGGTAGATGAGGCAGGCAACGGATCAGTCTGGATTCCAATAGTGCACATCTTGGGAGGAGCCCTTACTGCTGAAGCATAAGAAGCGTTTGAAGCAGGTGCGGACTGCGTCTGCTTCACTCTCATCCTTGCTTCATAGTAGGAAATCCCTTCAGTAGCTTTCACTGTGCAGATCTCTTTTTCCAATTTCCACGGGGCAATCGCGCGAGAAAGTGGAATGAGCACCTTCACAGTTACGGCACTTTTGGACAAGAGATGTACATTGGTCTGCAGAATGACCCTCATCTGAACATCTACCGCAGTAGGCGTGGGAAGACCGACAAGCATTTCCATGGTGTCCATAAAGTTGACAATTGAAGCAACGGAGAGGATTCGGAATGTAGGGACGAACGGAAACCGACTCATATCCTACATGAACCCTATCCGGCAATTTAGCAGCACTGAAAGTTAAAATAACAGATGCTGTGCTCCTTCTGGTGCCGTCAACATTCTTAGTGATCTTACGAGCTTCAATTACATCCTGGTCAGCCATGCAATCAGTAATCTCTGCCTCATCCATATCCACAAAATCGCGGTGGGAGGCAACTCCCCGACACGAGTTCATAGATACTGGAATGAAAGCCTCGATCTCGATGTCATGGATGGTTCGGAGCTTCAACAATGACTTTACTTGACTAACGTTAAGGGTCTGAACTAATAGGTCACCACTGGCAAGTTTCTTTACATTTACTACATTTCCAATGTTACAATCGATAACTTTTTTTATGATGAAAGAATTTACATTTGAGAGGCGGGTCGAAGTCTTTGAATGTAGAGTCACAAAAGTCGCTTTACTGGGGTCAATATTTCAGTCTGGCGGTCGGGGGTCGTCGATCAGTGCCCTCCCTCCCCCTTGGAGGGGGAGGGGAGGAGGGTCCGTCTGGCATGGAGGGGGTACACCCCCCTCCTACAGGAGGGGAGCGGGACTCAAGTGGGAGGAGGTCAGGGAGGAGTTTCCTAAGGTCAGATTGTCCTGCCAAACCACTCTCTGGGGGCCGGACGGTGTTATTTAACCCCATAAGCACGCTCACTGAGGCGGATCCTCCGTAGGTGAGAGAGGAAAGACAATCTGACACGGTGGCAACAGACACCTTCTGTTGCCGCTAAGGACAGGGTAGTGAGAAGCAAATCTAAAGTCACGGGGCAATGGGAAGCCTAACTTTATTTATCTAAACCCTAGGCCAGATGGGCGTACAAAATAATCCACGCAAAGGTGGCAGACAGACAGTGCTACATGACACGTGTTAGTGGCACGGTGTCTGGGCTCAGTCTGCAGACAATCAAAGATACGGCAGCTTATATACGCGTTGGCGGCTCACCCCGCAGGTCCTCCCGGCGGAACAGGTTGTGATTGGCGGAGGCCAGACAGAGTCGGTCTGGCCGCTGCCCGCGACAAACACACGGATCCTCCCCGGTGATTGGTTGTGCTCTCGGTGTTAATGTAGGCAGACTCCACCAGTTTTCTTGTCATTTTTGGGAGTCTGGTGTGCAGCACCCTGGCTGCCTCCCAATTTGGTAGGTGTCCATGTGAGTCCACATGAACTCACTTGTGGTTCATGTGGACTCACATGTGTTTGTCGCGGGCAGCGGCCAGATTGACTCGGTCTGGCTTCCGCCAATCACAGCCCGTTCCGCCAGGAGGACCTTCGGGCTGAGCCGCCAACTCGTATATAAGCTGCCGTATCTTTGATTGCCTGTACACTCTCTCTGAAGATGGTTTAATACCGAAACGTTAGAGAATAAAGTACCTTGGCTCAACTTGTGTATCCTTACCACTCACTCTACATATGTAAAGGTTTGGTATTCAAATTAATTAATTTTCTCACAAATCTACACCTCATATTATCTCTGCTCTCAAACTTTATCTTCAGTGACCACAAACTATGTGTACCTCCTTTCTTTAATTTTCAACTTCAGCTTACATCATCCTGAGGTCAACATTACTCGTCCACTCACATTTTGTACTACTTCATGTGTTGGACAATTATTTTTTTCTATTCCCAAGCCAGTTCATAATAACACGTGATATAAACGATACTCCTGCTCCGATGCGAACCCAAACTCAATCACTTTCACTTTCAATGTTTACTTCTATTATCTTGATCTTGATCTTACTTCAACGTTGGGATATCGGCTACATATTAAAGAACTTTTTATACACTTAATCTGACTTCTTTATGTCTACATTAACCAGAAAATATGAACATTTCTGCGATAAGTCATTCACGAGAATGAAGACAAAATAACATTACACATTACTTTACCTGCTGGTTTCATGATCTTTAATTTTGCTACAATTCATTCTACTTTAATAACAGCTCCGTAATAATTTCTCTTGGCTGACAAGTCACAGATAATAACCAAGGATTCTTATTATATTATCCTTGATGATAACTTGTAGTGTGCATTTTAATCTAGTCTTGTGTGCCCTCAACTTCCACCATTCTCTACTCACGTCTCTACTCACGTTCTCTATGATTCTCTCTACACATTTTATTTTCTCCACCTAGAAACACCGATTATTTCTACTTCACACCTTCTTCTCACAAACAAACACATACATCAGCTGTGTCTCTTTTGCATACACATCTTTCATACACACAGAAAATATACACGCACTTAATGTATATATATGTACATATTTTGTTACTGTAAATTGTGGGTGCGTTGCAGCGCTCAATGACCCGCGGGTTTGTTTCACGAATAAACCGAGAGTAACACTTAAACGGCGTTTACGTTTCCCTTAAGTGAAGGCAATATCGCCCATAAGGCATTATGGGTTTGGGATCAGAACGGAGTGACACCTCTTGCTAGTTGGTTCCTCTCAACGGACTAAACACGGCGTATTCGTCTAGGATACGTTTGTGGGGACCACTAGCTCTCAAGAGAGAGGTGTAAGGGCGAAGCTAAAACTGGCTCATATGCCAGTTTTAACTGGTGACCCCGGCGTTTAACCCCGCCTCTCTTTCTCTTTGAGCCACTACCACGCGCGCTGCTCTCCCCGCGCCTCGCCTCGCCCCACGCGCAGCGTACCCCCTCACCCTCTCCCTCTCTCTCTCTCTCTCTCTCTCTCTCTCTCTCTCTGAGTCATTCCCGCCGTCCCTCACCCTCTCCCTCTCCCTGCTCTCTCACTTTTTGCTGACTCATTTCGGCCCGGTCTTCTCCACCCTCCCTCTCTCTCCACCCTCTCTCCGCTCCACTGTCGTCCACATTGCTTCTCCGCGCCTGCTGTTCGTGCTGACGACGCCTGCTGTTGTTCCTGCGACGCCCGCTGTTCCTGGAACGCCTCCTGGTGACGCCGCCTTGTCCTGTGATGCCGTCGCCTGTTGACGCTCTGGCTTCTTCCCTGGTGGCCACACCCAGCCAGCCACATACCTTGGCGCAGTGGTTCTTCCTTCGCCACCCCGCGCCCCCAGTGAGTTGGTAGCTATACTTACGCCAACTCCGCCAGTGCCAGGATTACCCTCAGACCTCCCAGTGTCAAGTGTTTCCTTTGACAGTGCTCAGGATTACTTGCAGTGTTCCCCTGTGCCCAAGATTGTAATCTCCAGTAATCCCCGACCGCCATGGATTACCCGCAGTGTGCCCAGTGTCCAAACAGTGTCCAGACAGTGTCCTCAGTAATCCCCGACCGAGCGGGATTACCCGCAGTGTGCCCAGTGTCCAGACAGTGTCCTCAGTAATTCCTGACCGCCCGGGATTACCCGCAGTGTGCCCAGTGTCCAGACAGTGTTCCCAGTAATCCCCGACCGCCCGGATTACTCGCAGTGTTCCCAGTGTCCACACAGTGTCCTCAGTAATCCCCGACCGCCCGGGATTACTCGCAGTGTTCCCAGTGTCCAGACAGTGTCCTCAGTAATCCCCGACCGCCCGGGATTACTCGCAGTGTTCCCAGTGTCCAGACAGTGTCCTCAGTAATTCCCGACCGCCCGGGATTACTCGCAGTGTTCCCAGTGTCCAGAAAGTGTTCCCAGTAATCCCCCGGCGCTCGGGATTACTCAGTGTTCCCCTGTGCTCAGACCTAACCCCACCGCCTCCTGCTGTGCCTTGAAAAGCCCAGGAGTGCGTTAGTGCCGTAAACAACCTAACCCCACCGCCTCCTGCAGTGCCTTGAAAAGCCCAGGAGTGCGTTAGTGCCGGAAACAACCTAACCCCACCGTCTCTTGCAGTGCCTTGAAAAGCCCAGGAGTGCGTTAATGCCGGAAATAACGTAACCCCACCGCCTCCTGCAGTGCCTTGAAAAGCCCAGGAGTGCGTTAGTGCTGGAAACAACCTAACCCCACCGCCACCTGCAGTTCCTTGAAAATCCCAGGAGTGCGTTAGTGCCGGAAACAGTGTCCTCTGCACGTGCCTGTGCTTGTGTGCGCGTCTCTGACTCTGCTCTGACTCTGAACTCTGCCAGCATGCAGACACCCACAGCACCTGCCTCCATGGCAGCCACGGACCCTACTGTACCCTCGTCTCTCTCGGCGCACGTGGCCTTCAGGGCACCTCCTTTCTGCGACCAGGACCCGGCCATGTGGTTTGCCATCATCGAGTGCAACTTCAAAGCTGCCTCCATCACGGCAAACCTCACCAAGTTCACTCACGCCACGGCCCTCCTTCCTCCCGACGTCCTGTTTAAGGTCTCTGACGTCATCAGCAACGCTACCGCTTCCACCACACCATACGATGACCTCAAGGCTGCTGTCCTGTCTCGCCTGCAGTCTACCGTCACTGCCCGTCTCCAGGAACTGCTGAGCAAGGAGGAGCTTGGTGACGAGAAACCCTCAGACCTCCTCAGACGCATGAAGAAGCTGTTGGGCGACAAGTACAGTGCGTTCGACACAGACCTCTTCCGCCACCTGTACTACCAGCGGCTGCCCCTCGCCACACAACGCAGCCTCTTCAGCGTCAAGGACAAGCTGTCAGTGAACGAAATTGCTCAGTTGGCCGACGACTTCATGGCGACTCTTCCACCTGATCCTTCGGTTGCTTCTGCTACTGTGCAACCGGAGGCAGACTCTCACCTCGCCCAGTTAGTCTCACAACTGGCGCTCCAGGTGAGCAACCTCACTGGCCGCCTTGACAGCCGTCCCCGCGCCAGAACTCCACAACGCTTCAGGAGACGCTCCCTCTCCACCAGCAGGTCCGCCAGCGCCTCCCGTGCCTCTTCCACTTCTCCCGGCACCTGCTACTACCACCGCACGTTTGGTAGAGGCGCCCGCAAATGCCAGTCGCCCTGCAACTTCACCACGGATCCTTTAAACCTGCCCAGGGAGCGTTAGCGGCGCATAATGTTCGCCGTGCTTCGACGCTGCTCCACATCTTTGATCCACTCTCCAAAACAAGGTTCCTCATCGACACTGGTGCTGAGGTCAGTGTCCTTCCTGCAACGGCTTCTCAACGCTCCCTGCCTCCAGCCCTTCATCTCTACGCTGCTAACGGCACCAAGATCCCGGTGTTCTCGCGTAAGACTATGCAGGTGGAGCTCAGCCTACGCTGTTCCTTTGAGTAGACGTTGTATGTGGCAGCAGTGTCTCAAGCACTTCTGGGCGCCGACTTCCTGCACCACTACGGTCTCCTGGTGGACGTGCAGAAACGGCAACTCGTGGATCCTCTCACTTCACTCTCCACACACATGCTGCCCACCTCAGGCGCCAGCGCGTGTCTCACTGTCCTCAAGGCAGACACACAGTTCGCTGCACTTCTCAAGAAGTTCCCGACTCTTCTGCAGCCGTACTCCACAGCCAGGCCTGTAAAACACCACGTCATGCACCACATCGAGACCTCCGGCCGGCCTACGCACGCTAAAGCCCGCCGACTCGCACCTGAGCGCTACAAGCTCGCCAAGGCCGAGTTTGAGTCTATCATGCGTGCTGGTGTACTACGGCCAAGCTCCAGCAACTGGTCATCTGCCCTACACATCGTGGACAAGAAGAATGGCGAGATCCGTCCCTGTGGTGACTACCGTGCTCTCAACGCCCTCACCAAGCTGGACAGGTATCCTGTGCCTAACATCCAGGAGTTTACCTCACAGCTCGCCGGCTCCACCATCTTCTCCCGCATCGACCTGGTGAAGGCATTCCACCAGATCCCAGTCCACCCTGACGACATCCCGAAAACAGCCGTTATCACTCCTTTTGGCTTGTTTGAGTACACACGGATGCCGTTTGGACTCAAGAATGCGGCCCAGACATTCCAGCGCTTCATTGACGAGGTAGTGCGAAGCCTTCCCTTCTGCTTCGCCTACATCGACGACCTCCTCATCGCCAGTCCTGATGAGGCAACCCACCTCGTCCACCTGCGCCAACTCTTCACACGCCTCGAGGACTATGGCATCCAGATCAACGCAGAGAAGTCCGTGCTGGGTATCACTTCTCTGAACTTCCTTGGCCACTCCATTTCTTCGGCAGGAATCTCTCCCCTGCCCTCGAAGTGTGAGGCCATTCAGCAGTTTCCCAAGCCTTCCATGCAGTCCCAGCTGAGGGGATTCTTGGGGATGTTCAACTACTACAACCTTGGGTTGTAGTAGTCCCTCGCTGTTCCCTCCTTCTCCAACCTCTCTACGCCATGCTCAAGCCTTCCAAGAGAGGCCAGTCTGTCACCCTCGACTGGACACCTGACGCTGATGCTGCCTTCACCTCCGCCAAGTAAGCCCTCTCCAGAGTCTCCACCCTCTGCTTCCCTTCTCCTGATGCCAACATCTTCATCGCCACTGGTGCACTCTTCGGCAGGAATCTCTCCCCTGCCCTCGAAGTGTGAGGCCATTCAGCAGTTTCCCAAGCCTTCCATGCAGTCCCAGCTGAGGGGATTCTTGGGGATGGTCAACTACTACAACCGTTTCATCCCTCGCTGTTCCCTCCTTCTCCAACCTCTCTACGCCATGCTCAAGCCTTCCAAGAGAGGCCAGTCTGTCACCTTCGACTGGACACCTGACGCTGATGCTGCCTTCACCTCCGCCAAGTAAGCCCTCTCCAGAGTCTCCACCATCTGCTTCCCTTCTCCTGATGCCAACATCTTCATCGCCACTGGTGCCTCCAGCATTGGTGTCGGGGCGGTGCTTCAGCAATTCGTCGGTGATGGCTGGAAACCGGTGGCTTTCTTCTCGAGGAAGTTCACACCTGCACAGGCAAACTACAGCGCCTTCGACAGGGAACTTGTCGCCATCTACCGTGCCATCAAGCGTTTCCGGTACTTCGTGGAAGGCCAGCACTTCCACGTCTTCACCGACCACAAGCCTCTCACCGCCATATTCAACAAGAACAAGTCAACCTACACTCCACGCCAGCTGCGACACATCGAGTATGTCTCCCAGTTCACCACAGACATACGGTACATCAAAGGCTGTGACAACGTCCCAGCTGATGCACTCTCCCGCAACATCAGCGCTGTGTCTTCTTCCCCTCTCGACTATGCTGCTGTTGCTGCAGACCAGGCCGGCGACGCTGAACTGCAGCAGCTGAAAAACAACGCGGCACTCGACATGAAGAAGGTGCTAGTGCCAGGAACAACCCTGCAGCTGTACGCCGACGTCTCCACCTCCAACGTCCGGCCCTACTTGCCAGTACAACACCGGTACCCCATGTTCCGGCAGCTGCACGACATCTCTCACCCTGGCATCCGCGCATCACAGCAGCTGATGACGTCCCGCTTCATATGGAGCGGCATCAACAAGGATTTAAGGCTGTGGACCCGCACCTGCCTGAAGTGCCAGGCCTCCAAGGTCACACGCCACACCCGCTCCTCTCCAGGCACCTTCACGCCAGTCTCCACCAGGTTTGAGCACGTCCACATCGACATTGTGGGCCCCTTGCCATACTCCCGGGGTTACAAGTACCTGCTCACCTGCGTGGACTGCTTCACCAGATGGCCCGAAGCTACCCCACTGGCAGACATCACCACCGACACGGTGGCTCGTGCCTTCATAGAGACGTGGGTTTCCAGGTTTGGCGTCCATCTCAGCCTCACGTCCGACCGCGGTGGCCAGTTCGAGTCCCAAGTATGGAGTCGTGTCATGACTCTACTTGGCATCAACCGCTTTAGGACCTCTAGCTACCACCCGCAGGCGAACGGCATGGTCGAACGATTCCACCGCCAGCTCAAGGCCTCACTGACAGCTTCTTCACCCTGTCGTGAGAGGTGGGTGGACACCTTGCCCCTCACACTTCTCGGCATCAGGACTGCCCTGAAGGAGGACCTCCAGCACTCCTCTGCTGAGCTGGTGTATGGCTCCACCCTCCGGTTGCCAGGCGAACTCCTCACCAGCCAACCTGTCCTCGCGCCCAGCAGTGTCCAGGACTTCGCAGCTACCCTCAAGGAGGCCTTGGCGAGACTTTGGCCGGTGCAGCCACGCACGCCGAAAAATGCCGCAGTCTTCACCAGCCAGGACCTTGACAGCTGCTCCCATGTCTTCCTCCGAGTCGACAGCGTCAAGCGGCCCCTCCAGCAACCTTACCAGGACCCCTTCAAAGTCCTCCGTCGAACTCGGAAGACGTTTACCCTGGACGTCAACGGCGCCACCCAATCTGTCGCGGTAGACAGGGTGAAACCTGCCTACCTGCTCCAGGACGTCCTCGCCTGCCGCCGCCACTGCCACACCTGCCGCAATCTCGTGCACCTTGACCCACCTGCCTGGACTACACACAAGGAAAATTTCGTTTCTCCTCCCTCGAAACTAGGGGGGAGTATTGTAGTGTGCACCTTACGCTAGTCTTGTGTGCCCTCAAGATCTACCATTCTCCTACACCATTCTCCAATTTTTTTTAAGGGTAAGTCTCTCCATACATTTATTTTTTTCCCAAGAAACACCAATCACTTCTACTTCGCACCTTCTTTTCACAAACATACTCCTCGCCTGCGCCCACACCTGCCACCGTCTCGTGCACCTCCAAGGACCCTACAGTGCACACGAGAAAAGTTTCGTTTCTCCTCCCTCGAAACTAGGGGGGCAGTATTGTAGTGTGCATTTTAATCTAGTCTTGTGTGCCCTCAACTTCCACCATTCTCTACTCACGTCTCTACTCACGTTCTCTATGATTCTCTCTACACATTTTATTTTCTCCACCTAGAAACACCGATTATTTCTACTTCACACCTTCTTTTCACAAACAAACACATACATCAGCTGTGTCTCTTTTGCATACACATCTTTCATACACACAGAAAATATACACGCACTTAATGTAGATATATATATGTACATATTTTGTTACTGTAAATTGTGGGTGCGTTGCAGCGCACAATGACCCGCGGGTTTGTTTCACGAATAAACAGAGAGAGTGGCACTTAAACGGCGTTTCCGTTTCCCTTAAGTGAAGGCAATATCGCCCATAAGGCATTATGGGTTTGGGATCAGAACGGAGTGACACCTCTTGCTAGTTGGTTCCTCTTAACGGACTAAACACGGCGTATTCGTCTAAGATACGTTTGTGGGGACCACTAGCTCTCAAGAGAGAGGTGTAAGGGCGAAGCTAAAACTGGCTCATATGCCGGTTTTAAAATCACTGACTAGGCTTGGGGAACGAATGATTCTCGGGATAAATCTCAAAGAAACGTTTTTTTTTTCAATTGTTTTCATATTTTGTGGTACTATTGTCCTATCATTTCTATCTTTAATCTTAACACCGTGATTAAATCATGAAGTAACAAATTTAGGTTTTAAATATATGTATCATCACTGTTGGTATATCATCACTGCTATTAAAACGAAATTCATATTTATTTGCAATACCTTTGGCAAAACTCTTAATCAATATGTGGCCACTGTAACTTTTCCATCGCTGATGAAAACAGCTCAAATTTCATTTATCCATAAATCTGGTCTCGATTATGACATTAAAAATTGTAACTAATATTATCTCAACTCACAATATTCTCGAAATATTTGAAACTTTAAAGAAGAAAATTAATATCTAAATTTACTATCTTGTGAATAAAAATTATACTAGTTCCTGCTTAATATGTTTTAGGTGAAAGTACAACACTTCCTAAGCTTTGTTATTATTACTTTTTTTTTCCAACGATGCATTTTCTCCACTTGACAAAAAAAAAAAAAAAAAAAAAAAAAAAAAACTGTCTTATCCATATTTATATTTTTTGCTAAATCATTTAAGATCTGGCTTCTTTCTTCTCCCCCACAACATAAATCAACCTAATTACTTTTGAATTATCAGTTATATCCACAGGTAATTATCCAGTGCTAATACATGGTGGTGATGTTAGATCGTATGGGGAAAACATGGGTGACTGTGCCATTCTAAAACCGGGTCTGGATGACAAAAGATTTACTCGATCATTACGTGATAGAATGTGATGACGAAGTCTGTGCACTATATGCTTAATTTACAAACGTTGCAATTCAACAATACTGCAATCAACAAATCACCTCAATGGTCAATCCACAATATTAACAAATGTCCAACGTTACATCCACTGCACCTTGATCTCAAATCTTTTATCTTGCACAAATTTTTAGCATATTGCAACTATGCAATTGCATCAATCTACCCCACCACTGCCACCAAATGTCGTGCCCTGCAATTTCCTGCATGAACGTTGCAATTGTATAGTTGTGTAAGACTATCACTCAATATCAACAACCACGATGTATGATAATATACACTGCTAACATTTTCTCATTTAATTGACTTAATAGCTACTAAGTACACAAGTTATTAACCTTACTCCAGCAACCAGCTGATGACTTCCAATACACATAACACACAATATCCCCAAAGTTCTCTTCTAGTCTCTCCTCACAATTCAACTCAATATACTTCACACACAATATTATCAAAGTTTCTCACCAAATCTCTCATCAGAATTCAACCCCATATAATTCATTATCAATGTCAAATATATCCCACATCAAGGTACGTAGCACCCAATGTTATCAGCGATTCTCATCAGTCTTGCATCAACATTTAACTCCAGATAACTCAATGTCAATATCGAAATACATTTCACACCAATATGCGTAATACAGGATATTATCAATGTTTCTCATCAAAACTCTCTTCAATATTCAACTCAAAATAATTCAATGTTAATGTCACAGTAAAATTCATACCAAAACATATAAAATCAAAGACAACACCTTAACTCTGAACATCCTAATAATATAACACCATAACCACTATTTTCCTCCTTACATTTTACAAACACAACAAAGAAATTATACTGCATTACCAACATTCAAAACTCCACTTACTGATACAAGTTTATGTGTCTCCATTTCGCGCCTGACCCTCCTCTGGTCAGGGAATCTGCGACCTTCTCAGCTTCTCTCTCTCTCTCTCTCTCTCTCTCTCTCTCTCTCTCTCTCTCTCTCTCTCTCTCTCTCTCTCTCTCTCTCTCTCTCTCTCTCTCTCTCTTAAACTCTTGAACTCTCTCTCTCTTGAACTCTTGAACTCTCAACAAGCTGTTTCTAAAAAGTATTTCTTCTCTCCGTTACATCTCATTTTATGTCAGTTGTCACATATTTTCCTCAGAAAACTATCCTTATAGCTAAGGTCGAATATTCTATACATTTCACATATTCCAACATGCAGTAATTACGTCTCTTACAAAAGACACGCCCTAGGAGTGGCATGCCCGGCCTGGATATCATGGCACTGGTCAAACTTATACTAGACACATCTTTCAAAGTTAGGCTTATAAATGTCCCCTATCCTGAGGTTTACCACTCCTTCCGGTTTCCCAGGACCAAGCATCTCAGTTCCCCTGACTCTCTATGTTTACTTCTGGGTCATGCCTACAGTGCCCTTTCATAAAACGGTCAGGCTTTGGGGACCTTCCCATCAATCCTTGTCAAGTTTTCACCTCTTACCTACTCTGGTACTGTTGTTATACTATTTATTTCTTCTCTTATTTCTTTTTCTCTCATTTCTTCTTATTTTGTTGTTTCTTCTCTCTTTTTTTTAACCGTGCCAGGATACCACACATAGCATGTTCTCTTCCACATAATTGACTTTGCATGGCGTGTTCTCTTCCACAGAATCGACAATCTGTGATCCATGCCGAGTCTGTAGGCAACTTGTCAGTGTTGTTTTTCACATCTTGGTTAGAAGTACCATCTGAGTATCTTTTTTATTTTTTATTTTTTTTTCTGTGAAAAAGCATGTACGTTTCCACTTGTTAACTCGTCTGCCTCACGTTGTTGAGCACGAGACACTTCACTGTCTCGACACATTTCCAAAGTGCTGTTCAATGTTATATTTTTCTCTCGAAACAAGCGATACCGCACCTTGTTATCATGTATGCCGAATATAATACGATCACGAAGTATTTGCTCAGATGTAATGTTATCAAAATCACATTTGAGTGTAATTTGACGAAGCTCCGTGACATACTGTTCAAACGATTCACTCGGCAGTTATCCACGTAGATTAAACTTGTATCTCTCATAAGCAGTACTATTTCTCAAAGGTTGGCAGTAGTCTTCAAAAGCTTGCAGTACACTCTCAATGTCTTTTTCTTGTCATCGGTAAGCACTTTATGTGCTTCAGGTTCAATAACAGTTAGACGCACGGACACTTGCACTTTCGGTTTCTTTTCACTCAGTTCCGTCGCCACTGAGTAGCATTTCCATCGGTTCTTCCAGTCCCTCCATGCATCGACCGCTTTCCGCTCGTGGATATCAAAATATGGAGGGGACTGCAGTTGCGATAGCGTCATAACTGGTTCTTCAGAGAATGTGCTTCACCACTGCCACCATGTGATAATTGATGATAATAAAAGATGCCATATAACTTAAATTCTGCATTAATGACAATTCAGCTGCAGCTGTAGTTAGGCGAGGGAGTGAGTGAGCTACTGCTACTGCCCGTCCTCTGGCCCGCCGCCTGACTCGTTACTATTAGCTGATGGTTGATACAGTGTTTCATTGAATCACTCAACCCTCACAGCCTATCCATGCTATTCACTACTCGTTACAGCATTATGCTGATTTTCCGTGGAATGATTACTGCTTCCATGTCAGGGACCCATCTCTATGTGTGCTGAGCGCATAGCAGGGGTGGTAGTGTCTGACATGGAGGTGTACATTCCTCATTCTTTTTCTCGACCAAAACCTTCCAAGCCCTGGTTTAACACAGCTTGCTCTCGCGCTATTCATGATAGAAAGGTGGCCCACAAAAGGTACTCGATTCTTCCATCACCTGAGTCTCATGCGCTTTATATTTCTGTCTGAAATCATGCCATGTCTGTTCTTCAACTTGCCCAAAACTCCTTCATTCATAGATAATGTCAAAATCTTTCCAGATATAACTCACCTCGAGACTTCTGGCAACAACTTTATTTCTTCATCTTTTCCTCAGTTAGTTCAACCTGATGGCACCTATGCCATCTCATCTATCTCTAAAGCTGAACTCTTCCCTCAAACCTTTGCTAAAAACTCTACCTTGGATGATTCTGGATTTGTTCCTCACTCTCCTCCCACCTCTGACTTCTTCATGCTACATATTAAAATCTTTTGTAATGATGTTTTCCATTCCCTCGCTGGCCTAAACCCTCGGAAGGCTCATGGACCTGATGGGGTCCCTTCTATGGTTCCTCGAAACTGTGGCTCTGTGCTTGCACCTTTTCTAGTCAAATTCTTTCAACTCTGTCTATCTACATCTACCTTTCCTTCTTGCTAGAAGTTTGCCTATATTCAGCCTTTTCCTTAAGAGGGTGACCGTTCTAATCCTTCAAACTACCGTCTCATTGCTTAAATCTCCTTCTTATCTAAAGTTTTGAATTTATTTTCAACAAGAAAGTTCTTAAACATCTATCACATCGCAATCTTCTATCTGATCGTTAGTATGGCTTCTGTCAACGCCGCTCTACTGGTGATCTTATGGCTTTCCTTACTGAGTCTTGGTCATCCTTTTATAGAGATTTTGATGAAACTTTTGCTTTAGTTCTAGACATATCAAAAGTTTTTGATAGAGTCTGGCACAAAGCTATAATTTCCAGGCTACCCTCTTACGGTTTCTATCCTTCTCTCTGTAACTTCATCTCAAGTTTCCTTTCTGATCGTTCTATTGCTGCTGTGGTAGACGGTCACTGTTCTTCCCCTAAATTTATTAACAGTGGCATTCTTCATAGAAGCTATTTTAGCAAGAAATCAGAAATGAAGTTTCCAGTTTGCATTATGAATAAAGGAGAGACCAAATATATTCATTGTAAAAGAAGGGGAAAACTGGATGTCATAAAAAAGCCGGGATAGTTGTCTGGAAAGTTGTGTTGAATTGATAGACGGAGAAATTGAGTTTTTGTGGCATTGAATACTACTAGGTTTTCTCTGCCCCATTAGAAATCTTAAATAGATCAGAAATCAGATGTTATGTGGTATCCCTATGTGAACTACTAACTTCCTGAAGTGTTGGACATCTCTGGAGAGAGGTGGAAAAGTGTAGGGTGGTATCATCAGCGTAGGAATGGAAAGGGGAAGAAATCCGGTTTAGGACATCATTAATGAAAAGTAGAGAGAGAGAGTTGGTGATAGGACAGAAGCCTGAGAAACATCACTTGTTAATAGATTTAGAAAAAAAAAGTGGTTGTGTACCACAACAGCTATAGAATGGTCGGAGACGACACTTAAGATAAAGTTGCAGAGAGAAGGATGGAAACCGTATGAGGGCAGTCTTGAGATCAAACCTTTGTGTCAGACTCTATCAAAAGCTTTTGATATATCTAAGGCAACAGCAAAAATTCACCAAAATATCAGACTCAGTGACTCAGTGAGGAAAACCAGATCACCTGTAGAGTGACCATGATTGAAGCCATATTGGTGATCAGATAGAATATTGTGAAATGACAGATGTTTAGGAATCTTTTTTCTTAAAGATAGATTAAAAACTTTAGACAAGTAGGATATTAAAACTACTGAGTGGTAGCTTGAGGGATTAGAACGACCATCGTGTTTACTGACAGGCTGAATGTAGGCAAGCTTTCAACAAAAAGTAAATTCAAATGTATTTACTTTTATACATTTTCATGATAATATCATGTCAAACAATAAACATATAGCAGAGGAATTTAACAACTATTTTAATAATATCGCTAGAGTCTTAGATGCAGAGATTGGACCCCCTTCTTATTCTTTTTAAACTTTCTTACCTGAACCAGTACCTTTTTTTCTGAAACCAACTTCCGAAAAAGAAATTTATGATATCATTAATGGTCTTAAGGTCACTTTAGCAGGTTTTGATGAGATCGATATGAAGCTTCTAACTAGTAGGTGCCTCAAAGAAGGTTGATTTCCTGAACAACTACAAATAGCAAAAGTTATACCAATATTAAAAAAAGGTGAAAAATTCAAGCATATAATTTATAGACCTATATCAATTCTTTCTAACTCTAGTAAGACAATTGAAAAATATTTTCTGCGAGATTAATTGATTATTTTACACATTTTTTTTTATATTATTTATAGTGTCAATTTGGGTTTAGGCCTAAATATTTAACTGAATTAGCCATACATTATCTTACACATAGTATCTATGATACTTTTCACAAGAAAGAAAGTAAAAAAAAACAGTGTTTTGTGACTTAACAAAGGCCTTTGATACAATATGCCACAATATTCTTCTACATAAATTGTTCAATTATGGGACTCTAGGAAAAGCTAAAGATTTACTGTAGAGTTATCTAAGTTTCAGTAAGCAGTATACTGTTTAAGGTAATGTGTCTTCCTCTTTTAAGTCGGTTAGTTGTGAATTGTTCAATTAGATATGGGACTCTAGGAAAAGTTTAAGATTTTCTGTAGACTTATCTAAGTTTCAGTAAGCAGTATACTGTTTAAGGTAATGTGTCTTCCTCTTTCAAGTCGGTTAGTTGTGGCGTTCTGCAGGGACCAATTTTGGGTCCATTACTGTTTTTGATTTATGTTAACGATACTATTTACACAATTGACAAAGTCAAATATTTATTGTTTGCTGATGACACTACCATATTTGTTCAGAGGCATAACATTCAAGAAATGGTATTGATTTTGAACGATGAGCTGAAATGTGTTTCAAACTGGATAGCGAGTAATAAACCTACTCTTAATACATCAATAATATTTTATTTGATGTCATCATCAGTTAATAACAATCTTAATAATCTTGAAAGTTAATAGCATTACATTCTTAGGAACAATAATTGATGACAATTTATCATGGAAACTACACGTGAGGCAAATTTGTACCAAAATATCACAATTGACCGGTGTGTTATACAGGATTAGGAACTCTATTACTGCTGACTGTATGAAATTTATATATATGTCCACTGTCTATCCACATTTATTGTACTGTACTGCAATATGGGGAGGAGCATTTAAAACACTTTTAAACAACTTATTCATTCCACAAAAAGTTTTAAGAGTCATGCATTCAAGTCAAAGTATGATCACACTGACTTTATTACACACTGATTTTATGATAATAAATTATTCAAAGTTCCTGATATAATATCATTGAAAACATGTGTATTTGTTTTTAAATGTCTTCATACATATCCTAATAATAGAACATTTGAGCTCCTCTCCAATAATCCAAACACCTGCAGGCCCTATAACCTCAGGGTGCTCCTGTGCCGCACGGTGCAGGCACAGCGCAGCGTGAGTGTGCGTGGTATGAGGGCGTTATTTCCGAATTAGGCTTCGATCTGCAAATCACAACTCATAATCACCAGATACACATAATGGTAAACAAAGTGCCTATACATTGGGCTTAATATCAATCCATGAACGTAATGCACGTACAACTATAACTTGTATCACCAGGAACAAATATGCATGCCCAGGTCACAGTGGACAATATGTGATAACACGGTAGTTCACAATTAAGTACTTAGATTGGCAGAGTAACGAAAAACTATGAAATAAACTGCGTACATACATATATATTACTCACAACACTAGCTCCTCTGGTTTGCTTCTACCTCAGACGTGACTAACACCTTATCCGGCTGCCCACTGCTATGACCCATGCTGTGATACACACACTGATGGTACACCATACACATCACACACCATAATTAATCACAATATATGTATACATATGTATAAACCTCAGTGAAACATCGATGGTAAACAAAGTGCTTATACATAGGTAAAGGTAAAGTGGGGGGCTTACGCTGTATCAGCGCGTGGTTGCGGGCGCTCATCTCCCGTCTCCTTGGCCTTTGAGCCTGTGGTGGAATAGTCCCTTACCCCGGGACATGGGGCCATTAACGTAATGCACGTACAATTATAACCAGCATCACCAGGAACAAATATGCATGCTCAGGAGACAGTGGACAACATGTCTTCTACCTCAAACGTGACTAATACCATTATCTGGCTGCCCACTGGTATGATCACCCGGCCCGAATGGGTGACCTCCGCCGTGATACACACACCCCTGGTACACCATACACATCACACACCATAATAAATCACAATATATTTATACATATGTATAAACCACAGTGAAACATCAATGACAGCGTCGTGCATATCTGGTCCATGGGCGTCCGATCGTGTACTGAGTGGCCCACCAATCCGCTAACCCGGTAAGCGTCTCTATCCATGACAAAGGAAACACAAGAAGCGCAACGCGGCACACACTTCATGCACTATACACTAATATGTCAATGATACATCAATATAAATATACTGTTTAGATGAAGATAAATATGTAGAGTGAGTGGTAAGGATACACAAGTTGAGGCAAGGTACTTTATTCTCTAACGTTTCTTTATCAAACCATCTTCAGAGAGAATGTACAGGCAATCAAAGACACGGCAGCTTATATATGCGTTGGCGGCTCAGCCCGCAGGTCCTCCTGGCGGAACGGGCTGTGATTGGCTGAGGCCAGACAGAGTCAGTCTGGCCGCTGCCCGCGACAAACACCCGGATCTTCCCCTGTGATTGGTTGTGCTCTCGGTGTTAATGTAGGCAGACTCCACCAGTTTTCTTGTCATTTTTGGGAGTCTGGTGTGCAGCACCCTGGCTGCCTCCCAATTTGGTAGGTGTCCATGTGCGCCGCCACGGTACAGTGGCTAGCGCGTCTGGCTACGAATCCGTGGGCCCGAGTTCGATCCCGGACGAGGACGGCGCGGACCTCACCCAGGTTTTCATCCTTCACTGGTCGATAAATGGGTACCTAGGGCAACCTAGGGAAGGTAAACTGTGGAAACCCGGATTTCATGCTGGCCCCATGTCCCGGGGTAAGGGACTATTCCACCACAGGCTCAAAGGCCAAGGAGACGGGAGATGAGCGTCCGCATCTACGCGCTGATACAGCGTAAGCCCCCCACTTTACCTACATGTGAGTCCACATGAACCACAATTGAGTTTGAAGTCTTGTGCTGCCGGAGGTCGTATTAAATTTTGTGTTCGTAGATCCTCCTCTTTACGCCTCGGGACGTCTCACCGTAGTAGCTGGCAGTGCACCCTCCGCACGGAATGTTGTAGACGGCGCTGTCCTGACCCTCCTCACTTATTTTCGCTGGTGTCACCATGTTGCCAATCTTAAGATTTGCTGCATATGCTATGTTGATACCGGTTTTCTCCAGCAGGTGGGTGATCGGCTCGGCTTTGCTGCTGTAGGGTACGATGATATAATTTGTTTCTTCTCTACTGTTCTTCTTAGTGGCTTCCGCTCGTCGTTTGTATATGGCCTTCGCCTTGGTCTGTAGTTGTTGTAGAAGGCCACGCGGGAACATGAGTTTTTCAAAAGCTTATGTCACGTAATTTAACTCTCTCTCTAGGTATTCTTGGCTGCATATCCTCAGAGCTCGCAGGTGGAATCCAAGCACAACACCAGACTTTGTCCTTGGGCTGTGATGAGACAGGTAGTGATCAAGTTATCTTTATTAGCGGGTTTTCTATATACGGAGAACTTCACTGTGTCCTCTTTGCGATGTATCAATGTATCAAGGAAAGGTATCGTATTTTCTTTTTCCATCTCCACTGTAAATTGAATATCTCGTCTTACACTGTTCAACTCGTTTAACTTGTTATTCTCACAATTGGGGAGTATCACCAGCACATCGTCCACGTATCGATACCACTCGCATTATGTTCCCATTATAGGTACAAATTTATCCACTTCGAGTGTTTCCATGAACATACTCACGAAGACAGAACGGGGAAAACGTATGATTGGTCTCCTTGAGGTCCATCACTTGGGCCAATTTCCACATACCTCTGACTGTTTTGGGATCCTGAACCAATACTATGTCCCCTACTTGACTGTTCCGCTTTAAAGTAATGCCACTTTGGTTGCATTAGTACGATAGGAAAATAGTCCCTTTGCCATCTTCTCCAAAACCTATGTACTAACTCTAACTAACTAACTCTAAATTTAAGATTATGTTTAGGGTTATCTCTTACATCAAATTTTCCACATGGGACTAACACTAGCCCTCCCGAGAAGTAATTCATTTAGACAAAGATAAGTGCCAAGGTCAATGAAACTTCCGGGCTTGATGTCTATGGGTCTCTCATTTATTATGTTGGCGATCTCATATAATGCGGTTAGTTAGTCCTTTCTTTACAAGTCGTGTCAGAGATTCACAAGAACCGTTGTACCACGCTGCACCAGTTGCCTTGTTGAAAAACCATCTCATTCCCTCCACTGTACCAATTCTTAATATTTCTCCTGTATCCCATTCTTTGGTCATCTCCTTTATTGCTTTACCGGCTCCTACTAACTGGGTTCCATTGTCTAAATGAATGGAATGAGGGAAACCCCTGATGCTTGCGAATCTCCGTAGAGAAACTAGAAAATCTGTAGTGCTGTATTCTTGAGAAAGGTCTAAGTGTGCACCCTAGTGGTGAGGCATGTAAAGATAACTCCGACTGCTTTCCCACGCGTTCTACGTTTCATAGCATCTCGGATAGTTAATAGATCAAACAGATCCAATGTAGTATGACAGAATGCAGGAGTTGGCTTCAATCTCTCTTGCATTACTTGTCCGATATGTTTTTCTTCAACTCTGCCTTCCAATCTTCGGTAAGTAATACATAGATTTCACAGATCTTATTATCTTGCGTGCTTTTGGTACCCAGCATTTTTCTTGTAACCTCCTCCATGATCACGGTCATGCAGGTGAATAATGTATAGTCTTGTGAATTCAGCAGCACAAATGCTTCCTATTCCAGTTAGTTTTTAACCAATTAGCTATTCTTTGTCCGACCATTATAATGCACTGTTTCATTATGGGACCTAGTCTTCTAGATCTGATCTTCCAATCAGTCATATGTTTCTGACATTCTAAAAACCATAATGTTTCAGCTTCTTCCAGATCCTCTTCTTTAGGCTCCATTCCGATGCCTCTCAAGGACTTCATCTTCTTCGCCCGTATCACTCGACTTGTTATTCTTAGTAATTTGGTGTAGCTATTGTATTGTCCTTTGTTAATCACCTGTGAGCCTTCTTCCTTTGGGAATTCGTACATCATCGTGACGCCTATTCTGTCTGGGAGTGGAGATTCGTTGACTTGCCTGATTGGCCATTGTGATACTGGAAGATACATGAAGTCAGGTCCTTTTTGCCATATGGAATCCCCTCCTAGTTTTTTTTTCAGTATTGCAGGGTCTTGTTGTCATATCAGCAAGGTTACGATTTGTGTCAATCCACCACAACTCAGAGTCTTTGACTTATTTTGGATTTCGAACAGTCTGGTTGCCACAAATGTTTTGAAACAATATGATTCCTTCCGGATTTGACACTGTAAGATTGCAGACTCAACAATATGGAATACAGTGTCGAACTCCCAATCGATTTCCCTTACAATAGTCCCTCAATCGTACAGATAGAACTGCACCACATAATTCTAGTCGAGGAATAGTGAGCTGATGAATTGGTGCTATCCTATTCTTTGCCGCGACTAAGCAGACGTCACGTCTATTATTTCCTTCTAGTTTCCATCTCACATAGGCATACGTGCCGTACACCATAGAGCTACCGTCAGAGAAAACAACAAGGATTGGTTTACCCACTGCATCATGAGGCTTCATGCATCTCTGAAATCTTAATTGTTCAAAATAAAATAAATCATAGAATAAAGATTTTCACTGCTCAATTGTTTCTTGAGGAAGATGATCATCCCACCCAATCGACTTCTTGTCCTTACATTTTATCTGATGATAGTTCTCCACAAATCATTGATCTCATCATTAATTTTGCTCCCAAGGTTACTGGTAGGATTAAACACAGTGGATCATAAATTGAAGATATCTGGCTCAAGATAATTCTAGTTAATAATTCGAGTTAATGTTGAAGGAAAGTTGATTCTGCACTCTTTTCGGTTCATATCAGGCTAACTTCTTGTTTTTTTCTAATTCTCTTTGAGAAATTTATTCTGAATCTGTAGGAAAATTCATCTAGCTGAGG
>CM035219.1:6343806-6370122 GCA_020233015.1 Callinectes sapidus
ATATCTATATCTATCTATATATCTATATATATCTATATCTATATATATATATATATATATATATATATATATATATATATAGTGCGTGTATGTTTTCTGTGCGTTTGAAAGATGTGTGTGTAAAAGAGGCACAGCCGGTATATGTGTTTGTTTGTGAAAAGAAGGTGTGAAGTAGAAATGATTGGTGTTTCTTGGGAGAGAAATAAATGTATGGAGAGAGAGGCACAGCCGGTGTATGTGTTTGTTTGTGAAAAGAAGGTGTGAAGTAGAAATGATTGGTGTTTCTTGGGAGAGAAATAAATGTATGGAGAGAGTTACCCTTAAAAAAATTAGAGAATGATGTAGGAGGATGGTGGATCTTGAGGGCACACAAGACTAGAGTAAGGCGCACACTACAAGTGCACTCGAAGTGTATTATGTAGTGAATGTGGTAGAAATCACCATTGGATGCTCCATAGTTGCTTTTCCAAGCCAGAAGCGCACGCTAGTTGTAATGTGCTGTCCTGGAGCAGGGCACTTTTGATGATAAGTTTTATTTACAGTAATGTGTATCCAATAACTACGCTTTGGGACCCAGGTAGTGACATGACTCTAACTACTCATTGCATAGCTAAACATTTAGGCTTAAAGGGAAAAAAAAAACATAAGTTTGGAAGTCACTAAAGTGGGAAATATATGCAACAAGTTTGAAACCTTAGAGTATAATGTACCACTTAATGATCATCATGGTAAAATTCACAATGTCAGAGTGTGCGGTATCTCTGAAATCACCTCAGAAGCTCGTCCAGTAGACACAAGTGTGGCATTGTCTTAGGGGTTCAGAGCAGGGATATCGCACGCCCACATGGTAAAATTGATCTATTGATAGGTACAGATTATTGTAAGCTATTCCCATCAGTTCTACAAACAGTGGGTAATCTCGAACTTATGCAAGGTCCATTTCGGTACAGTATTAGGGGCTCACACCCCTTGTTAAAGGTAGATTCTATCAACAACAGTCATGTCTGTGTGAGGGTGAATCATATGGCTGGTGTATCCTATGTTAACGATTTGCATGTAGAGCCAAAGGAAAGTGTAACAAAAAGACTGCAGGCTTTCTTCGATGTGGAGAACCTAGTAATCTATTGTAACCCTAAATGTGATATCTGTAAATCCGGGATGTCCACTTGATAGCAACAAATATAGTGTCAAAGAGGAAAGGGAGCTGTCACTCATTACAAAAGGACTAAGTCACGACCCAGAAAAAAAATCGTTGAACCGCGACGTACCCGTGGATCAAACCTCCAGAAAACTTGCCCCACAACTCACCCGTTTCTCTAGCCAGGTTGCACTCCACTGAGAAGAGACTTACCAAAAGAGAAGCAGAATATGCAAAAGCATATAGCGATCAAATTCAGGATATGGTTTCACGTGGAGTGGCAAGGAAACTAATTAACGAGGAGATGAGAAATTATTAACGTCCTGTACGCTACTTCCCCCATCATGAGGTTCCGAGACCTGAACCGAAGTCCACTCCCATCAGAATACTGTTTAACTGATCTGCATCGTACATGGGTCATGTGCTCATTGACTATTATGCAAGGGTCCGGACGTACTGTACTGAACGACATATTCGGTGTCCTACTCAGATTTCTTGAAAAACCCGTAACAATAACAAGGGACATTAGCAAGATGTACAATTCAGTATTAACTTCAGAATTAAATCCAATGACACACAGATTCCTGTGGCGGGACATGAACCCTGACAAAGATCCTGATCATTATTGCCTTGAAACAGTCACTTTCGGGGACAGACCCAGCGGCATAATTTCAATAACAGCTTTGCATAAGACAGCGGAAATGTTAGAGTCAGATTATTCCTAAGCTGCATCTATGCTTATCCATGACTCGTATGTATACGACATCATTCATTCATGTGATACTACTGTATCAGAAGCTCTTAGAAAAATGGGGGATTACAATCTTGGGCACAGGGGAATACTGCAAGTAATCCTGAGCACTGTCAGAGTAAACACTTGACACTGGGAGCACTGAGGGTAATCCTGGCACTGGCGGAGTTGGCGTAAGTGTAGCTACCAACTCACTGGGGGCGCAGGGTGGCGAAGGAAGAACCACTGCGCCAAAGTGTGTGGCTGGCTGGGTCTGGCCACCAGGGAAGAAGCCAGAGCGTCAACAAGCAATGGCATCACAGGACGAGGCGGCGTCACCAGGAGGCGTCCCAGGAACAGCAGGCGTCGCAGGAACAACAGCAGGCGTCGTCAGCAGGAACAGCAGGCGCGGAGAAGCAATGTGGACAGTGGAGCGGAGAGAGGGTGGAGAGAGAGAGGGTGGAGAAGACCGGGCGGAAATGAGTCAGAAAAAGTGAGAGAGCAAGGGAGAGGGAGAGGGAGAGGGACGGCGGGAATGACTCAGAGAGAGAGAGAGAGAGAGAGAGAGAGAGAGAGAGAGAGAGAGAGAGAGGGAGAGGGTGAGAGGGTACGCTGCGCGTGGGGCGAGGCGGGGCGCGGGCAGAGCAGCGCGCGCGGGAGTGGCTCAAAGAGAAAGAGAGGTGGGGTTAAACGCCGGGGTTATCAGTTAAACCCACATATGTGCACGTGTCGGCTTTAGCGGTCTCGCCCTTGCACCTCCGTCTTGAGAGCTAGTGGTCCCCACAAACGTATCCTAGACGAATACGCCGTGTTTAGTCCGTTAAGAGGAACCAACTAGCAAGAGGTGTTACTCCGTTCTGATCCCAAACCCATAATGCCTTATGGGCGATATTGCCTTCTCTTAAGGGAAACAGAAACGCCGTTAAGTGCCACTCTCCTCTGTTTATTCAAGCAAGCAAACCCTCGGGTCATTGTGCGCTGCAACGCACACAAACGTATCCTAGACGAATACGCCGTGTTTAGTCCGTTAAGAGGAACCAACTAGCAAGAGGTGTTACTCCGTTCTGATCCCAAACCCATAATGCCTTATGGGCGATATTGCCTTCTCTTAAGGGAAACAGAAACGCCGTTAAGTGCCACTCTCCTCTGTTTATTCAAGCAAGCAAACCCTCGGGTCATTGTGCGCTGCAACGCACCCACAATTTACAGTAACAAAAATATGTACATATATATACATTAAGTGCGTGTATGTTTTCTGTGTGTGTGAAAGATGTGTATATAAAAGAGACACAGCTGATGTATGTGTTGGTTTGTGAAAAGAAGGTATGAAGTAGAAATAATCGGTGTTTCTTGGTGGAGAAAATAAAATGTGTAGAGAGTCATAGACAACGTGAGTAGAGACGTGAGTAGAGAATGGTGGAAGTTGAGGGCACACAAGACTAGATTAAAATGCACACTATACTGGTTCCCCGTCCATCCCAGCCACCTGCCAAAGTGGCCGAAAGCCAAGCCGCAGGCGTACAGACACAACATTGTGCCTGCGGACCATGAGGCCCCGACGACGGTAGGTGTACATTTGGCTGCACACTAACTCATAGTGTTGAATGGTGATGCTTTGTGGTCTCTCTGCATCTCTGCGACGACCCACAAGAAGGAGACTTACTGATCGAATCCTGGAGATGTAGCAAGGCAGAGAGAGTGGACGCTCATCACTACGTGGAGGTAGACGGCAGGCCTCCTTTGCAAGTCTGTCAGCTGTTGCATTATGGCGTAGTCCTACATGAGATGGAATCCAAACAAATTTTATACATAAATTTCGATTAGTCAGTAAGGCCAAAAAGGACACAATACGATGGACGATTATAGAATTAATGGGACGTGCTGAGGTAAGCGATTGAAGTGCAAGCTTAGAATCACATATAATGACAGCATTTACTCCCTTTTGGCTGACTAGACTGACAGCATCCAGAATAGCATAAAGCTCACACAGAGGAGAACTGGAATGATCATGGAGCCGACGACCAACTCACTCCCCTGGAGGTGGATCCAAGTCAGGAGAGAAGACAGCACTACCAGCAGCACCATCCACTTGGAGTGATCCATCAGTGTATAGACATTGAGGCGTTGTCATAGAGGAGGTCACAGTCACCACGTTTTCCAACACCAAGTGTAGTTGTAGAGAAGGCAGGTCCGACTTGGAGGTAGGTGTAAAGTTCACGTCTGGCGTTGGTAGCATCCAGGGGGAGGGCTCGGAGGTACATCGGCAATAGGAACATTGATTTCAAGGCTGCGGAGCATAGAGGATATAGATTTGAAAAGCAAACGTGCGAGTAATGGGCAAGTTTGGTGTGAGAGAATATCTTGTTAGATGAGAAAAATGAGGCGAGAGATGAGAGAAATAAAGGCAATCAACCACAGATCGAATGAAAATTTCATATATGTTCCTTGCTACCGGGATGGAGATGCCTGAAGAGTTATTAGTTAACCAATGTAGAGGTTTTAATCTTGCCTAGAGGCGAACCAACAAGTTTCTGATGAAAGGAAGAGGTTGAGCGGCAGGGGTGACGGATGAAATCCTAACAGGCACACCAAGGTAATTGTATTGGTTACATGTGGGGATAGGAATCCCTCCAACTGTGAAGTATGGCAAGGTGTGAGGAGGCCGGAGAGAAAAGATTCTGCTTTTATCTGGAGAGACGATAAGACCACAATTACAAGAAGCCATAGAGAAGGATGTAAGAAACAATTGAAGATCGACTGGTGAGGTGGACTGGACACATATGTCATCAGCATAGCATGTAACCGTGATCCCTGGAGTGGGAGGAAGGGAAGTGAGTAATTTGTGCATCAGAACATTAAACAATAATGGGCTTAATAATCCCCCTTGAGACGTACCAAGATGAAAGCTTCGTGAAGGACTGTACACACCACTGAAAAATACACGAGATGTCCTATTACTGAGATAGCCCCTAATCCAACGCAAGAGATTTCCTTTAATTCCAAACTTAATAAGTTGATCTAAAATAATGTCCCTATTAGCTATATCGAAGGCACTTTTAAGGTCAATAAAGGCAATCACGCTGTCTTGGGAGAGGCGGGAATATAAATCAACAAGGCAGTGGTGTGTGCTGCGCTGGGGAAGAAAACCAAACAATCGTGGTGATAATCGGTCTTGAAGCCGGTACATGAGATGGTTCAACAAGAGACGTTCCATGACTTTACAAAAGCAGGAGGTGAGAGAAATAGGCCTAAACCGTGCGGTGCCAGTCTTAGGGATGGGGATAACGGTGCTGGTAGTCCAGGCTTGAGGTACACAACCGTCGCGGAGGCAAAGATTGTAGAGGTGCAATAAAGGATTCCCTGGAAGTTGTTGCAGGAGACGAAGCACAGAGTAGGTGATCATCGCCTGGGGAAGACGCTTTGCCTCTGGAGAGAGCACGACGCAGCTCCAGCTCAGTGAAGGGAATAGTATCATCATCTGGTTGCAAGAGAGCAGCAGATAAACGAAGGAGACGATGTGTAGTGTGGGAAGAGAGTGCATCCTGTACACTGGGTGGAAGGTTACAAGGGTTAGACTGCTCTGACCATGTATCGATGAGTTGGTGGGCGTACACAGCTGCAGCGTGATGTCGAGCAGTAGAGGGAGTCTTCTTAGTCACCCGACGAACCTGACGCCACATGGAGGACACACTGGTTTGTTGGTTGATGTTGTCTGTGAACCGCCCCCAGGACGCAGAGACAACACACGCTTGTAAAGCTAACAGAGCGTCTCTGGATTCCTGGTAACGATGGAGTGTTTCAGGAGACGGGTTTGCTTGAAATAAGAGGCCGGCTTGTTCTGCTTCTGCTCTCAGCTCTTGAATGCGGGTATCAAGGGTCCAGGGGTGTGCGACAGGACAGCGCTGGATTTGTGGTCGGGAGACGTATAATCTGTGAAAGTCTTGAGTGGCAGAAATTAGATCAGCATGTAGTGTATCAGAGGAGAAAGAGCAAAAGGTGGGCAATATCTGAGTCATATATGAAATATATATTGGACAGTACTTGGGAGGAACAGTAATCCTTAGACGAGAAACAGATGTGGCATTTACAGTGGGTAGAGAGTAGGAAAACTGAAGTGCAATATGGTCAGAGAACAACTCAGGAACCGAGCAGCAGTTGATGCAGGATGTCACTAGTCCGAAGGTGAGAATATGATCAAGTGTGCCTCCGCGAGAGTGAGTAGCGCCACCAGTTCCCCACCGTGTCAGGTTGTGGTTACGGATGTAAGACAGGAGGCAGCCACCCTTTCGGTTTAATCTGGAATGATTACCTATGGCGGGATGTCGTGCATTAAAGTCTTCTAAAATAATATACTGAGCCCCGAATAGTAGGAGGAGGAAGACAATCAACGTTAAGTCCTCTAGTAGTGGCATAGACATTACAGATTCTGATGACCCCCACACCAAAAACAATTTCAAAGAGTTGGTAGGTTATGTCAGGATCTGTAGATGAGCGTAGTAGTCGGTGCACCAAAGTACTGTGAATATAGGTGAGGAGACCATTCCTAGCTGTATGTATGTAGGGGATATAACCAGTGAGTGATGGAGCCTGATCAATGGGATGTGGACATCCCGGAAACGCTTCCCGAAGAGCAATGATGCTCGGAAAGTGGTGGTAGACATAGGACTTGAGAAGGTTAAAGTTGTTATGACTGGTGACACCACAGATATTCCCTGAAAGAATATTAAGCATGTTAACGTCGAACCTTGTGTCTAGAGAGAGGCTACCGATGAGTGGATGTCGAAGATGAGCCAGGAGTGGAGCTTGAAGACGAGCCAGGAGTGGAGGTTAAAGACGGGCCAGCAGTGGGAAGAGACTCGCATAGTTTCTGCAGGTTGGAGGCAACGGAGTCCAGTCTATCGGTAAGTGAAGGGACGGCGGTGACGAGAGCCTGTTGTGAATCGACGATTGTTGCCAGTTTGGTGACAGTAGCTGAGTTGGCGGCCACCACTTCACCAATCCTGGTGGTAAGTGTAGCGAAGCGGTCCTCAAGGGCAGTACATCGTTCCAGGAGGGAGGCAACAGACCTGCGGAGGGCTGCGTCCTCAGGAGACAACATTAGCAGAAAAAGTTGGCTGATGAGTTGGTGGCGGTACCGGTGGAGGATGCAAGGGTGTTGCGGCTGCGGAGGTTGGTGACAGGGCCTGGCGGCGAGCACAACCGTGCCACACATTGACCCCCGGCTGCAGACAACGTGAGCATTTCCATTGGGACTTGTCTGGGGAGGGTAGGGGCTCCGAGGTGGACGTTGAGGCAGCCTTACGTGTGGCTTTACCCCTAACTGGACAAGATCTTGTGTCATGGTTAGCAGCACACCAGGCACATTTGGGCAAAGAATGGCAATATCTGGATATACTGTATGTCCAAAATTCCAGTATCTATATCACAGAGGTTGGTCGTTGGTGAGTCTAAGCACCTCACAGGACGGAAAACAAGGAAGGAAGTCGAAGGAGATTGTGGGCGGTGGTGAGTCGTTAAGGTTCTACACGACAACAATACGATTGATCGGCTTACTATTCTGAATGAAGCGTCGGGCAGAGTAAACCCCAGGAGTCCTCTCAGCAAGCTTTGGATCGACATCAATAGGGTAGCGAGTGAGGATGTAACAAGGGTACTTACGAGTTCGTTCTGGTGAGTCGTGGGGAAGCAGCTGTAGGGCAAGAAACTCGTTACCCAGTACTCGCTCAAGGATACCCGTGCGCTGTCTTGAGATGTACACGAATCGTGAGGTGATGGCGGCCATTTTAACTTCTGCACGATCTCTCTGCAACTGGAAGGCTCTGGTAACTGCTGATAACCACCGTAACTTGACGTCCGTGGCAGGATTGCCACTAAATGCCAACTTGACATAATCCTCTCTTGGTGCAAAAGCCGGAAGATGAGAACAGATGAAGGCGCATCCGTGTACAAGTTGCTCAATTTTCGCCGGTGGAGCGTTGCCGCTGTGTGGCGTCAACAGCTGGCCGGGCCCAGGGGTCCCCCACCCCTTCACTACTCTCCACTGCTGCTGCCCCCTAGTGTGCACCAAGGATTCTCTAAGAGGGATACCAAGCCGTGAATTATACCTTGGAGGAAAGGTCATGGCGCCACAGTGGCCACTGACGGAGCTAAAGATAGAGAATGGAACCCATTCAATAGCCATAATGACTAAATTAATTATGAATCTTAATGCCTCCTAAGCATAGAATTTCATACTTGCAATGTTATGACAAGAATAATCATTGCATTCACATAACGAAATTATTGATAGAACACACACACACACTATTGAAGACCCTGCACAACTAAGTGTGTGTCGGGGCGTGCGTCTATATGGCCCAGTGGCCCTGCAGCTCCTACCTCGTGCTGCCTCGTCGCCTGCCCTAGGCCAGAATGGGGCCCACAGTGTGTTGTTGCTACTGCCGCCATGTGCTAAACGCGAGGAAGGGAGGGAGGCTCGCTGCTCCACGTGTCGCCTCGCCCATGGTAACAACAACAGGGTGGTGGTCTTTCCAGTCAGCTTGCGTTGGAGCCACTGCATCCGTCTAGAAGTGAAATGTGTGTCGGGGCCAATAAAATTCAACTCAACAATAAAACCAGTCCCTTTGTCACAACCTTTAGAACAATCTGGATAATGTTTTAACGATATTTATCTAACGTTTCCTCAGTGAGGCAGAGACTCCGATATATAGAATGGCTTTTTATTTAAATGTGTCATATTTATTGACTTATCATTATCTATCACTACATACCTTCTAGTGTTTCTAGGGAACAGATGAAGGTGCATCCGTGGACAAGTTGCTAAATTTTCGCCACAAAAGCAGCAAGAACTGTTCCTTGTTGTTGCTGTGCGTGGGGACATTTTGAATGTGGTGGTGCCGGTGGAGCGTTGCCGCTGTGTGGCGTCAACAGCTGGCTGGGCCCAGGGGTCCCCCTCCCTGCCTGTAAAAAAGTTATATATTATTTATTTATCTTATTCTTATTCATTTGTTTATTTTTTTACTTTGTCATTACCTACTTCTATAAGGGGGTTCTTTGGTGAAATATGATGAAAAAAATTTCGTCTTCACACTTCTGTCTAAACTATGGAAGGTCATGCACGCTTCAAACATGACCTCTAAATGGTTTAAAGGGCTCTATTTAAGGGGATTTTAAGGGTCATAGGGGCCTGCACCACGCCTACTCGCTTCGCTTTTATTATAAGTGTTTAATTTTGAAAGTTTGAGGGAGTTTTTTTTGCGGTATTTTTGCTGAAATAAGTTTGTCTATCCTTCAATAAATTTCGTTTTCTTTCTTTTACCTCTCAAGGACTTAAAACGACGTAAGTAAAGGAGATAAGGACGCCAAACCTTTATGTGATGACGCTTAGACCACGCCGTCTATATTTTCCTTTTTTACTGCTATTTTTTGCTACTTTTACTACTTTTTACAATAAGCAAACGGTTTGCAACGTACAAAAAGATGTGTGGGAATTTAGCAGCGGCCCGGGAAGCCAGATGGAAGCCTATAGAGGCAGAGGTGAGTGAGGCTCAAGGATTCTAAGAAGGATACCAGGCCGTGAATAATACCTTGGAAGAAAGATCGTGGCGCCACAGTGACCACTGACAGAACTAAAGATAGAAAATAGAAACCATTTTCTATGTTTCACAAGGGATGGCTATATTGTTTTCCTTAATTTTTCGCCCTCCTTTTCTTATATATTTAGTCGTATATTCACTCATTCATAGGTACATACGTATACATATATATTAATATATTTTATTGTGTAATATCGGTTACATAAAGTCAATAGCCATAATGACTAGATTAATTCTGAAACTGTAAACAGAATTTTAATGCCTCCTAAGCATTGAATTACATACTAGCAATGTTGTGACAAGAATAATTATTGCATTCACATAAAAAAATGATTGATAGAGCAAGAATGATCACTACTGAAGAAATATGTGAAACATGTTAAAATGATCTATATAGTTGATATACTAAATTACACACACTCACACTCACACACACACACACACACACACACACACACACACACACACACACACACACACAAACAGTTAGTTAGTTAGTTAGTTTATTGACAAAATAAGCGATTACATTGGTTCCATTACATAACACAGTACAAAACATATACAAAAATCATAATATTTTGTCCATTAGTGTATTTTCTTAAAGCAGGCATTCACGTTTATCTTTCAATTGTACTTTTCTAGTACTTCATGAATATATTTACATAATTCATTTATGTATACATCTTCCCTTACAAGTGTGCTAATACTACTGAAATCCAGCATTTTGTAATTTTGTCGACATTGTTCGGTCAAAGTGCACGATATCAACACATGTTGTTCAGTCTGTATCGACTGATCATCACACGAGCAAGTCCTGAGTGGTCGTGTTGTACGATTCCACCTGCCTGTCTCTACCCTCAGGCTATGAGACATCAGCCTGAGGCGAGTAAAAGACTCACGGTAACAATCAGGAATATACTGTGTTGTTTGATACACATTGTGAACATTCATGGAAGGATTTAATTTTATGAGGTACGTATTTAACTTAGTTGCTGTTGGTGCCTTTTCTCGAACATATCCTGCAATCTTACCAATAGGATCTGTAGTCTGGTTCTCACATACAAAATTAGATAAAAACCTATACCCAGGTGTTCTATGGTTCTTACACATATTAAAAACAAAACTGAATTATCTACTCTTTCTAGTTTAGACAATAAAAAAATTCTTCTTTTCTTACATAAAACCTCATTTAAAGGAGTTATACCTGTTTCCAACATACAAAGATTAATACTTGTGTTTTTACGAACTCCTAACAAACATTTAATCAACTTATTATATTGTTTCTCTATTGTTTTTATGTTATTTGTGAGCCATGATTCAGAACTATATGATAGAGATGCAATCACAGCTGCGTCAAACACTTTCCTTTTACATATATAAGGCATCTGTGAGTTAGATGCACAAAAAATAGCAAATTTGTTAACAATTGCCTCACTCTGTTCTTCATGCAAGGAAATCACATCATTCATTTTACCTGAACTTGTAAACCAAGCTCCGAGATATAAGTAACGATCAGTATATGTAACACTTGTATTCTCTACCACTAATTCTTCTCTATCACACCTATCACCATTAATAACAAAAAATTTGATCTTTTTCCCATTAATGACCATTCCATATTAGTGACAGTACTGACACAATACCTTAAGTTTTCGTAGACACATTTTTCTATTCGTTGCCAAAATAACCGTGTCATCCATAAGCAATAAGGCATGAAGTCCTCCCAACAATCCATCTGTTCCAATTCCATCCCTTAACTTGCTCACCAAGCGATCTATGTATAAAATAAACAATAAACAACTGGTTGGAGCTCCTTGGCGGACACCAATGGTAGTGGTAACTACAACACTTTTTAAAAGCTGTCTTGTATATTTATACATTGTTCGTAATGCCAGTAACATACGTTTACCACAAGCAATGTTACTCAAAACCTCTATCATCTTATCTCTTGGAACTCGATCATACGCTTTACTGAAATCAATGAACAGCACATATAAATAACTTCACTTTTTTACAGATTGCAAAGTCACACAATAGTCGCAATGATAATATTTGTTCAATGCAGCTTCTCTTTTTCTGTGCACCAGCTTGGCATTTACTGATGCTGCACCACAAACGAAGTCTGTTATATATAAGTATATCATAAACTTTAGCTAACGTGTCCATTATAGATATACCACGATAATTATCACATGACATTCTATTTCCAGATTTAAAAAGCTGAACTAGTTTTGTATAACACCACATCACTGGATAACACATATTCATAAACACAATATTAAATATAAACAAAAAGAATGAGAGCCATAGTTCAGGAAGTATTTTCACAATACCAGGACATATACCACTATAACTTTTGTTCTTGTTACCCCCTTCAACCGCTTCCATCATCTCTTGCATAGAAAACGGGTCATCCAGTACTGGGATGTAAGGTGCATCGTTTTCTATTTCCATTTCTTGTAAGTCTGGTATGTTTTCAGGATTCAGTAATTTTTCGACATGTTCTTTAAAATCGTTGTCACTCGGTCTCTCTTTGTTTTCTATT
Organism: Callinectes sapidus; assembly: GCA_020233015.1. Taxonomy (NCBI): domain Eukaryota; kingdom Metazoa; phylum Arthropoda; class Malacostraca; order Decapoda; family Portunidae; genus Callinectes; species Callinectes sapidus. The sequence goes on from CM035219.1 coordinate 6,355,815, forward strand.
TCCAAGGATCCTTTCCAGTTGATAGACTTCCATAACAGTTTATTATCATTTAAATGCATAATTCTCGCCCATGTTGACTCTGTCTCCCTCCAGTCACTGGTAGCCCTTTGTGTTTCTCTCATACAATTCTTAGCTGTATTTATAATGGTCTCATATCCTGAAGACAAAGCCGCATCTATGTCACTCTCCTGCATCAGCTGCGGTGGATCTATTAAGTTCAAAGTCCTCACAAACTATTTTCTTATAACTTAAAGATTTTCCTAGCTTACAACCAGCTGTTTGTGATCCTGACCACTGTGTCTGTCCTAGTACAGCTGCTCTTTCCATCAAGTCTTTGGTCGGCACTACACTTCTCTTACTCATGTCTAAAGTAATGGACAAAGGTGCATGATCAGACCCATGCACTTCCTGGTGTACTTTGAAGCTGGTTATAACATCAAGACAAGTCGACTTACAGATACACAAATCAATTTCCGACAACCATACTTCACGTCTCTTAAAAGACAATTTTCCGTTTACAATTCCGTTTTCTTTGACAAGATTATTAGCAATTACCAGATTATTATTCTGACAAATATTGACAAGAGTCTTACCATGACTATTCACCACTGTATCTTTACCACCCACATATGTATAGGCTCGCCCACACGCATCCACAATTAGGGGTTGACCTACTCTCCCGTTAAAGTCCCCCATGACAATAACATCTTCCGTGGTAACAGAATGACTTGCTAAGGTGCCGTGCTGTATATAATTAAAGTAGGGGGAGTCACTAGGAGGAATATACACACCACCTATTTTCATGTTTGGTTGCCCAGACAATGTTATCCATATTTGTCCTTCATTATCCATATCAACATTTAATATATCATGAGTCACTTTACACTTAACAAGCATAACCACTCCTCCCCGATGATGACCTGCACGAGACACGTTGCCATAAACATCAGACCCTGGAACATTCAAATTATAATACTATTTCACCTCTAAAAGAAAAACAATATCAAAACTCAAAACGAACTATAAAATGATATCATTTTCTAATTTATCTTTTAAACCGGCAATGTTCCATGAGCATATTTTCAATTCCTTATTTTGTCGCCTTACTGGAAAAATATCGGAGAGCATCGATCAATGACAACCCCATCGCGCAGCAAGACTCGGTTCTTCCAATCGTAGCTGATGTTCGAGGCGGCGTTGCATGTTTTTCTTTTTCTTCCTTTTCTCTATTCCTTAACCGGGTTTGTTCCTTGCGTATTGCCAGGTGAACATCCTTCTTCAAGTAGACTCTCGCCATGGTACTTCCTGCTTCATTCAAGTTCCTCGCCACTCTCAGGATGTTGTCACGCTGTTTTTGATTGTTGACTCTCATCAGTATTGGTCGTTTCTTCATTTCGTTTTCTTTTCCAATTCGTTTCGTCTCCCAGTCGTTCATGTCCTCTTCTTGGGTGTATCCAGCAGCATCCAGAATTGTCTTCACTTTCTCTTCATCCGACGACCCCATCTCGTCTGCATCTTCCTTAACACCCAGAATAACGATATTTTGCCGTCTCTCCTTGCTGTCTAGATGCTCTAGAAAGCGCTGTTGTCCTTGAATGATAGAAAAAGCATCATTCAACCGTGATATTAACAGTTCTACCTCTCTCTTTATAGTCTTCATTTCACGAACCTCCTTAAGACTCTTTATTTCTTCCAGCAGGATTGAATTAGCTGGTTCTTCTTGCTTTCTTGTATGTAGAACCGTATTCAATGCAGCTTTGAGTTGTGCATTAGTCATCTTAGTGATTTGACTTGATGCCAAATTCATGACTGTATCAACATTCTCGTATTCAGTCATCTCTGCTTATTGTGTTGGGGCAAGTTTATAAATGGCAACTCTGTGACGTCACGGCTCTAGTACGCATGCGCAGAGCCTGGCTAAAAATGTCAAAGGGGTGTATAGCCAAGCTGTTTATTTTTCCACTGGCTTAATCTAGCAAAGTCAAAGGGACATCTCACTCACCCAAGACTTGGTAATTCTGTGCTTGCAGGTCTTATGCGTCAGTAGCTACAATTTGGCGCACTACAGAAGCCTTTCATTGGGACAAATCAAGCAATGATTTGAGACGTTCACAACACACAACCTGCCGCTATGCCGCAAACACAAACACACACACACACACACACACTACACCGCGTAGTGTAATGGTTAGCACGCTCGGCTCACAACCGAGAGAGCCCGGGTTCGAGTCCCGGGCGCGGTGAGGCAAATGGGCAAGCCTCTTAATGTGTATCGAGCCCCTGTTCACCTAGCAGCAAGTAGGTACGGGATATAACTCGAGGGGTTGTGACCTCGCTGTTCCTGTGTGTGATGTGGTCTCAGCCCTACCCAAAGATCGGTCTACAATCTACATGAGCTCTGGGTTCGCTCCGTAGGGAAAGGCTAGCTGGGTTATCAGCAGGCGACCGAGGTGAATAAATGGGACTGCATTATTAAGCCATGGTAACAACAAGGTGTTGGTCTTTCCAGTCAGCTTGCATTAGAGCCACTGCATTCGTCTGCAAGTGAAATGTGTGTCAGTGCCAATAAAATTCAACTCAACAATAAAACCAGTCGCTATGTCACAACATTTAGAGCAATCTGGATAAGGTTCGGATAGATTTGTAAATGTTTTAACGATATTTGCCTAGCGTTTTCTCAGTGAGGCAGACGCTCCGATATATAGAATGGCTTTTTTTATTTAAATGTGTCATATTTATTCACTTATCTTATCATTATCTATCACTACATCCTTCTAGGATCTCTAGGGAACAGATGAAGGCGTATCCGTGGACAAGTTGCTCACTTTTTGCCACAAAAGCATAACAAACTCTTCCTTGTTGTTGCACGTGGGGACATTTTGAATGTGATGGTGGTGGAGCGTTGCCGTTGTGTGGCATCAACAGCTGTCCAGGGGTCCCCATCCCCTTCATTACTCTCGACTGCTGCTGCCCTCTAGTGTCAACTGACGGCATCAACATTTTCCTCAATTTCGCCGATTCGATCACTTTATCCTTAATTATAATATCCTTGGTGAGGCTGGACCACATCCACCCAGGGTTGCCAGGTCCCCCAATATTATATTGGCAGCTGTGCTCATGATTTTTGGCACTTCTTTTCACTTTCTTTTCGAAAATGGCAGAGTGTATGGCACTTATCAAGTGAAAAATAGAAAATTTAAATGTCCAAAAAGTTATAATTCCTCATTGAAAATAAATGTTTATTCTTTTTACTTATATATATATATATATATATATATATATATATATATATATATATATATATATATATATATATATATATATATATATATATTTTTTTTTTTTTTAAACATATTAGAAAACTTAACATGTCCACAAGCTAGAATCTTTTATTGAAAACAATTAATGCTCTTCTTTTGGGCTGATACAAATGAACATAGACACACACACACACACACACACACACACACACACACACACACACACACACACACACACACACACACATTTATTCCTGCAAAATTTCAGATATTAATTCCACATCATCAAATTCTTTAGTTTCAGCATTCCCTTCATTAGTATCATGTGCATACATAGAACTTGAATTGAATTTATTTAGCATATCTTCTGATACTACAAAATCCTTGCAGCAAGAATTATTCAACATCAAATGTGGTCTTATCATCGAAATGCTTTTTAATAGTTTGTGCCCCATCATATTTCTTACCTTAGTCTTTTCTAAGGCAACCTGACTGAAAACTCTCTCAACATATGCATTTGAAATACGTAGGCATAACTTATCTAAGACTAATTTTGCCAAAGTTCTGAAAGAACACGTACCTGGTGCATTCTTAAAGTTATAAATATTACACCAAAAATATGTCTGATCTTTAAGGTCAATCCCAAGATTTGTCCAATCACTCAGTCTGATGTTCATGTACTCTATTTCCAAGTCATCAAGATTTTCATTACTCCAAAGTTCTGTGAGGCTCAGCTTGTGAAATGGAATAAATCTAGTCTGGGAGAGAAGATCAGGGTGAAAAGCTTGCAATGTCTCCAAAAACTTAAATTTCTCTGGCAGCCCCATGGATACTTTATCTACCACTGTCCTAAAAAAATTGAGGCATCGATACTTTATGTTTAGTACCTGTTCATTGGAAAGTTTTGACTGACAGCTCCTGATAAAATTTAACTCCAAACTGAATGTTTACTATAGGTTTGAGATGTGCATCTTGAATCTTTTCATACATTTGCACATATTCATTTTTACATATTCTACTTCTCAATGACATGTAAAAAACATCCAAGTCCTTGAATAAACGACACTGGTAAGCATTTGTGTGTTGGAAAGAAGCATTAATTTGTTCAAACTCATTTATAAGTGGAGAAGCAAATACTAGGTATAAGTAATTTCATCTGTCATTTAGCATTTTCAGCAGTGACTTGCAACTATAGATTTTTGTATATTTAATGCAACTGAAATATGCTTTTAACTCATGCCATTGTGTGATAACTGAATTATTAACTTTTCCAGTCACAAACCACCTTGTCTCTGACGGACTTATGAATTTTGTGGGGTGCAAATTAGGAATGTTTGCATTCATGACATAAAACAATTTATCATAATCACTTCTCCTAAGAGAGCTAAATTTAAACCACTTTGCAATTTTACTGAGCAAAAAAGAAAGGTTAGAATGCAGTTCACCAAATGTATCTTTTCCACACAAACTTAACCTGTGGCAAATACATTTAACTAAAACACAATGAGGGGCGTGTTCTCTCATCTTTGTATACACAGAGTTATGAGCTCCACACAAATTGGATGCACCATCAGTATCTAATCCTATAACATGACTCATTGGAATACTGTGTGCATCAAAGTATAACTTGATGTCTGAGAAAAGAGATAATGCTGTACATGAGGTGACAGGAAGTAATGTTAAGAATTTTGTTACAACTGATGGTATATCCTACTTGAAATATCTTACACACATGCACAAGTGCTTTGTATAGTGACACCGTCGACGCTATGGCCAAGGCGGCCTGTCGCCTGGATCCCCGTCATGCTGGTCCGTCGTCCTCCCTATCTTGCTACGTATCGAGGATCCGTGCTGCCGCCCTCCTCCCCACAGCGCATCTCACGGACCACCAGCGGGCCGGGAGCGTCTCCATCCGTCACTACGATGCCTTCCGCTGCCACCGCTTCAAGTGTCGTCGGCGGGGCCTTGCTGTGAGGCGGCATAATGTGGTGTCCGCTCGTCTCCGGCTCGCTTTAGTCTCCCGAGAGTAATTGGAGTACAGCAACACGTTTTTCGAAGATAGATAATCCTGCACTCGATGATTGTAAAACTCAGTCCCTAAGTCTGTAAAGAGACGTGATACTCCATTAGACTTTTCTGACTCTAGTATTCTTTGCAGAGCCGTTAGTGTGCTGGTGGTGGATTTACTAGTCAGGGGTGCTACCTGTAGATACCTACTGAAAACGTCCAAACAAAATCGAATGTATTTCACCCCTTTATTGTGTCATTGGAGGACGAAAAGGTCCCCCAGGTCGCACATCATGATGACACGGGGTTTGGAAGCCAATATTTTCCGATGGGGAAATCTTTTTCTCGTCGGCTTATGGAAGGTTTAGGTGCGACTTTGCTGAAGAAACTGTTTCACATCGCATCAAGTTATCTTTTTATTCCGTTTCTTTGCTTCCCGGTACAGCTGATAGATGCTTCCCAAGCCGGCGGGGTTACTAATGTCATGATAGAGATCTCGGAGGAGGGCATTAATAGGAGAAATATTTTTTCACAAGGTGGCTCCCCCACAATATTGCAACGTAACTAATTTTTCCGGTGTGTTCAGGGCTAAGTCACAGAGCAGATAGCCATGGGTTCGTTTCAACACCGCATTTTTATAAATGCCAACAAACTTTTTCGCCTCTTCCCGCCCAAACAGTTGCCTGCCTAAACACTGCACCTACAACTTATATCTGTTTTCATGAGAATATAGTGTGAGGTGTTTAACGCAATGGTTCTTGGGTACTTGCCCGGGAAAAAAATATTTTGCGTAACAAGAATCACCGAGAGTGGTTGTGTTTTCCCTTGATGAAACTACCGTTTCGTTATTGGCCGACGACAGAACATTATCGTCTAAAATTAAAAGGGTCTGGGAGCGTGGATTAGTATAGGACAAGACGTCTTCGGGAAAGTCGATTATTTCCTCATATATTTCTAGTTTTTCTTTCAGCTTCTCCTTAGTTTTCAAAGGATGGGTTTTTACCCCACAAATGATAATCTTTCTAAACACGGGTTCATATTTTTTCCACCAGTTTAGAGCATAAATGTGTTTTTTCCGGAATTTGTCTAACTAGCTATAAAGATGCGGGCGGGCCGGTTGACGAAAAATATTCGGTAACGAATCATCGAACGTCTTATTCATATTGGTGGGTGAGGATGACTAAAACTCTCAGTCAATGAGATACAGTATTTATTTATAATATGTATTTACATCGATTTCAGACCTGTCACTATACATCAATTTCAGACCAGTCACTATACATGTATTGTACTCTTGTCATTATCATTATTGTTATTATTATTATTATTATTATTATTATTATTATTATTATTATCATTATTACATATCCTTTACCTACAAAGCCTCTTACGAGCATTCACTTCATCATAACCTTTTCTCTTATTCAACCCACTCTCTGATTCTATGGTCTTCAGGACGGATGGCTGGGCAGGTAGCCGGACATCTGCCTGAGATGTTGTTGATAAGCTTTGCCCCACATCAGCCTTCTTCTTCTTCTTCATCTTTCGGCTATTCCCATTTTGGGGTCGCCACAGCGGATCACTCGTCTTTGACGAGCCCCGCATATTGAGTTGGCAGATATTTTTACGCCGGATGCCCTTCCATGACGCAACCCTCCCCATTTATCCGGGCTTGGGACCGGCACTGAGTTGCACTGGCTTGTGCCCCCAGTGGCTGTGTGTGTGTGTGTGTGTGTGTGTGTGTGTGTGTATCACACACTACACACCGGGACGGCTAGGCCACAACCCCTCGAGTTACATCCCTTACCTACTTGCTGCTAGGTGAACAGGGGCTAGATACACATTAAGAGGCTCGCCCATTTGCCTCGCCGCGCCCGGGAATCGAACCCGGGCCCTCTCGGTTGTGAGCCGAGCGTGCTACCAGTACACTACGCGGTGTTGCCCCACATCTGCCTCCGCCAGAAAAACACGACTAGTCAACCCTTGCCTCTCCCGCCATAAGGCCATTTTGATCTCACTACTAGTGGGTCTATAACTTCTCCTCCCTCCTCCTCCTCTTCCTCCTCCTCCTCCTCCACGACCCATGATAATGACGAATTATTGTATAACGAAATCGAGTCAATACTTAAAGCTAAGACGGCCATTATATGTGGAGATTTCAATCTACGACATGTTAACTTGAAAACTTTAACATCCGATAGCGAGGGATCCAGACTACTCACTGTGGTGAAAAAGTTATACCTTTCCCAGTTCGTAAGTGCCCACACTTGATAATAACATTCTGGATATCATATTAACTTCGGACGCTGATTTGATAAATACCTCTGATGTGGGTGAAGTCTTAGCTAACAGCGATCACAAAATGATACGCTGCAATATTAATTGTGAAGTAGACGTAAAGGAAAACGCGCTTTTAATCCCTAACTCCAAGAAAGGTAGCATAATAAGACTCAAACTTGAATTACAAATTATTAATTGCAAACAGTTTTTGCAAATAAAGACATGGAGCTGGTGTGCTCAGCCTTAACTAACATTCTTCTTGAAACAGAGAGTAAAGTAAAAGAGTGAGTAAAGAATGCTCCCCGAGTAAGAAAACGGGTCGATACCACACAAAATCCTCAATGGATGACTATCTCCTTGAAACACATCATCGCCAGGAAAAAGAGCCTATACAAACATTTCAAATCTGATAACGATTACAGTTGCTACATTGCCATGAAAAGATGTTGTGAGAGAGAGATAGGAAAGTCGAAATTTAACCTCGAAATTAATATAGCAAGGCAAGCCAAAACATATAAAAAAAAAATTTTTCCAATACATTCGTAGTAATAAAACAGTCAAAGAAATAATTGGACCCATAAAAGACAGTAATAACACACTTGTTAGTGACTGCAAAGCCATGGCAACAATCCTAAATAACTTTTTTCACAGCGTACTTATCACAGAAGACACCTCGACCTTGCCAACCGCGATCAACATGTTTAGAGGATCTGAAAATCAATCAATCAATCATGGGGGGCATACGCCGGGGGGCGCGTTGCCTCGCCTACCCTACGGCGCCACTCCTAGCGTTCACGCCTCGCGAGTCTCCATGCAGGCTTCCTTCCTATACCGAGTAACTCCCAGCAGAAGGCATCGACTTGCCGCAGCCAAGAGTTCTGTGGGCGTCCCCTAGGCCTCCTCCAAGTTGGGATGTCCCTTACGGAAACAACCCGACAAGCAGGGTCGGCTTCCGGGTATCGTGAAACATGCCCATATAGCCACAGTTGGTGCTGACGGACTATGGTAGTAATAGGCCTCGAATCGGTTTCACGGAACAATCGCTGATTTGAAACAAAGTCATACCAACGGTATCCCATGATCCTGCGAAGGCATCTAGTACCAAAGACATCAATTCGCCTCTTCAGGTCGGTGTTCAGTGTCCATGTCTCACAACCATAGAGTAAGACAGGGATCACCAGCGACTTGAAGATCCGAATCTTTGTCCGTCTGCACAGGTATAGACAACGCCAAATACTCGTGTTGAGCGAATCCATAACGCCATGGGCCAGGCCAATCCACCGTGTGACTTCTTGGCTCGACCCACCATCATTATGCACTACACTACCAAGGTATGTGAAGTTTTTCAAGACCTCAATGTCCTCGCCATACACATGGACAGAATGTACTGTTTCATCCAGAATGCCTCCAAACACCTGGACCTTGGTCTTGACCCAGGAAACCTTAAGTCCCAAGGGCTTCACCTCCTCATGCAGTGCCTCTAGAGCCATTACCAGAATCTCCAGTGACTCAGTGAAGATTGCTGCATCATCAGCAAAAACAAGATCTGTAATCTCGGTGTTGCCGATAGATGCTCCACAATGACTTTGTTCCACAACTCGGCCTAGTACCCAATCCATGCATGTGTTGAAAAGTGATGGAGCAAGCACACAGCCCTGCCTCACATCTGTATTCACAGGAAAGAAGCTGGACACGCATCCTCCACACTTCACAGCACTTACAGTCCCGGAGTACAGGCCAGTTAATAGACCAATAATCCTGGCAGGAATCGAACGGAGACGCAGAACATCCCAGAGTGTCTCTCGATGCACTAAGTCAAATGCCTTCTTGAGATCGACATAGGCTGTAAGCATTCCATGTCAAAACTCACGTCGGCGCTCCACCAGTTCGCGAGGCGCTGGGATACGGTCAGTTGTTGAGTTACCGGGCGTGAACCCTGACTGTTCAGGTCTCTGATGCTTCAGCAGGTGAGTGCGGATCCGCGTCAGCAGCAAATGGGCAAGTACTTTGCCTGGTACGCTGAGCAGCGTTATTCCACGGTAGTTGCTTCAGTCTTGACGGTCCCCTTTCCCCTTCCAGATAGGGACGACCAACTCCTTCTTCCAGTCAGAAGGAATGGTACCTGAATGCCATACAGCAGTCAAGACAGCATGCAACCCACGGATCATGGCTTCATGCCGAGCTTTGAGCAGCTCCGCACTCATGTTGCAGATGCCAGCTGCCTTTCCACCCCTCAACTTTGCCACAGCCTCTTTGACATCGCCAATGGAGGGTGCAGTTTCGTCAATGGGTGGATCAGCATCCAGCATCTGCAATCCTGCAGTCCAGAGCTGTCCGCTTGGAGGATCCACCGTGAACAGCTGCTCAAAGTACTCAGCCCAACGAGCCATCTGCCCATCTGCGTCCGATACGAGGCAGCCATCTGCTGTTCGGATAGCACTCACCTGAGAAGTAGACCTGGAGCGGAGTTTCTTCAGAGCTCGATAGGCAGGTCTGAGGTCATTAGCATTTAAACGACACTCAACATCCTCAGCGAGACCCCTGACATACCTCTCTTTGTCTCTTCTCAGGAGAGTTCTAGTCCTACGTGACAGAGCCCTGTACTGGTCATGGTCCCCAGCAAGTCTGGCAGCGCGACTCTCCTCAATACTTTCCAACTTCTCTGCCGAGGTGGGTGAAGCCACTCCGTGACCTCGGGCGCTCCCCAATGCATTCCTTGGCAGCCTCAAGAGTCTCACGTTTGAATGTATCCCATAGCTCTTTAGGGTCCTCAAGGGTGTCGAGCACTCCAAACCGATTGGAGACTGTCACTGCATACTCTTGTGCACATGTCGAGTTCTCCAATTTCTCAAGATGAAACACAGTGTGGCTGCGTCTTGGAGGCTTTCTGGACTTGAGCTTTCTGAGCGTGAGTGAAGCAACAACAAGCCTGTGATCGGTCGCAAAGAACTCGGCAGTCCGAAGAACCCTGCAGTTCTGGAGGATCCTCCAAAGAGTACTGACAAGGATATGGTCAATCTCCTTCGCTACCCCTCAGGCATTGCTATACCAAGTCCAGCGGTGCAGTGTCGGTCTCTGATACCAGGAACCCGCAATTCTCAGCCTTCTGGATCTTGCAAAATTTCAGAAGGATAAAGGTGTTGTTATTCCTGGTACCAGAACCATGGGGACCAACACATATTTCATAGCCAGCCCCTTCAGTGCCAGTGACAGCATTAAAGTCGCCCAGGACAATGAGTGCATCACCACGGGGACACTGGTCCAGTACAGAGTCGAGTTTGGCATTGAACATCTCCTTCTCTTCAGTTTCACACACCTCGGTAGGAGCATACACTGCAACAACAGACATGGAAAGTTAATAATAGGTGAAATAAGCGAAGACGATATAGCCAAACACCTGTGCAACCTCGACCCCAACAAAAGCACAGGTGCTGATAGATTATCAACTTGGCTATTAAAAGAATATCAAGGTGAACTCATGTTACCTCTTAAACTACTTTTTAACAGATCATTACAGGAAAATATAATTCCAAGTCACTGGAGGTGCACAAATGTCACGTCAATTTTCAAGAAAGGTAACAAAAGCGAACCCGGTAACTACAGACCCATCAGTCTCACCTCGATACTTATAAATTTTTTTGAAGAAATACTTAGAGAAAAAATCACTTCGTTTCTAGACAGCCACTGATTAATATTAGATTCACAACATGGGGTTCCGGAACAACAGATCTTGCCTAACTACTAATCTTCTAGATTTTTTTAATGACATATTCTCTAATTACGATGAGAGAGCTCCGTCTGATATAATCTATCTTGACTTTAGGAAAGCTTTTGACACCGTACCACACCAACGTCTCCTAATTAAACTGAAAGCTCACGGGATGGGAGAGCAGTTGTGTGGTTGGATTGAAAGTTGGCTAACAAATAGAAGGCAACGAGTAGTTATTAATGGAGAAGCTTCCGACTGGCTTCAAGTTACTAGTGGTGTTCCCCAGGGTTCAATTTTAGGTCCGTTATTTTTTTAATATACATAAAGGATCTAGACTGCGGCATCATACAAAAAATGTCAAAATGCGCTGACGACACCAAACTAGGCAGTAAAGTAAGCACTAGAGACGATTGTGATGTCATCCAGCGGAATTTAGGCAACCTTAGTAGCTGGAGTGACAAATGGCTCTTAAATTTTAATAGAGATAAGTGCAAAGTAATCCACATCGGCCAAAACAATGTAATATATAACTACAAATTTTACGGAAGCAACTTTACTAAAGTCATCGAAGAAAAGGACCTGAGTGTAATTATAACCAATGACCTTAAATGTGCTGCACAGTGTTCGGTCGCAATTCGTAAAGTAAACGCTGTCTTAGGATTTATCGCGCGAAATTTTGATTACAAAACTCCTAAAGTCATAACGCGTCTTTACACGTCTCCAATGAGACCGCATTTGGAATACGCAGTTCAGTTCTAGTCTCCATTTTATCAAAAAAGATATAATTAAATTAGAGAGCGTGCAAAGACGAGCAACGAAGCTAATCCCGGGAATACGTGGTCTGTCTTACGAGGAACGCCTTAAAAAATTAGATATGTTTTCCAATAGAGATCGTAGCATCCGAAGTGACCTCATTCAAACCTTCAAAATACTTAAGAACATAGGGAAAATAGATTACGAAAATCTTTTTGAGCTTTCGCAGTCAGTGACAAGAAGTAATGGTTTAAAGCTTAAAGGGCAAAGATTTAATACGGATTTACGAAAAACTTCTTTAACGTAAGAGTAGTTGAACATTGGACAAGCTGCCAGCATCAGTCGTTCAAGTTAAGATGGTAGCTACTTTCAAAAGTAGATTTTACATGTGTTATAAAGAAAATGGCTTGTGATAATTACCTTTCAAAAGTATATATATATATATATATATATATATATATATATATATATATATATATATATATATATATATATATATATATATATATATATATATTCTTTCTTTTTTATTTTTTTTATTTTTTTTATTTTTCATATTAGTGATACTAGCAGTTACATTAGTATTCCTTTCCCATCTTTCCTGTTTAAATTTTCCCGATCGTCCTTTTCTCAACAATCGGGGAGCATTTTTTTGCTTTATTTCTTGCCGAGTAACGCCGGAGGGAATGGTGGGTGGGGAGGAGCTTCTTTTGTCCTATCCTTGTCTCCTACACTATAGTTCACTATAGATGTAGTATAGTAAACGAGTGACCTCTCATAGGTCACAAAGCCTCCTGTCACTCGTCTTTCCTATGTATTCCTATGTATTCCTCTCTTCATCATCATCTTCATCATCTTCATCATCATCATCATCATCATCATCATCATCATCATTATCATCAAATCTTTCATTTTTGTGACGTTCAGTGACATCCACATTTTGAAGAACCTGTTCATTTCAGCCGTCAATATGAACAGCTAATCACCAGTCAGCAGGGCCTTACTGATGTATATTACTGGCTTTTGCGGCGCATATTATAATAATCACACCAACTGTCAATTTTGGTGCTTAGCCAAAAGTCAGATAGAAATCCCCATTTTTAGTATCATTGTCAAAATAACTGTCATTGCTCCACGATCTTCCTTCAAAATAATGACCTGCTTTCATCAGGCTTTTTTTTTTCTTTCGTCTCCTTGACAAAGCCCGGGGATGGATATGTATCAACTCGTATAAACTCCCCGCTAATACGACAGAAACTTGATATAGTAAATAACGGTCAACAATTCACCCAACTTTCATCATTGTTATACTGCACTCCTCCATTTTCCCTAGGAGCTGATGTCTGCACTTACCAAACGAAGCGACTCTTAAATGAAGCTCCAATTTGGTGTCCCCTTAAGCCTGCAATCAGTGGAGGCATCTTAGCTTGCAAATCTTAACCGCTCCGGGTGAAGACGCTGTAGCCTCAAGTGGATGTCGTGTCTTTCCTGGCGTGCTCCATGCTTATCTCATTCACTCCTGCTTTACACCTGATCATTTACAACAATGCATGATGCTCATATTAATCACTCTAGTCTTAATCACGTGTCTGTATGGCTCATGGGTTTATGACGGATCTATATAGTAAGTTTTTTTTCTTTTTTGCATTCGTCATGTATTTCAATTACTGCCTGCTGTATCATAGAGGTGTGCGGCTGATTACTGTTGCCTCATTAGCTGTCTCCTTGTACGAATAGTACGTCTGCTTGTTATTGGTTTCGGTTCACCTCGCCTTGTTCTTGGTCCGACCAGGTAGAGACTTTGCCCTGGTATCTCCCTTTTCTTCAGACTATCACTGTTTATTTATCTTTTCTAGTAATTGTTCTCGGTGTCTAAATACAGGTATGCTAATAAAACACATTGCTCAGGTGAAGGGGACGCTGCTGAGTAACCTGAACCGAGCATTCCACCTAATACTCGTCTTGGAAAATTGTCGAACCCTTTGACAAGGTGCATAAAAAATATCCATTGAAATCTGCAGCAGATTTTAATGGATTCAAGAGCCCTTGAGATGGAGGAAAGCCTGGAGGGATCCATCGCGTCATTAGGTATCCAGAACTGGACTCTCCGCAGCGATTAGTCATGAGTTTGTACTTGATATCAGGCACGCTGACAGTGACAGTGACCCTGAGCGACGGTCCAGCAAGTCTCACTTGTGGAACACGCTCGCATATTTTCGGTTCTCTCTCTCTCTCTCTCTCTCTCTCTCTCTCTCTCTCTCTCTCTCTCTCTCTCTCTCTCTCTCTCTCTCTCTCTCTC
>CM035219.1:6378692-6400758 GCA_020233015.1 Callinectes sapidus
GTTCTTCTTCTTCTTCTTCTTCTTCTTCTTCTTCTTCTTATTATTATTATTATTATTATTATTATTATTATTATTATTATTATTATTATTACTGTTGTTGTTGTATTAGTATTATTAGTAGCAGTAGCAGTAGTAGTATCATTATTATTGTTGTTGTTGTTATTATTATTATTATTATTATTATTATTATTATTATTATTTTTATTATTATTATTATTATTATTTTTATTATTATTATTATTATTATTATTCGTCGTCGTAGTAGTAGTAGTAGTATTAGCAGTAGTAGTAGCATTATTATTGTTGTTGTTATTATTATTATTATTATTATTATTATTATTATTATTATTATTATTATTATTATTATTATTATTCGTCGTCGTCGCAGTAGTAGTAGTAATAGTAGTAGTAGTAGTAGTAGTAGTAGTAGTAGTAGTAGTAGTAGAGTAGTATCAACAGCAATAACAGTAGCAGCAATAACAGTAGCAGCAGCAGCATAAGTAGTAGTAGTAGTAGTAGTAGTAGTAGTAGTAGTAGTAGCTGTTGCTGTTCTTGTTTTTGTTGTAGTTGTTGTTGTAGTAGTTGTTGTAGTACTTATTTTCACAATTGCTGTTACACACACATACACACACACACCGCGTTGTGTAGTGGTCAGCACGTTCGGTTCACAAACGAGAACGCCCGGGTTCGAGTCCCGGGCGTGGCGAGGCAAATGAGCAAGCATCTTAATGTGTACCTTGCCCCTGTTCACCAAACAGCAAGTAGGTACGGGATGTAACTCCAGGGGTTGTAACCTTGCTGTCCTGGTGTGTAGTGTGTGATGTGGTTTCAGCCCTACCCGGAGATTGGTGTATGAGCTCTGAGTTCGCTCCATAGGGAAAAGCCTGGCTGGGTGGCCAGCAGGCGACCGCGACAGTGAATTACATACATACACACACTTGTTTTCCCTTCATCCGGTCTGATAATTCTCTCTCTCTCTCTCTCTCTCTCTCTCTCTCTCTCTCTCTCTCTCTCTCTCTCTCTCTCTCTCTCAACACATACATGCACACATCTTCACGCCACTGTCCAACTGTATTCTAGGCGGATTGAAGGAGAGGTATTATGCTTTTTTGTCATGTTGTTCTCCATTCCTGGCCTATTCTTGAGTACACATGAGCTGATTAACTTTCAATGTCTTCCAGTCAGAGAATGTCACCTCATTCTTGAACAAGTCATCTAGAGTATACATATACACAGCTCTATCTGGTCTGTCCTTCATCCATGCTATTATTTTCCCATCTCTAGTTGCCACACTCTTGACATTGTTATGTTCTCTTGCAATATTGAGCATAGAGTTCCTCAATGGTGTTAAGTCCTCATTTCCAAAGATTTTCCTGTTTTCTTCTTGAGTTCAGCCTTCTTTTTCAATATCTCATTTCTCCCCTTTCTTTGGCAGAATCTGACAATGACCATGGTCGTGTCTTACCCTGTTGTGTCGGTCTTCCAATACGATGAGCCACAGTCATATCAGCAGAATGAAGTGTCACTCCCGTATCAGATGCCAGCTTCATAACTTTTGCTTCTAACACGTCTTGCTTGCTCCACTTCGTCCAGGCCAAAAATACGAAGATTATCCTTACGTTGATACTGCTCAACCTTGTCGTTCTCGTATCTATTAAGGAAGCATTGTTTTTGGTTTTGGGAAGCAAGAATAAGCATATGTTTGTGTGCATTTTTAATGTCAGTGGCAGCTGCACCCACCGCAGCAGACACAGCAACAGTAATTGTCGTGTGTGTGTGTGTGTGTGTCTGGGACTAGCATCATAGTGGGACTTTTTGTTTTGTTCGATGGTGTTTGTATCCTTTAGCCATTTTTTTCCTCTTGCATAAAAAAATGGGTGTAGTCAACATTCTTACTGTACGATATATTTACAGTAGGGGCTTGGATATTAGTGAGGAAACACGTCACTGGGAGTGGCTGTGACGTAGCCAGTGTTATCTAAGCGCCTAGCCACTGCTGCCGTTGTCATATTTGTTGTCACAGTTCACACCTACTAGACTGCGTAGACGTACAATTTCATTCCTCGTGACTGTCCCAGTGTCAAAGGAATCAGATATGTAATGTGCGTTCTTTTTCCTCTTCCCTGAATTGAGTTTAGAGATTTCTAGATACAATGAAAAGAAAATTAGTCAGTAAAAGGTTACCCCCACAGCAGTGAACACTTGGTTCATAGCAACGTATAATGTAATCATTGTAAAGCACGGCACGAAGTGCTATGCTTCTATACTCTAATCTATCTCGGAACGAAGATATTCAGGAGACGAATACTTTAGAGTAGAGCGATTTTCTCTTTATTTAGCTACAGTTTCGCCGTAACAGCTGACTCCCCAGTTGTCTTACTGTGACCTAATTTATAGGCATATGAGAGCATGCATAGCTTTAGGGTAAGTTTGCCTGAAACTGAAGGTAAGCATAGAGGATGGCAATAGAAGTAGTTCAGAGATTATGGAATGGAATGATTATGGATAGGAAAAAATAAGTTAGAAGCGTTAGTGAAATTCGGCATGAAGAAAACGAGTTTGAATTACATAATAAACAAAATAATTGAAAGCATAAATGTTAGTATGAATGAGCCTGAGTGAGAGCAGGAATGGTGTTGGATGTTGATTAGCGTGAGTGTGAATGTAAAAGTTGTAAAAGTTGGGGGGGGGGGGGGTATCCCAATACCTTTCTTTATCTTTCATAGATATAGAGAAAGGATCAAGACTAAACACACAAGGGAAAGAAGAGGAACATATAGAGGAAGGGAAGTATTGTAAAGTAGAGGAATGGGCAATATCAGTAGGAAGGGTTGTGAGTAACTGAGTGAAAAAGTATGCAGAGAGAGACAATAGTAGAGAATAAATAAGTAATTTTTTTTCTTATCCCCTACATCATTGATGTCCTTCTTTCATCCATTCCCTTTCCACACTACTTACCACCCCTTCTCTGTCCCTTGTGCTTGCCTTATCCCCATTTTATTAACAAATAGAGCATACATAGATTACATATTATTCTTAATTATTTTCCCAATGGTAGTATGAGTACCTTAAATTGTCATGAGTGCTCAGTACTTCAAGTAAATAACTGCACATTCTCGTTATGAGTTGTTATTCATTAGCTCAACAACTCTTCTAGTATTTTTTCACTTGCTTGAACAGTTGAAGGACATTAACAACACGTTTCTTTCATTTTGAACCTGACCGTTTTCACACAAACAATGCCTATTGTCAGCATATGTATGACTTCATTTGTCGTCTGTATCCTAAGATAATGAAATGAAAGTTCATGTTTTCAGAATGAATCGCGTTGGTAATTAGGCACATACACATCAGTTCCATAATGAAGCAAATATCATGTATTGACAACGTTGCATTAAACTCTGTTCTATATATTATATTTTTGGTTTGCATTATCTGCTGTCGTGTCATTTGGTGGTCTCTCCGTCACCTGCCTGGAGTTTGTTTAGGCCCGATACAGACAAGTGGATTGAACCGTGACGGTTATATTACTATGTAAGTGCTTTACCCGCGGGTTGAGATTTCACGTCATCCGCAGCGGGTCGCATGCATGCATTTCATACATGAGCAGTCTGGAAAGAAATTTGAGGAGATTCGATAGCTACATTACCTTTACCCCGTGATAATAACCAAGTAGAACAGCGATGGCTGGTTACCATGACAACCAGTACATGTATCTGCAGAACCGTGGGAGGCCAAACCTTCATGTATCATGTATATGTTGTTGTAAATGAACATTAAAACCCCTTGCTTCCGGGTGGCGGGGATTCCCGCTCGGGCGATTGCTTCCGGGTGGCGGGGATTTCCGCTCTCGCTATTTTCTGCGGTAATTTTGCGTTTAGCGCCAAACATTTGCTACCCTGCGGTACACACACGCCCAGAGGGATGACACACTGCATCTCAGTTACCTCTGTGCTCTCGACATGGAAGGACGTGCGTCTAAAAGCTTTCCTGTGTTCGGATCGGTGCGTTCCTCTCGTTCGCCGCCGCCGCCCACCCGACCCAGCCACCCTGTACCATCTACCTCCACTCCATTACCGCCCACCACACCCATCCACCCTGTACCATCCACCTCCACTCCTAAGGCTTCATCTCGAGTTTTGAGGAAGAGAGTTAAGTTGTCTGACTCTGCCATAGCCCGGGATTTAGACCTCTCTGTGTCCTTCCTTCTCGAGAGTGACGCAGATACTGGTGTTACCGAAAGTGAGTCTGACCGCTTCAGTGACGATAGTAGTGAGGATGAGGACCTTCATTCGATACCTACCACATCGGATCCTGTGCCTGGGACATCATCTGCAGCCCCAAGCATCGTAATTCCATCCGAGGGAGAAAGGAGAGAGAAGCCTAGGCAGGATGTGTTAGGCTTCTCACCCATCCTCCCCTCACCCCCATCTACAGCAGCTTTACCTTCCACAGCTAGGAAAAGGAGACTGGAATTTGCCTCTCCACCTTCATCATCATCATTATCTTCAAGTGAGGATGCTCCTCCACCTCCCCCCAGTGGTGGTGGTGGTGGGAGGAGAGCGAGACGTGGCAAGCAGAGGGGTAGAGCTAAACAAACACCGCTTATCTCCTCTGACCCTGACCCGCCAGAGGAAATACCATCTCACTCTGAAAAACAACAGCGACAAGAAGGACAAAACAACGACAGGCACATGAAGGACGTGTGGATACATTTGTCTGGACTGACTGCGGTGAGTTTACGCCTAATGTACCTGTGTTTGACGACACTGAAGCAGGTATACAGGCAGAATTTCCCTGTCCTCGTGAGTCAAAAGTCATGGACATTTTCCTGGCTTTCTTTGATTTTGATTTGATGAGTTTGCTTGTCAAGGAGACTAACGAGTTCAGGGAATTCTCCCTCAACTACGGGAATAGATCACTGAGGAATAAGGCCAAGATGCGTCCCTGGACCAATGTGACTATTCCCGAGTTGTATGTGTGGTTCTCACTTGCAATGCTAATGCCGCATGTCAGGAAACATCGCCTGCAAGATTATTGGAGCAAGAACTTCATTCTCACCACACCGGTCTATGGGGACTATATGACGAGGGACAGGTACTTCCATATCCTGTCGTACCTTCATTTCTCGACAAATGTTGGCCCTCAGCTGAATGATAGATTGTACAAAATGCCCCATCTTGACTATGCTCCTTCAAAAAATCCAGGCGTTTTTTCGACCATTCCAGAAAGTGGTAGTCGATGAGTCTCTTGTTCTCTTTAGGGGGCGACTCTCTTTTATCCAGTACATACCATCAAAGAGACATAGATTTGGCATCAAATTCTTTGTCATCTGCGACTGTGAGACTGGATATGTGTTGGATAATGTTTAGATAAATAAAGTTAGGTCTTTCATTGTCCCGTGTTTTTTTAGCTTTTGCTTGTCTATCCTCTTCCTAGTGACAACAGTTGCCTCACATCAGATTGTCTTTCCTCTCTCTTCTATGGAGGATCCGCCTTAGTGAGCATGGTCTTGGGACGAATTGACACCATCGGGCCTCCCTAGAGTGGTTTGGCAGAACAACCTGACACTGAGAACATTTCTGCTTGACCTCCTCCCACTTGTGTCTCACTACCCTCCTGTAGAAGGTGGATGTACCGCCCTTCCATGCCAGACGGACTCTCCACCCCTTGTCCCGCCTTGCAAACTGAATATTGACCCCATTAAAGCGATTTATGAGACTCTTCACTCCGAGACTACGACCCGCCTCTGTACGCTTATTTATTTATTTTTTTTTTTATTTAAAGAAAGTAATTGATAGTAATATTGGAAGCGTTGTTAATGTGAAAAAAACCCTAGTGGTAATCTACTTGTTCACACCCTTAATATAATTCAAGTAAAGTCAATGCTAAAGCTCTGGTTCATTCATGAAATCGAGTTAGAGGTTTTCATTCCACTATCCATGAAGTAGCGTCAGGAAGTCGCCACCCACCGCGATTTTGTGGATATGGATGAGACCAAAACTGCCAATCGCATGGCTGACCAAGATGTCACTGAAACTCGCAAAATTACAACAATGGTTGACACACCAGAAGGAGCACAGATTCAGTTATGTTTACTTTCAGTGCTGCTAATTTGCCAGAGAGGGTTCATGTAGGTTACGGGTGGGTTCCCGTTTATCCTTACATTAAGAACCCTACTATTAAGAACTCTACGGTCATCTTGGAAAAGCTTGTCTGTCTTCTCATGCTTACTGCAGCAGATGCTCGGGAGAGGGTACTAGTGTACGTCTCTGGTTGTAAAATGCTGTAACTGTGAAGGTGTTCATTCTACCTTCTCACACGATTGCCCCACATGGAAATTTTAAAAAGAGAACTGCACAGTAAAAGCTACTTAATGGATTTCATATTATTGCTGCGACGCCTAGTGTGAAGATAGAGTTGGCAATGCTATCAGATTGGCAATGATGACACTGGTGTGGAGGTGGTAAAAATGGCCGGAGTTTGCGAACTGTGCCTGATTTGCCAGTAGAAGGGACGCGTCTGGGACGGGAGAGGGAGAGAGAGAGACGCCTGTCGGATGGGGGGGGGGGGATTCTGTTGACTCAGCAATAGACTGCTGGCCGGCCTGAGGGGACAGTGAATCACCGCCCGCTCCAGCCTTGCCTTGAGAGGACGGCTGCCTCTCCTGCTGTCCCTGAGGACGCGATCCTGCCATGTTTGTGTTGTCCTGTTAGGTACTGTGTACCACCCTGTATTAGTTTCTTGTGTGCCAGTAAATTAAGGAAGTTGTGCCGTGCCTTTGACTGTCTTCCTGCCTCTCTGAGTAAGTTTGGGGTCTGTGGGTCTGTTACCTTGCTCCCCTTGCTAGCCACGAATCTTCGCCGAGAAGTGTCCCTGTCTGCTGCCGACCCGTCCTGTGTGCTATCCCGTGGGTGCCGCTGTGGTAAGAGTGTACCTGTCGTCGGCCGTGGAAGCTGTGTGTGTGGACGAAGGCCAACGTAACAAGTAGTGTCAGGAGGTTTTGGGATAGTATGGCTAGCGAGGTTCCTGGGTACAAGGCACCATGGCGGACTCAGACTCGAGAGGCAGTGAGAAGCCGGAAGGCACTGAGTCGGGCTTGGAAAGGCTGGTAAACTTGGTCGTTGAGTTGGCACAGAAAATGGCACAGGATTAAAGTGCAGTGATGGCGCGGATGGACAAAATGGCACAGGATTCAAGTGTAGTGATGGCACGGAGGGACAAAATGGCACAGGATTCAAGTGAATTAAAACATGAATTCAAGCAGGAAATCGGTGCAGTGGCGGCATTAATGGAGCTTATGAGAGAGGGCATGCAAGCAGCAGTGGGGGAAGCCAGACAGTTTACTGTGGAACACGGCGAGAAGCTGCGGCAGGACCTGTCGGAGGAGTTCAGGGAGGAGCCCGTGAAGACGGTAGGAATATTTGTTGCGGCTCACAGACCACTAGTTTGTGATTGAGATGCTGTGGTATCGCCCCGCTTCTCTGCGTCGATGGCAGGCTCCCTTTGTGATTCTGTCGACCACTTTAATATGAATAAAGAATAATTAATATGGGATGGCACCCATAAAAACATAATAGTCAGGTTACGACGGCGCATTAATGACAAGAAGATGGTTAAGGCCACGTGTCAGTTTGTATACCAGTAGTGCACATCATAGGTAGATCCTTTATTATTGAAGCATAGGAAGCGTTTCAAGCAGGCGTGGACTGCGCTTCTTTGCTCACACCCTTCTACTGGCCAATCAGACACAATATATCCACCTGGTCGCAAACTCCGGCCATCTGTACCACCTCCACACCAGTGTCATCATTGCCAATCTGATAGCATTGCCAACGTTATCTTGACACAAGGCGTCGCCGCAACACTACCCCCCCCTACAAAAATATTCCACCCGACTATTCACAATCGCTTCCACACATATAATCTGTCCACCACTGAGGTCTTTTCCTCGATCTGAGAGGGCGAGATACAGGCGGCTCGCTCACAGGCTCGTCCTCTGTGTGCTCCTGTGCACCGTCAACACACCCTGCAACACTGTCTATTTGCCCCTCGTCCTCCACATCCCTGACGCTCCTGCCTCCCTGTTTGGCGGCTTGGATATCGGCCGACGTGGCAGGTAGCTGGGGAAGACTCCTTTCTGAAAATGTCGCTTGTGCTGCGCGCCTCGCTCTGACACTGGGACAGTACTGCCTAGCATGCCCCACCGTCCGATACGCTCTACCCCAGAGAAAGCACTTGATGTCGGTATTTGCTTGACCACAATATTCTCGATGAGCTTCTCTTTCTAAATGCGAGATTTATGGGTTTCATATAATATTTCATGCCCTGCGTGGCGGCACATCCACCATGCTCAGGGTGTGTGTGTGTGTGTGTGTGTGTGTGTGTGTGTACTACCTCATTGGTTTTTTATACTCTCATATACCTTGTAATCCATGTACTTGTGTGTCTAACGCTCAGGGTGTGTGTGTGTGTGTGTGTGTGTGTGTGTATGTGTGTGTGTGTGTGTGTGTGTGTGTGTGTGTGTGTGTGTGTGTGTGTACTACCTCATTGCTTTTTATACTCTCATGTCTTCTTTATATACCTTGTAATCCATGCACTTGTGTGTCTAACGCTTTGACGTGATATATTCATGAAATCAAATCAAATCAATGTCCATTCCTTCTGGTTACTTACCAATGCCCCCATAACTGATTATGACATAACCTCATTCTCTACCCTGCTTCCGGGCAACAGGCTAGTTTTGGGTGACTTTAACGCCCATCATCAACAATGGAGAAGTGAAAAGTCAGGTGTACGTGTGGAGCAGATAGTTAACATACGATTATAGACAAACCACTGTCTTCTGAAAGATGGAGGTGTAGATGATCGGACTCTCGCCAAATATGTATACTCCTGACTTCTGGAAGTCATCGACGACTCCCACGGAAGTGACCATCTTCCCATTTGTATATCTTACTCACGTGACATCCCGCCCAACCCCCACCCTCCAAAGTTAAATTTTAAGAGGGCAGATTGGGCAACCTGTCATTTGGGTCAATCTCTTCTAGCGAGGACATTGACTGCAAAATTGGTCGGCAATGCAACACAATCCATATTACATGCCGCTGAGGCCTATGTTACGAAAACTTCTACAAGTAACACTAAGCATGGAGTTTCATGGTGGACAAAATATTTCGTGAGCGTAATAGTCGAAAAAAAAACATATATATATATATATATATATATATATATATATATATATATATATATATATATATATATATATATATATATATATATATATATACCAATCAATACTCTTAAAATAAACAATAATGTAATGGATAACAAAGTTGAAATAGTAAATGCAATCGCCCATAAATTTTTATTAGGCAAGCAGCAACCCATTGCCGACAAGCACTTGGTGAGCGTAATAGGCGATACAGGAATTTCAGCCAGCAGTCAAGTCAAGCAAACTTCATAACCTATAAAGAGGTAAGGGCTCAGACAAGGAAAGTCATCCGTGATACAAACACAGACTTACTTAGACAATTCGTAACAACGGTAAATCGCACCACACCTCTCTCAAGACTATGACAAACCATAGACATATACAATAACAAGAGGTGTAACAACAGAGGTGTAAACTCGGATGAACTCTTCCTTGCCCAGAAATAGTGTTAAGGTTTCAGGTCCAGACAATATTTAATATACCATGCCACAACAACTTGGCCACCATTCCTTTGCTAAGTTATTAATCCAATATATATTACAGTAAAATCTTCAAAACAGCAATTTATAAATCTCATATAATTTTCAGGAAATTTACAAAGTAACAGTTTCAATCAGTCAATTTACAAAATTACAAATAAAAAAGGAAATTTACAAATTTAGTAATTTTAGATTAGCTTAGGTTAGGTTACATTTAAATCTTCAAAACAGTGTGTGTGTGTGTGTGTGTGTGTGTGTGTGTGTGTGTGTGTGTGTGTGTGTGTGCGTGTGTGTGTGTGTGTGTGTGTGTGTGTGTGTGTGTGTGTAGATAGAATAGAAAATAGAAAATCATAATCAATGAATCAGTAAGTTTGCTAAAACTATTGGCTCCTAAAACTAGTAAATTTATACATTTTCTAATTTTTTTTTTTTTTTTGTAATTTTGTAAATTTACTGATTGAAAGTCACTTTGTAAATTTCCTGAAATTCTAGGAAATTTGCCAATTTACTCTTTTGAAGATTTTACTGTAACATATAAAATCCGGACTAACCACACTTTCCCTCAGTCTTGGAGTTTTGCACAGGCAATCCCAGTTCCCCCAAAGACTGGACCACTTATGCACGAAGTGCTTTTCGTCCTTTTGCGCTCAAGAGCTTTGCATGTAAGGTTAGGAAAGTGATGGTAAAGCGAAGTCTCCCTTTTGTTTTAGAAGAGAAGGATTTGTTAGGTGATGGGATTGCGAAAGCACCAAAGCGCGATGGATCAACACACCTGGAGCACGAAACCTTCTGCATGACATGGTAACACGATGTCCTCATGAAAACTTTACGTTCATGATTTCAGCCGTAATTTGCTTATTTTTGTTTATAATTTTCTCCTTGTAGCGCAATCTCAGACGTTTCTATCCAGGAGAACGGGTTACCGCACGATAGTGTTCTTAGTAATATTTTATTTTGTATTATGATTAATGATTATGCTGTCCATAACTCCTGTCCCCAGGAATCTGAAATACTCACTTTACGCTGACAATTGTGCGTTATGGCACTCTTCGTCTAACGCACATTACATGGAGGAACGGACTCAAGACGCTCTTGATTCCATTCAGCATTGGGCCACCCAGTGGGGATTAAGTGTTCCGTTGCTATGTGTATCGATGTTGTTTTCACTAGACGTAACGTACCTGATTTGCAATTAACTCTTCAAGGCAAGCCGATATAGTTTCAATATTCTGTCAAGTTTTCTGGTCTGCATTTTGAAAGCAGGCTCAATTGGAAGACTCACATTAATGAATTGCTTATCCGTTGCCGAGGAAAATTCAATATCCTCAAATACCTTTCTGGTACTTCATGGAGAACATACTAAAAATCTTTATTAATGAGTCCTTAGTTCATTCTCAGTCTGGCTCACCGATGAATGGATTTGTGTCGGAACTAACCCTGAGGAGGTTGGATATTTTGAATAATGAATGTGTGAGAATGGTGTCTTGATGCCCTGTGCTGCACTCGTGTGGCGCGGATGGAGGTTGAGCCTTACCTACCACCACTACAGCACCGTTGCAATTCCCTGCTTTTATCTTATGGAGTAAAAGACACTCAGAAGACCCTCCTCGGTAACACAGCAAATAAGATCGTCTGGCAGCACCACCTCCTCCACAATGCGATCCGCCGTCCAGTCTCTGTTGGACTTCAGGTGCACTGGCAACAAAGAGTTAACTAGTATTCCCAATCATTTCTTTCTTTCACTGATAATCTCTGGAACTCCCTAGCTTCCTCCAGCTTCCAATAATTTGATTTTATTTATGAGGGAGATTTCAAGATATTTATCCATGACTTTCGGCTAACTCTATTGATCTTTGAGGGGACTGGCAATTAGTGGGCTCTTTATTTTTAGTATTTTTGTTGCCTTTAGCCAACTTCGCTCTGTTACATAAAAAAAAAAAAAAAACGACTTGAGAATAGACGATGCGGACCATCTCGCGGAGCCCACCTTTCCTCTATGGAGGAAACCCATTACCATCTTCACTACCACACAGATCAGGGAATGATGATGATCAGGGAATGAGGACTGCTGTTGTTGAGGCAAAGCCTCACCAACACTTTCGGGCCCACATCGCTGGCCCTCCCCTATCCCTACATCTATACACTGATGGCTCCAAGACGGATGAATGTGTGGGTCTACGTCTGTGGTCGCTTGAATGTGCTCTCAGGTTTTGACTGCCGACTCATACATCGGCGTTTTTTGGTGAAATTATTGTTGCTATTGACAAAACCATAGATTATGCCTTAAATTAACTTCATCATTATATTCAATTACTCCCAGGGAGGTCTAAAGCCCTTCAGGCAATACAGTCAGGCAGCAGGGATACAAATGAAATCAGGGCAACCTCATTAATGAATTTAACTTAAGTTGTAAATACTTCTCACTGATTTGGGTGCCTGGACATAACAACATACGCAGGAATGAACAGGCTGATATGCTAGCTAGATCTGCTGCAGAGCTTGAAGGAGAGTGAAACCTATTGTAAATCAAAATCAAAAAGAAAAAAAAAAAGCACAAAATAAGCCCCCCCTCCCTCCTGCCCCCCCAAAAACCCCACCAAATAAGAAAAAAAAACATGAAAATAGATAACCATAATAAAGTCATAATTTTTTTTTTTTAAGTCAAACACTTGTAAATAATATTGTACATGAAAACAAATAAAAAAAAAAGGCCTAATGCTCATACTAGGGTGATGGCAAAATGAAAATGAAAATAAAGGCCAAACCGATAGTTTGCACAGGGCAGCGGCTTATTGTTTCGTCGTGGATCCACCACGGACCAGTCTCTACCGGGTCTTGCAAACACTTTAGGTGCTAAAGGAGTACATGCACAGAACCAGGACCTATTTACAAACAAAGGCCTGTCAGCTATGAACACCATCGGCCTTGATATCACCTAATGACTGTATTTTATTCATAAAAAAAAAAAAAAAAAAAAAAAATCAGACATCCAAGACACCAACATTTTTACAAAAACGTATGTACATTGCTTTTGTGTTTTTAAGCACAAGGAAGGATTTTGTGATTAATCTTTTTTTCATAAGAAAATCTTTTATAAATATAATGTACTTATATTTAAAATAAAAAAAAAGTGTTTACATCTTTATTTTAAGTAAGTCTGATCAAAACACATGAAATAACCTTTATAAAATGACCCAAATTAAGTTAAACAATGATTGATTTGTTTATTTGGTTTGAGGTTCCTAGAAAAAAAGTAGATCATATATTTTTATTTATTCATTAGGCATTAGCTTGCAATAAAACTGGTTTGCGTTTTTTTTTTTTTTTAAGGTCAAACATATAATACCTCATTTTGGTTTTATCTTTTACACTGAATCTGAAAATCATACTCATTCTACCCAATTAGGTGAGGTTTCTGATATATAAACAGAGGCCAAAAATTTTTATATCTTCAAATATTTGTTGTGAATGAGACACACAATGGCAAATAGTGGACCGATTTACCCACAAATGGTTTACAGAATATTTATAATAGCATGAATTGTACAAAATAGGCTACTCATGGAAGAATGGCCTCTTCAGAGACCTCCGAGTCTGCCAAGATGACACCAAATCCCTCTCAAGACACCAACAGTTGTCAATCAGAAAGTTCACATCCCATCGGCTTGATAGCATTCCTTCATGACATGGATGTTGTGGTGAAACCGCTCACCCTGTTCTTAACTAAAGCTTCCGCAATTTTCTGGAAATTATTCCAGATGCTATCGAAGAAAGTGCATTTTTACTGACATACGTGCACCAAGTTTGCGGAATTTCTCCATTAAATCATCAAACATGTTCTTGTACTGAGTACTTCTGTGGTTGCCAAGGAAGTTTGCAATGACTAACTTAAGAGACAGCCATGCAAAGAGTTCAGTAAGATTTAATGAATCATCAAAACTAGTGTCTTATGAGTCCCCTTATCTAAGGACCATAAAATATACCTGGTTTAAGCTTCTCTACGCTGATTCGTTTGAACTTGTGGTGCATGAAGGCAAATCCAAAAAAAAAAACTTTTTTTTTCCAGTGTCTTTACAAAGTTCATTAGACTGTTTGATGTGTAGGGGTGGAAGTAACACCTTGCTCGGGGGATCTCATCGTTTCTAACCTTACCTCGGATTCTAATCTTTGTCTTGATGGCCAGTCTTGTCTGACATAATGCTGGTCGTTACCCCGACTATCACACAAGCTTAAAAAGCATGGTTACTTTGAGATCTCCAGAAATGAACTATATATATTCCTAGTAATGAAAGCAGACGGCAGATGTTATATGTTTTTGTGGGATTCTTTCATTTTAACAGTGTCCAACAGGGATTGTTGAAAACTTGTTTTCGATATTCAGAAGAATTGTCTTGAGATTTCTGTTACACACACACACACACACAAAAAAAAAAAAAAAAAAAAAAAAAAAAAAAAAATCTGTATTCTTTCTCGCGTTCCTGATACCAATGAAATAGCGTTTCTGTAGCCAAGTAGATGTTTCTCTGGAAGACGAGAACCCAGCAGCTCAGATCTCGTGTCAAGTCATTGAGTTCGGCTTGGGTCATTGACACTGATCGGTCGTCCTCTTCTGGCTTGTATGCACCACACTCAACTATATTAGTCATGTCTGTAGATTTGGAAACAGTACTAGATTCCATGGTGACATCAGGCTCAGGAACAGGAAACACTGGTCCATGGGGAATTGGCTTCTTGGCAGAAAGAACATCAGGGAATTGAACATGGTGCTTGTTCTTGCGATTGATGCCTTTTAAATGATCTTTCCCTTCCCTCCACACCATTGGCATACGCTTTCTTTTCCTATTCCTTCAATCACCCAAGTTCTCCACACATGTTTTGCAGCAGATATAGTGAAGAAATGCTTGATCCTGGTCCATTAGTTTGATTCCATAATATGAGTGATAAGCCTTCTTCACAGAATCCTTGATTTTCGTTTGAGTCTGGCAAAACCACATGTATGCAGATGTAAAAAAAAAAAAAAATGTTTGGATGGTTCTTACACTACCGATCCTTTGTAGTGCAAATCTAGACCTAAGAAGAGAAAGAATAATAAGTTATCTAAGGTAAACTATGACTAGCTGTGTTAAAAAAAAAAAAAAAAAAAAAAAAAAAAAAACCTATGCGCTTGGATGATCGCGTCATTTGGGGAAAACATCCTGTAATAAAAATCGAGTGTACTTTAGAAACCAGTTCTGACCAAAGAAAATTAATTATATATTTTTTTCTTTAGGACGATAAAACTAACCCTGAAACAGTTGAAAAATCCTTGACTTTTGAAAAAAGTTTGAAATCAAAGGTCAGTAAATCCATTCCTCTCTAAATTAACTTTCTTTTTCTTAGAACGTTTCTTTTACTCCTTCCTAGATAAATTGAGAGCTCCCTAGTCATTAATGTAAGATTTCCTACTTATCTTACAATATTTCCAAGTTAACTGAGACCCCCTCCCTCCCCCACACACACACGCTGTATGTCAATAGAATAATGAGCTCTGAGCTGGCTTCACAAGCCAATGGACCTGGATTCGTTCACCGGGCGGGCGGAGTCGGAAGATTTGTGTCCTTGCCCATACCAGGATTTATTTTAGTCAATATGTCAAGAAAATATATAAAAATTTTAGTCACTTTATAAATTGCCTGCAGTTTTTAGCTGATTTCTAAATTGACTGAGTGAATCAGGCAATTCACAAATTTCCTGAAAAAAATAAGTCACTTTGCAAATTGTATGGATTTAGATATTGACTGTAATATATATATATATATATATATATATATATATATATATATATATATATAACAAAAACCCGCCAGTTAAATACAAGTGAATGACTATATGAAATTGAAAATACATAGTTGGTGATGTTGATGATGCATACACAATTATACAAGGAGAAATTGATAAGGTTAATGGACAGGATGGATTGACCAAGT
This sequence comes from Callinectes sapidus, assembly GCA_020233015.1. Classification (NCBI taxonomy): domain Eukaryota; kingdom Metazoa; phylum Arthropoda; class Malacostraca; order Decapoda; family Portunidae; genus Callinectes; species Callinectes sapidus. The sequence goes on from CM035219.1 coordinate 6,394,352, forward strand.
AGGAAATGATGCAATTTACTAAGAAGATTAATGGAGATAAAGTTTGGGGCAGCTTAAGGAGGAGGCAGTAGACACCTGCCGAAACGATAATTACTCCAAGGGAGGTCTAAAGCACTGGAACAGGGGGTGCTGTGAGCTTATCATCAAAACCAGTTGTGACCTCACTGAAAATTTCCTTTGTGTCTCATAACACAAGGGGGTAGTCACAGCCTGCCCTCTAAAGACAACCTCTTCCTCCACACAAAACTACATGCGCCTAGCAACACACACCTCCTTCACCCAAAATTTTAATTAAATATGGCAACTCCAACACCAGCCTCGGAGTCCCCTTCTGGGGAGGGGACTATAAATGTCCCCAGGTCGGACTACTCTTCTGGCATCGACCCAAAGTGTCTTGACACGCCCCATCAGATTTTTCTCCATTAACTTTTGTAACATTCGCGGTCTTCGATCTAATTTTCAATCTGTAGAACACCACCTCTCCTCCACTAAAGCTCATTTTCTTTTTCTCACTGAAACACAGGTGTCTGAGGCAACTGACAGTAACCCCTTTTCTGTTCCCTCCTACTTACTCTATCCTCATTTTCGTTCCAAAGCTGGATGTTGCGTCTATGTCCGCAACAACATAACTTGCTTTCGTGCCCACGCTCTTAAATCTTCTGAGTTTTCCACCATCTGGCTTCGACTTCAGAGTCACTCTCTAATTAAATTGTTCTGTGCTGTATATCTCACACCTAACTCCTCTGACTATAGAAAACTCTTTGACTACCTAACTTCTAAGTGGAGCACATTCCGATTCTCTTTCCTTTTGCGGAGATCTCCATTCTTGGAGACTTCAATGTTCACCACCAGCTTTGGCTTTCCTCTCCTTTCACTGACCATCCTTGTGAACTTGTCTATAACTTTGCTATCCTACATGACCAGGAGCAACTGGTGCAACACCCTACCCGTATTCCTGACCCTCCTGGAGACACGTCTAACATTCTTGCTCTTTTCCTAACCTCTAATCCTTCTGCTTATGCTGTCACCCTTTCTTCTCCGTTGGGTTGCTCCGATCACAACCTCATATCTGTATCTTGTCCTATCTCTCTAATCCCTCCTCAGGATTCTCCAAGGCGGAGGTGCCTTTGGCATTTTGCCTCTGCTAGTTGGGGAGACCTGAGGAGGTATTATGATGATTTTCCTTGGAATGATTACTGCTTCCGTGACCCGTCTCTGTGTCCTGAGCGCAAAACAGAGGTGATAGTGTCTGGCATGGAGGCATACATTCCTTACTCTTTTAATTGACCTAAACCTTCCGAACCCTGGTTTAACACTGCTTGCACTCGTGCTATCCGTTATAGGGTGGTGGCCCACAAAAGGTACTTGATCCTTCCATCACCTGAGTCTCGCGCGAAATCATGCCAAGTCTGTTCATCAACTTGCCAAAAACTCCTTCATTCACAGAAAGTGTCAAAATCTTTCCAGGTATAACTCACCTCGAGACTTCTGGCATCTAGCCAAAAACATCTCCAACAACTTTACTACTTCATCTTTCCCTCCTTTAGTTCAACCAGATGGCATCAATGCCATATCATCTATCTCTAAAGTTGAACTCTTCGCTCAAAACTTTGCTAATAACGATTCCAGGTTTGTTCCTCCTTCTCTTCCCCCCTCTGACTACTTCATGCTACCTATTAAAATCCTTCGTAATGATGTTTTCCATGCCCTCGCTGGTATAAACCCTCGGAAGGCTTATGGACCTGATGGGGTCCCTCTTATTGTTCTCTGAAACTGTGCCTCCGTGCTTGCACCCTGCCTGGTCAAACTCTTTCAACTTTGTCTATCTACATCTACCTTTCCTTCTTGCTGGAAGTTTGCCTACATTCAGCCTGTTCCTAAAAAGGGTGACGTTCTAATGCTTCAGACTACCGTCCTATTGCTTTAATCTCCTGCTTATCTAAAGTTTTTAAATCTATTCTCAACAAGAAGATTCTTAAAGATCTATCACTTCACAATCTTCTATCTGACCGCCAGTATGGCTTCCGTCAAGGCCGCTCTACTGGTGATCTTCTTGCTTTCCTTACTGAGTGTTGGTCATCCTCTTTTAGAGATTTTGGTGAAACTTTTGCTGTGGCCCTAGACATATCAAAATCTTTTGATAGAGTCTGGCACAAAGCTTTAATTTCCAAACTACCCTCCTATGGTTTCTATCCTTCTCTCTGCAACTTCATCTCAAAATTCCTTTCTGATCGTTCTATTGCTGCTTCGGTAGACGGTCATTGTTCTTCCCCAAAATCTATCAACAGTGGTGTTCCTCAAGGGTACGTCTTTCCAAAGACAACCAACCCTTTAGGAAGTACACAGCTCACGCAGGGAAGCGTCAAAACGCCTAACTTCTGATCTCTTTAAAATTTCTTATTGGGGCAAAGCAAACTTAGTGTTGTTCAATGCCTCAAAAACTCAGTTCCTCCACCTATCAACTCGACACAACCTTCCAAATAACTATCCCCTCTTCAGTGACACTCAACGGTTCCCTTGTCCTACACTAAACATTCTTGGTCTATCCTGTACTTGTAATCTAAACTGGAAACTTCACATCTCCTCTCTAGCTAAAACAGCTTCTATGAAGTTAGGTGTTCTGAGCCATCTCCGCCAATTTTACTCACCTCCCCAACTGCTAACGCTATACAGGGGCCTCATCCGCCCATATATGGAGTATGCTTCACATGTTTGGGGAGGCTCCACTCATACAGCTTTATTGAACAGGGTGGAATCAAAAGCTTTTCGTCTTATCAACTCCTCTCCTCTGACTGATTATCTTGATCCTCTTTCTCATCGCTGCAATGTTGTCTCTCTTGCTCTCTTTTACCGCTATATTCGTGCTAACTGCTCTTCTGATCTCGCTAACTGCGTGCTCCCCTGCTTCCGCGGCCCGGCCTCCCTGCACAGGATTTGCATCTTCCTCTCTCCCGTATTCTGTCCACCTCACTACCAGTATTTTCAATCTTTCATCCCTCTCTCTGGTAAACTCTGGAACTCTCTTCCTGCTTTTGTATTTCCACCTGCCTATGACTTGAACTGTTTCAAGAGTGAGGTATCAAGACACTTATCCTATTCTTTTGGCTACTGAATATGGACTTCCCAGGGACCGGAACTATAGTGGGCCATCTTGTTCTATTTTTGTTGCCCTTGGCTGACTCCCTTCCACAATATATATATATATATATATATATATATATATATATATATATATATATATATATATATATATATATATATATATATATATATATATATATATATATAAACTAGTTAGCTACTCGCCACAAAACTCAACTCATTTTAGACAATTTATATTAGTGAAGCTACCAAACATCACTACCTGACAGTCGTAACACTAGGTGCTCTGCTGCAGATGCTGCACGCTCTCGGTGCCCACCAGGTCAGGTTGGCTGCACAGCCCTGGGGCCGGTGCAGCCAAGCAGGCTGGTGAACTTATGTGGTGCTGGAGAAGAGCTAGACCTCTGTTTGGTCGTCAGTATAGCTTGGCACCGTGGAGCCAGGCAGGAGATTATGAGATTATCGTCTGATAGTCGGTATCAAGGTGATCAGGACACTAACCATAAATTGATAATGCAATTTCATCAGCCATAGGCAATGCAGATGCGTTCCTCTGAGGGCGAAAGCCACTGCTAGTTGGGGAGACCTGAGGAAGTATTATGCTGATTTTCCTTAGCCTGCTCTCGTGCTATCCATGATAGAGAGGTGGCCCACAAAAAAGTACTTGAGCCTTCCATCACCTGAGTCTCATGCTCTTTACATTTCTGTCCGGAATCATGCCAAGTCTGTTCTTCAACTAGCCAAAAACTTCTTAATCTATAGAGAGTACCAAAATCTTTCCAGATCTAATTACTCTCGAGACTTTTGTCATCTAGCCAAAAACATCTCCAACAACTTTACTTCTTCATCTTTCCCTCCTTAAGTTCAACCTGATGCCACCAATGCCATCTCATCTATCTCTAAAGCTGAACTCTTCGCTCAAATCTTTGTTAAAAACTCTACCTTGGATGATTCTGGGCTTGTTCCTCCCTCTCCTTCCCCTTCTGACTACTTCATACTACCTATTAAAATCCTTCATAATGATGTTTTCCATGCCCTCGCTGGCCTTAACCCACAAAAGACTTATGGATCTGATGGGGTTACTCCTACTGTTCTCGGAAACTTTGCCTCCGTGCTTGCACCTTGCCTTGTCAAATTCTTTCAACTCTGTCTATCTACATCAACCTTCCCTTCTTGCTGGAAGTCTGCCTACATCCTGCCTGTTCCTAAAAAGGGTGACCTTTCTAATCCTTCAAACTACCGTCCCATTACTTTAATGTCCTGCTTATCTAAAGTTTTTTAATCTATTTTGGACAAGAAGATTCTTAAACATCTATCACTTCACAATTTTCTACCTGATCGCCAGTATGGCTTCCGTTAAGGCCGCTCTCCTGGTGATCTGGCTTTTCTTACCGAGTCTTGGTCATCATCTTTTAGAGATTTGGGGGAAACCCTTGCTGTTGCTTTAGACATATCAAAAGCTTTTCATAGAGTCTGGCACAAATCTTTGATTTTCTACTACGGCTTCTATCCTTCTCTTTGCAACTTCATCTAAAGTTTCTTTCTGATCGTTCTATTGCAGCTGTGGTAGACGGTCACTGTTCTTCCCCTAAATCTGTTAACAGTGGTGTTCCTCAAGGTTCTGCCCTAGCACCCACTCTTTTCTTATTATTCATCAATGATCTTCTAAACCAAACTTCTTCCCCTATCCACTCCTATGCTGATGATACCACCTTGCACTTTTTTACGTCTTTCCATAGACGACCAACCCTTCAAGAAGTATACAGCGCACGCAGGGAAGCCTCAGAACGCCTAACTTCTGATCCCTCTAAAATTTCTGATTGGGGCAAAGCAAACTTAGTGTTGTTCAATGCCTCAAAAACTCTATTCCTCCAGCTATCAACTCGACACAACCTTCCAAATAACTATCCCCTCTTCTTCAATGACACTCAACTGTCCCCTTCTTCTACACTGAACATTTTCGGCCTATTCTTTTCTTATAATCTAAACTTGAAGCCTCACATCTCCTCTCTAGCTAAAACAGCTTCTATGAAGTTAGGTGTTCTGAGCCGTCTCTGCCAGTTTTTCTCACCTCCCCAACTGCTAACTCTATTCGTCCATGTATGGAGTATGCTTCACATGTTTGGGGATGATCCACTCATACAGCTTTATTGAACAGGGTGGAATCAAGAAGCTTTTCGTCTCATCAATTCCTCTCCTCTGACTCACTGTCTTTAGCTTCTTTCTCATTGCCGCAATGTTGCCTCGCTTGTTCTCTTTTACCACTATTTTCATGCTTACTGCTCCTCTGATCTTGCTAACTGCATCCCTCCTCTGCTCCCGCGGCCTCGCTGCACAAGACTAGCCTCTTCCTCTCACCCGTATTCTGTCCACCTCTCTAATGCAAGAGTTAACCAGTATTCTCAGTCTTTCATCCCTTTCTCTGGTAAATTCTGGAATTCTTTTCCTGCTTCTGTATTTCCATCTGCTGATGTCTTGAACTCTTTCAAGAGGGAGGTATCAAGACACTTATCCCATTCTTTTGGCCATTGATTTACAACTTTGCCAGGGATCGGCACCTCAGTGGGCTTTTTTGTTTGATTTTTCTTGCCCTAGGCCGCCTCTTTTCTACATAAAAAAAGTGCATGAAGGAAAGGGAGAGATTTAGCAGGAAAGAGGGAGATTAGAAGAGAGAGATTAGCGTAACATTAGTGAATGGAAAGGACTGAGAAGTGAGAGAGAGAGAGAGAGAGAGAGAGAGAGAGAGAGAGAGAGAGAGAGAGAGAGAGAGAGAGAGAGAGAGAGAGAGAGAGAGAGAGAGAGGAGAGAGAGAGAGAGAGAGAGAGAGAGAGAGAGAGAGAGAGAGAGAGAGGAGAGAGGAGATTTAACCACTGATACATACTGGTATTGTTCTTCTCCATGGAAGGGTTTAACTTTCCCTGCTGCCCTTTACCACAGCTATCTCAAGAGAGAGAGGGTCTTTTTAATACACAACCTTCGCCCTTTCTCAACACTTCTACCACCTTATATGGTCCATTTCACTTGACATAGAGTTTCTTACATATTTGGGACTCGGTGGTCACTCGTTTTACACATACTTATGCACCCCGATCCATTTCTTCTTATTTCTTTTTTCGTTTTCTGTATAGGACACTCTGATACTATTGAATAATTTTCTCATGAGTTTCTCAAATAATACGGCGGGGAATGTCAGGATCAATCTCCTCACCATCTACACTTTGGTAACATACGCTCAATTAGAAATAAAATGGATGAACTGTGTACCAATTGTAAGTTTATACAAGAATACAGAGACAGTGCAGTAA
>CM035219.1:6404701-6420747 GCA_020233015.1 Callinectes sapidus
GAGAGAGAGAGAGAGAGAGAGAGAGAGAGAGAGAGAGAGAGAGATCTTTATTTATGTATCTATTTATTTCTATACATTTTTATTTATCTATGCATTCATTATTTTATCATTTTATATACTTTCATTTATTTATTTATTTTCTTTTACAGATCCATTGTATAAAGGAGTAGGAATCCCGAGGGACATCACCATGGCGGGCATCCCACCTGTTGACTTACTGCGCTTAAAACTTTTTAGTGTTCTGGAGGGTCCAGGAGCAGTTATACTCAGATTTATATTAAAACTCGGCACTAACCTCCCAAATCCTCCCATTTCCCTTTTGGACTATCTCAATAGTCTGGATAGTAAAAATTCTTCGGCAAATTTTTGTAAATTGAGTAAAACAGAAAAGAACAAATTATTTAATAAGACTGAAAAAGATCAGATCAATGCTGATCATCGGTGGGAAAACTTTGACTTGACCATGTTATTCAAAGCAATCAAATATGGCTGCGAACACGTTGAAAATCCTGATCACCGTGCGTGGGGTGATGATACCAAATTGGAGGGTATGATAAAATAAATAAAAGACATGAGAAACAAAATTGTGCATGAAAGGCGGCAATTAACAGATAATGAGTTCCAAGGCAAAGTAACGTATCTGAAGAATCTTTTCGTAAAGACTTTAGATGCGACGCAGCATAAGTACAAGGTCTCTAATCAGGATATCATACAAGCAAAACGTATGGCAGATGATGCTATTCATGCTGCTTTACAATAGAGGAAATTCTTCGCCTGGATATGATCGGACAGCTTCCTGCATTCAAAAACATGTTTGTCTGCGGGATATCTACGAAAAATCACAAATATTTGATCCACTTTGTTTCCTTAACCAAGTTTCAAAGAAAGATCTTAACATCCGGTATATATTTACTAAAGTTATATTAAAAAAAGAACCCGGGGATATTGAAATTAAATATTTAGAAATTTTGAACTTCACACAATCATTAGAACTACAACCCACCCCGGCCATGCAACAACTGCAATCAGTCATTTCTACCCAGCAATCAAAACCCACTGTGTCTACACAACATTTACAACCCACGGTGTCTACTCTACAATCACAACTGACAACATCTACTCAGCAACCACAACCTTCTTTGCCTATTCAGCAACCACAATTCACCATTTCTGCTCAGCAACCGCAACCCACAGTGTCTATTCAGTATCCACAACTGCTGTCTACTCAACAGCCACAACCCAATTTGTCTACTCAGCAACCACAATTGGCACAGACCACAATCCAGACACAGTTAGTTTATCCACAACTTTTGTTAATTAAAGGTGATGCCGGAAGTGGCAAAACTACCTTGCTTACCTTTATTCTGTCAGAGTGGATCAAAGATGAGTGTCATCGCCGTATGAAGCATCTACAAGATTATGACTTTGTCTTGCACGTACTGTGCCGCAATAGTAACTGTGAATCACTTGAACTTATCGAGCAATTCTTTCCAGAAGCCTCAACATTCAAATCTTACACTATGACTCTCTTTACCAAGTTTAAGACCTTATTCCTAATTGATGGTCTTGACGAACGTAACGATTCGTCGCGCAAGCTGGTAAACGATATCTTGAAGCGTTGTGAAATGTTACCACAATACACTATAGTCTGCACTTCTCGGCCAGAAACTGTTGTAGACTTTCTTCAGTCAGTCTCTAATAAATACAAGAAGAGTCAGGGAATAATTATGGGTATTTCTCGTGACGACAGAACTTCTTTCGTCATGAATTATTACATGTCCCTCCATGGTACTGGATTTCTGAATTGCGATAGACTTAAACAAATCATGGAGAGTGTAGGTTGGAGAGATCACTTTGGCCTCCCTCTTAACTTGCTCTTTCTGGCTACATTATTCCATGACAAACCAGAAAGTGTAAGGGAAAACACCACCCAAACCGGCTTATACGTCGCCATGCATGACTGGAGCCTGGAGAAACTACAGTACAGACTTGCAGAACACCCACAGACACGGGATTCAATCGATTATATCGTGAAGAGGGCATCGAAATAGTATTAGATTTAATATACCAGATATCTTTTGTATGTCTATTGGAAAATAGACAATTTCTTTCCAAAAATGACATGATGCAGCTGAGGCATTGCTGTGACAATGTAAAACTGCCAAGAGAAGAGATATTAGGGGCTTTCTTTTCATTACCGAAAACAATAACGGCTACAACAAAAGAAAGCCAGGCATATTTTTCACCCCATAAAGGTCTCCAGGAATTTTTTGCTGCAAAGTATATTGTGCGCACTTTAAATCAATCAACTGATGAAAATGTTAAACTGCTGCTCCGGGAACCAACGAAAGAAACCATTCTGACACTGAAAAACCTCCTTCTGCACGTTGCAGGTCTCCTCAGTCAGAAAAATGCACAGCCTCATCCAACAGCTATAAAGGTAGGGATAGTATGAATTTCTATTCATTTATTTATTTTTTTCCTTCTAACATGCCCCTCTCTTTGATCCATGAAAACTCTTTAGGAAGAATGTTTTAAAACATAAAAGCTTTGCTATTCTTATATGATTAGATCATAAGAATAAGTAATATTGTTATACAACAATATTACTTATTCTTACCATTAATGGTATGATATGATAATGGTAATAATAATGATGATGATGATGATGATGATGATGATGATGATGATGATAATAATCATAATAATAATAATAATAATAATAATAATAATAATAATAATAATAATAATAATAATTATTATTATTATTATTATTATTATTATTATTGTTATTATTATTATTATTATTATTATTATTATTATTATTATTATTATTATTGTTATTATTATTATTACTATTATTATTATTTTTTTTTTTTTATTATTATTAAGATTATCATCATCATCATGACAATCATTATCATTACTATTGCTATTTTTACCATTACGATAACATTAATGGCAATAATGAGTGTTAATAATGAAATTATTATTATTATTATTATTATTATTATTATTATTATTATTATTATTATTATTATTATCATTATTGTTGTTGTTGTTGTTGTTGTTGTTGTTGTTGCTGTTGTTATTATTATCAGAATTATTGTTATTATTATTACTATTATTATTATTATATATATTTTTTTTTTATTTGTTGTTTTATCATTATTATTATTATTATTATTATTAGTAGTAGTAGTAGTAGTAGTAGTAGTAGTAGTAGTAGTAGTATTAGTAATAGTAGTAGTAGTAGTAGTAGTAGTAGTAATATTGTTATTATAATTATGATTTGTTATCACCATTAATTATTATTGTTATAATTAATAGTATCAATATTATTTTTTATCACTAGCATTATTTTTATTTGTATTTGTGTTATCATTATCATTATTACTGTTATTATTATTATTATTATTATTATTATTATTATTATTATTATTATTATTATTATTATTATCATTGTCATTATTATTGTACCACCCACTATCATCGCCATACTTACCTTCATCGTCAACAGCAGTTTGTTTACTGTTTTCTCTTATTTCCACATTTATTCATTAATTTTGTTTCTCATCTCTCATTCTCACAAGGACACCAAACAGAATCACTCCAGGCATAAGAGAGAGAGAGAGAGAGAGAGAGAGAGAGAGAGAGAGAGAGAGAGAGAGAGAGAGAGAGAGAGAGAGAGAGAGAGAGAGAGAGAGAGAGATTATTATACAAAATGCCGGCGCAGCATAGTAACATAAAATCACCTTAGATATTCATGAATTTGCCATCGCACAAAGATTGTAAGAAGAAGGGACAAGAATGGTAAGATAAGTAGGCAAGTGTGAAGAAGTAGGGGCCTTAAGCCTTTCTGCATGTACAACTTCTGAAACTTGTGTGTATTATCATCATAAATTTTGAATTTATTGCCACCCAAACTCTCAGCTATGACATAATAACCAGTAAATTTAAAAGTTCAGGTGAAGCCCTAAAAACAACATAAAGGCTGGAGTTGATTCTGCAACATCTAAGTCCAAGAATTTGAAGGTCGCGATATATGGAATCATGTAAATTTTTCAATGTTCGCAATAAGTTCTAAGAATTATCATCAACCAAGTAAACAGGGACACGAAGCTTTAGTAAGAGATCGTATGGAAAACGCATTTCAAAACGATAGACGATATAATGTGGCGTTTTACCAGGGGTGGCAATGATGGTGCCGTTAACAAAGGCATCCTTATGAGACAGCCAATCTTACTAAGATATGTGTAATTCATCCTCAAAATGACGCAAAATCTTAACAATCTATGGGCGTGTTCAACTAACCTATTTGAAGTGGGATGATACGCAATAATGAATGACTTAGTGATCCAATACTTTCACCAAATACTTTAAAGGACAGCATTCTTGAATCCTTGCAAGCTGCAATTGCACGGGTGTGTGCGAGACTAGTACTCATAATAATAACCAGGAGGTATGATAATATATACGGTTAAAATTTCCTACTTTACTTTAGTTAAAATTAAATACACTAGTTATCACTTTAAATTACTTTGACAAAAAAAAAAAAAAAAAAAAAAAAAAACAGAAGGGGTGGTATACGGACAAAGAAGACGAGATACTAAAGCATGTGTAATGGCTGAAGCAAAATGGTTAGGCAAGGGAGTGAAACAACAAAACGGCTGAAGTGGGCCACATAAACTAAAACACCAGAAAAAAAACGATTACTGTGCGGCAAAAAAACAAGAGATCAATGCCCACAATCTTAAAAGGACAAGTGTAAGATAGTCAAGTATAGGGGATTGATATCAAGGTGCATTCTAGGGCAATAACACTTAGTATGTGTCATAGCTAGAAACTTGACATGACCAGGGTAACCAGCTTGTGGTGCATCGGTTAGAAACTATCTAGCTAGATGACCTGCAAGATTCTTTCCTATGGGCAGTTGGGCTACAGCCGTATGATACATAGTAATAAGATAGTTTTAGATAATGTCACGAGATGCTTAATTGACCATACTACTGCAAGTACTTCAAAATAGATTACTGAATAACGTGTCTCTCTCCATTACTATGGACGCGACTGATAAAGGCAATAACGTGAGGCTGATATCGTTCTACTTCTTTCATGAGGATGGAGCCAAGGCCAAGAGCAACGCGTCCATGCACATAAACAATGGGAGCGTGTAGTCCGGAAAGGCTTTTTTGAGCTTATCAAAACTTTCCTGTTGACTAGCATCCCATTGAAAATGAACATCTTTGTTCTTCAATTTATTTAAACAGGAAGCAATAGTAACAAAATTCTTAATGAAAGGACGTTATTATTCAGAAAGGAATTTACATTAGTGACGGAAGTGAAGGTTGTAAATTTCATAATGGCTTGAACTTTATCAGAATCCGTGTGAATACCATCTATGTAAGCACATGTCCCAAGAGTTCTAAGCATGACCTTAAAGTTTACATTTAGGCAAGAAGAGTTAAAGGCCAGTTTCAATAAACTTCTGGAGAACAATGGACATCCTATGAAAATGACTCCCTAGGTCTTGGGACACAAGAATTGAATAATTCTTGTAGACAAATAAACCTTTGCCTATTAAACCTTGGAAAATCAAGTTTATGAGGCAGTGGTAGGTAAGAGGGGAATTACGAAATCCCATGCGGTATCGGAACCATTTATAGTGTCCAGTAGGAGTAGAAAAAAGCAGTAATAGGATGGCTATCAGCAGACAATGGAATTTGCAAGTCACTACTGTGAACCAATTCACTAAGTGCAGGAAAAGGGTAGTGATCAGGCTCAGTAACGTTATTAACTTTTTGGAAAGTATATTTTCTAAAGCAAATTGCTGGATGCGGACAAATTCAAGGTCTGATGCTACACATGAACCAACTGGGGATGACGTATGTTGATAGACGACCTTTTGGGCACAGTTAGAATCTATATACTGATCACCTATGACTACAAGATCAAACATGTCAACGTCAGGGACAGAACTTTTCGACTCCACAGGATTGGAGGAATCAGACACCCTGAGAAGAAGACTTGCTCTCATGAGGGTGAAATGTACCATAGGGACAGAAATAGACTTCGTATATAGGGTAAAATTAATGTTAAAATCTATGTAAATATCGTTATAAACATGTAAACAAAAGGTATGATCATGTGCATGAAAGGACACAGGAAAGATAACGGAACTTGTAACATGTAAAGGTGAGTCTTGAATAACGCTGAATGTGCCATTCTCAAGAAGAAAAGGTTAACAAGCTGTAATTGGCACCAGTGTTTATACAAACAGTGAGATGAGTGTCATAAGTGTAACGCGGAAAATCACAACGCTGAGAAGTAGTATCAATTAAAATACGGAGGCGTAGAGGGAACTGGTGACAAGGACAGAAGTTTGGTTAAGCCATTGGGAAATTAAATTCGTCCCAGTGAAAACTTAATTGACGTGAAGGCAGGGGAACAGTTTGTTCTCTTCGAGATTTTTAATCTGCAAAAAGTCTTCTGAGGAATGAGTAGAAGGATCATGGACAAGGCAAAACTTTGGAAGATGCGCAAGAGGCATATTACCATCAGTGCGACCCTGACGTGAGGAAGAACGAGCATAGTGAGGCCTTGAATTATAACACGTGACTGAGAGTGTCTTAAGAGAACATCCAGGTGGAGTAGAACTAACTGGAGCTGAAAGCCGAAAAGAACCCGGAAACGCACTGCGTGTAGATAAATCATGAGGAGCATTAAAACGCATTTAAAGCTGTGTCGTATAAGCATATGTGCTTTCCTTGCACTCCCACAAAAAGTAACGTATGATAACATGACCCTGTTTATGACAATAGGTGCATACAGACAGCGCTCTCGGTAGTCAGGAGCTTGTCTGGAAGGAGTATGTCATTGGCTGGTAGCATCGAGAAGTTGGGGAAGCATTGCAGTACTTGTGCATAACATCAGAACAAACCACCCAAACCTGCAGTTCATCCATGGATGATCCCCAAAAAACCATGGAGCTGTCTACACTTGGAGCACGCAATAAACTTCATGGGTACTAATTGGCTAGTGATGACTGACGCATAATATAAGTTCCCATATATCACCTCAACGCAATCTGTATCTACGAAGATTACAGTGGAGTTGCTTGAACAGGACTTCGCACACTTCGGATACCCGCATGCGCTGGTTACAGACAACGCGCCAACCTTTACGTCAGGGGAATTCCAGAGTTGGTGTAAGGAGCGAGGAATTACGCATCTAACATGAGCACCGTACCACCCAGCAACGAACGGAGCTGCTGAACGCCTAGTGCAGACCTTCAAACAAGCACTTAGAAAATCATCACTTCCACCGAAGGCTGTGTTACAAGAGTTCTTGATGCAGTATCGCCGAACACCAACAACTAGTGGTTACTCGCCGAGTGAACTACTAAACAATCGGCTAATTTGGACTAAAATAGACACACTGCTACCCTCACCAGCACACATGGCACAGGGGAAACAAGCAAAGGAAGCAGCTAAGTCGCAGTCTCGAGAAACTGTCTCACATTATGACGTTGGTGATCCATGCTTTGCTCTTTACTACGGACATCAACGAGACAACGAACACAGGTGGGTTGACGCCGTGGTGACCAAGCGCTTCGGTTCCCGCACGCTGAACGTTCGAGTTTACCCTACGAGGGCCTGTTTGGAGGAAAAACCTGGAGCAGTTACGTCCTCGTTACACATCTGAGGAAGATAAGGAGCCTGGTGAGGATTTACCAGGCAAGAGTATGGCACCGGACCCAACCAAAATTAAGTATTCACCTAGGCCAGGAAAGCATTCGAAGAGACTATGAGAAACTTTAACAGTGTATGGACCTGGGAACCCGAGAAGGTCTACGAGGGAGCGACAACCACCATGTCGCCTGGGTTACTTAGTTGCTGGGAGTGACCTATTTAAGGGGGAAGGTGTGGCTAACCACCACACTAATATTTATTTTTAATTGGTATTTCCATGTTTAAGTGTTATCAATGTTAAGTGTGCTTGTTCATGTGAAGAATTGTACCGAGATTCATTTTGTATATGTACTAAAGGTTCGAACCGAACTAATCTGAGTCGAGTGTCGCGACTGGCTGGGCAGTCACTTCCCAGACCCGGCCTCTACCATACTCACTCCTCATGTACCTGGATTACCAAGTAAAGTCGGTTGTGGGAATCCCTGGTTTCTCTCTGCTGCCTCAAAAGATACAACAACGCCCTTATCTGGTTTCTCTCTGCTGCCTCAAAAGATAGAACAACGTCCTTATCTGCGTCCTTATCTCGCCAGGCCCGCTATTAAGTTTTACGGATTTATGCTTTCCACGGACGGGATTGCTTCCGATCCTGATAAAATAAGGGCCATCGCTGAATTCGTCACACCAGCTAACATCACCGACTTGCAATTCTTCATGGGGTTGGTAAAATCAACTGGCAGAGTTCCCCCCCTAAATATCTACTGCAGCACACACACTACGTCCCCTCAAGAGTCCAAGACGAAACTTCACTTGGACTGTGGATCACGACACTGCTTTCCGGGGAGTTAAGAAAGCCCTGGCCAGCCCACCGGTTTTGGCTGTATTTGATCCTCAGTTACCAACCATTCTCCAAACCGACGCATCTAGACTCTACGGCATTGGCTACGCCCTCCTCCAAGACCATGGTGGAGGCAAACTTCGACTCATTCAATGTGGTTCACGTTTCCTGACTGACATGGAAGCACGCTACGCCACAATTGAGTTGAGGGATGCAAAGTTGCTTGCTTGCACGCCAGCGAGTTGTGAAGAAGAACGATGACAGCTTTTCCTTCAGACGCTATAACAGTGGATTCTCGACTGCATCCAGTGTGTAGCTGTTGAGTATGGGTATAAGTGGGCAGTGGTCCGTCACATGTTCCAATATTTGAAGACCTCTGAGGTAGTATCCACACTTGAACGTGACCCATACTGTAGCTAACAGCTCCAACTCAATTGTGGCGTAGCGTGCTTCCATGTCAGTCAGGAAACGTGAACCACATTGAATGAAGGTCTGCACTAGGCGTTCAGCAGCTCCGTTCGTTGCTGAGTGGTACGGTGCTCATGTTAGATGCGTAATTCCTCGCTCCTTACACCAACTCTGGAATTCCCCTGACGTAAAGGTTGGCGCGTTGTCTGTAACCAGCGCATGCGGGTATCCGAAGTGTGCGAAGTCCCGTTCAAGCAACTCCACTGTAATCTTCGTAGATACAGATTGCGTTGAGGTGATATATGGGAACTTATATTATGCGTCAGTCATCACTAGCCAATTAGTACCCATGAAGTTTATTGCGTGCTCCAAGTGTAGACAGCTCCATGGTTTTTTGGGGATCATCCATGGATGAACTGCAGGTTTGGGTGGTTTGTTCTGATGTTATGCACAAGTACTGCAATGCTTCCCCAACTTCTCGATGTCCTCATCGATATTTGGCCAGGAAACTGCTGTTCTTGCTAGTTGTTTCATACGCTGAATCCCCAGGTGACTTATGTGTAGAATGCCCAATACTGCTTCCCGGAGACTAGTAGGAATAACAACTCTGACGCCGTGTAGTAGACACCCATTACAGGCAGTAACCGAGTTGTCCAGTTTTCTAAACTTCTCGATGTCCTCGCTCCCACTCTCTGTTTTTGAAGGCCATCCTTCCTGCATATAGCGCATTAGAAGGGATATAGTCGGATCCTTCTTGGATTCTCTTTGAAGGGCGTTAGAATCGGCTGGACGTACTTGTTGGCTGATTGTCGAGATGGTGAGTACGGTGTCGACATCTTCGCTCTCTTCCTCCTTATTAAAACTGGCGTCACCCTCCGTGGGTAAACGACTTGGAGCATCTGCGTTGTGGAGATCTCCCATTTTCCTGTATTCTATCTCGTAGTCAAACTGGCTCAGGAGAAACGCCCATCGTGACAGACGATTGGCCACCAAACCTGGTGTGGCTTTATGTGGATAGAATAAAGTTACCAGTGGCTTGTGGTCGGTTACAAGGATGAAGTGACGTCCGTAAAGGTACTTGTAGAACTTCTTCAGCCCAAATACAATAGCCATTGCCTCTTTCTGTATTTGGCTGTACTTCTTTTGAGTTGCAGTCAACGTCTTGGAAACATTCCTGATCGGGCTCGCTTCCATCTGGGTAGCGGTGAAATAAGACTGCTCCGACCCCCACACTTGATGCATCACATGCTAGTCCAACAGGCAAGGCTGGATCGAAGTGATTCAACACGTTATCCGAGGAGAGCATATTTTTGAGATGTTGGAATGCCTACTGCTGCTCTCTTGACAGTTGATGCCCCAAGTACTCTACAGAGGGCTGGGCGAACTGACATGTCTCCCACCGGCATCGAAAACCTTTGTCTTGCAGTCGTTGAACGAAGATTTTCCACGTGCTGGTCAGGGTGAGCTCCACTCACCAGAATGTCATCTAGATAAACACAGACACCTGGTAAGTCTTGCGAAATTTGCCCCATGATCTCTTGAAAATATCCAGCGGCTGAGCTGATCCCAAACGGTAGACGACACTGCAACAGTACACCACGATACTTTTTACGGCATGCAGCCTCCAGATGTCCTTTTAGGTGGCAGTAATTGCACACAAAGGACTTGTACATGCACGTGTAGGTTTTGTGGTCCTTTCGTCCACAACGTCCACAGGATGACTGGCGGCGGCGAAGGGCGTAGGAGATGGGTGAGTAGGCTGTGAGATTTGACTGTTCAAATTGGATAAGTCAGTATTGTTTCGCACTAAACTCTTGGTGTGTTGTAATGGTTTATTTCAACCTGTTGAAGATCAGTTTAAATTGCCCTACAAATGCCTAGTAGATAGCTCTAACATCAAAATAATATTAGTCCTAACTCACAGCACAGAAGTGAATACTTTTACCTCACATAAAGCTAATAGCATAACATAATACAAATAATAATATAAATATCTCATATGGCATAGCACAGTCGTAATTCAGCCAGTATCAGTGATAGTAAGGCGTACCATAACACTGCACTTACATTGTAATGCTCCAGGTTTAATGTGAAAAATACGAACAATCTCCCTCCCAACACAAGCTGGCACAGGTTGCTCGCCTCTCGCCACCTTGACTCAGCCACTGTAACATTACCCTGCGTTACCACTATTTCAGCCTTGTAGAACTATTCGTGTATCATGAATACATCTTAAACACCATGTATTGAAGCAAGTTGAGCTAAATAAATATCTGTATCCTCTAAAATGTCTAGAACCGCCTCCACGTCAAGCACAGTCCAGAATGTCAACACTAAATAGGGAGCGGCATCCCAGGATGTGTTGAAACAAACAAAAACGCAGCGGCATGCGCACACTAGCCACACTAACTCGTTCACCTTTTTGGTACACAAGTACATACCATAATATTATGCATAATATTTAACAATATACAGCATACACATATCAATCCAGAATTCCTATCATCCCATCGAGGATGATACCGGTAGTGATGCGCACGCCTCCGTTCGGCTTGGGTACTGCGACGAGTGGGTGACACCAAGCTGAAGGTGTGTCGCCAGTGGGGGCGATGATGCCCTAAGCCTCCATGCTCAGAAGTTCCCTCCTGACGGCGTCTTGGTATGCGAGTAGAATCTGTCATGGGATGTGAATTGCGAATTGTTGAGCGTCCTCTCGCAGGTGGATTCGCATCGGTGGCCCTACCATAGGCTGTAGTGGGGTCCTGTGAAGGTCTTCTTTCTTCAAGAGAACGTCGGCGTATTCCTTCAAGAAGTACGATTTGGCTTGGGCAGGAGGGGTCGAACAGGTAAAGGGGGTAGGTGGTGGAGAGGCGTGGGGGTTATTGACGTCCTTGCCGTGCTGCTCCGTTCGGCGCTTTACGAAAGCGCGGATTGGCATATCAAAAGCGCAGCAAACGTTGCTGATATATTGCTATCAAAAGCGCGGCAGAATCTTAAGTCAAAAGCGCGTTTTATCACTCACCTCCAAGTCCAATTGTTCAAACGTTCATTAACGATCGGTTACCTCTTCCGTTAGCCAGATGATATCATCTGTTGCCCCCTGCTTACCACGGGGAGGTGGAAGAAGGATTTTTAATGACCTGGCAAGAGGGCATACACTAATGGAATATAATGCCCATTACACAATCCATGTGTATGGTGTATAATTGTAGAAGAATTTCGGACAGCTCTAGAAGATCCCATCAACGAAGATCTCTTCAGCAGTGTTCACCAGAAATGCAAGATTAGGAATACATGAAATGATAACCATACCAGAATATGGATTATTTTCAAGAACGAAATCTTCACCTTTGGTCGTAGTAGTACTCATAGAATTTAAAGCACGATGTACTTCCTCACGAGTTTTAGGCAATACAGGATACGCTTTCTTTTTCATGGTTATGCTCCAAATCAACCGGAACAATGGCAGTCACTGTGTTGTCTGTTCTAAGTCTACCTTTACATTTCTTGTTCGTACATCTCCAAGACACTCGCTGTGGTCTCGGTGAACACTGTGTGAAGCATTATGACACACCGAATAATTCTCAATGACACAGCGAGTGAACAGATTAACCTTGCCGCGCATTTGATAGTACTTTACGGGTGAGTTTCGAACGCGGTCACTTTCTCGAATCCGCGCTTTTGATATACGCTCGCTCCGTTGCATCACTCTGAACCGCCGCGTGAGTTACCTGTGGGATGGGGTTGAGGAATTGTTCGGGGATAAGAGTGAGTTCCCTACAGGCCCTGTATGATAAGAGGGGAAGAGGTATGTAGGGGGTGTACGTGAATCCACTCCTGGATACCTTTCCCTTTCATCTCTAGTTGAACCTGTACAGAACCGATGGCTAGCAGCATGGGTGAAACGTTAGCACCGTAGATAGGCGTCTGTGTAGTCGGGTGAAGGTCCTCCAGTGTTAAGCCGATGGAGATTAAGTGATCTGAGCCTATAATGGTTGAGTCTGCACCGGTATCTGGAAACACAGCAAGTGTATTTGTGCCTTTATTGTGGGTAATCTTGACCACAACGGACGGATACGTGTCAGAAGGTCTGTTCTCCTCGATACGGCGGACGTTGGCGGCGCCCTTTCCCTTAGATGGTTGCACTGGTGGTGTGTTGCTCCCTGTCTGCGCTGCGTCGGGTGTTAAAGGCTTTGTGGAGGGGCAATATCGGTCAAAGTGGCCGCGTTTGCCGCATCTCTGACATGTAGTACTGAGGGCGGGGCACCGAGGAGTCTTGACGCGGTGTCCTTTCCTGCCGCCGTTACTACATATTATGTTGTCTGCCGCCTTCCATTGACCCTTGGCGTGAGAATGGCCGTAACAGTCGCATGAAACCGTGTCGGGAGACTGAGATGTCGTGGAAGACGAAGAAGAATTACGCTGCTTTGCTTTCTTCCCCTTCATGTATGAGGAAACAGCACGAGCAGCAGTTAGAGAGGTGATAGCTGGCTGTGCGTCTGGCTGCCTCATACGCGTAGCAGTGATGTAGTACCTGGTCCAGTGAATGAGTTGGTATTAAACCGATGAGCTCTTAAACCAACTCGTGGTCGCTCACTCCCATCAGTATCACCTGTTTGAGTTGAGTCGATTCCCAGTCACTGTGGCCTCCTGTGCAAACATCCACCGCCTCAGCGAGATTCTTGACTCGTACGAAAAACTCATTAAATTGTTCACCGCTCATTTGGAGGGAGCTGAACAATAATTCAAGCCTACGTAAAGCCTCATTGGTCTGGGCTTTGAAGTACTTATCGAGCGTGGTAATGTTTTCAATGGGTGTAGAGTCTGAAGACTGTCTGAATCTGAAGACGATAGTGGAGTGTGTGTAGCACTTCAGGACTGAGGCAGGCACAAAGTTGTATGTGAACCTGGTGAACCATACTCAGAGCTAAGTATATCATCATTGAGTAATCTCGCCACCGTTTACGCCAATCACGAAAAACCTGGTATGAAGTGTCAGGTTGTAGCAGGGGTGGTGGCGATATGGCATGAGCTGGCGCGCGGCTATGAGTGGGAGGAGGAGTGGGAAGGTGGTGCGCTGGATAACGTCACTCCCGATGTGGCAGCAGAAAGATGTCATGTGCTGACTGAAAGCAGATAATAAACAGCAAACTCCTGTTGTCGCTGTTCTTCTCGCTGTCGTTCCTCCTCTCGTCTTTCTTCGTCTCAGCGCTCCATGTGTAAAAGGAAAGAGATCAAATCAGGTGATGTGTGTACTTCAGCCATGTATGAAGCTACTGTCGCTATTTCTGGCTGGTCCTGTGGAATTTTCTTTCCCTGTCTCTTACCGGGTGGTATTTATTTCTGCTTCAGACGAGGTCAACCCCGCAGAGTCTTCTCACAAAAATTAAATACAGCCCCGTGTGCAAGAGGGACCAGTGTGTGGTATTGTGCGTGGCGGCGATGAGCCGGCAAAGGGAGCGTCCGTCACTGCTGTGTCAGCGATGAAGGGAGATGTTTGTCGCCCCACGCTATTGATGCCAGGCGGCGTGATGCAATTTCCCCCTCTATGTACTGGTGCCCGAGGGGGGACCTTATGCTAACACTGACAACCGCTGTACCACTGCACTGCACTGTACTAAGCGACGGCACACACACGTACACTTCATTGTAAGGCACTGTAGCACTGTAGAAGAGCTGTAGTGACGAAATGAAGCTGTTGGCGGGTGGCGTGGAGAAGCCGGCAGGTTGCACCATCACATATCACCAAAACTAATTACTCACTGCGCCATGTTCGTGCTGTTTCAGGTAGCACCGTTCTATAGGTTCTTCTGGTGATAGAGGTGAGCACAACAAACACAGGATGTACGTTTTGTAGTTGTACTAGCTTAAATACAAAGAACGCAATACGAAACGTGTACCTGACCTACGCAATACGAAACGTGTACCTACCTACGCCAGGCAACGCTGTTCTACCAGATTAGCGGAGGCAAGTCAGGTCACCTTACCTCCGCTGATCTGGTACAACAGTGTTGCCTGGCGTAGGGTGGAACTAGCAGTTGTCGTACCCCGAGGTTGTTTGTATGTTAGCTAGTGTATGTGTCCTAGCTAAGTTCCCACAAGAACTGTTTGCGCTTTGGGGGCCTTGGGATCCCCAAGGGCATGGGTACAAATCCTGGCCACAGTCTGAGTGGTGATTGGGCATCCACTCAGATTAATGGTTCCAAAATGGATAGGCTTTCAGATAGGAGGTCCCCATTAAATGGTCTCTTTTAGCCCATAAGTTTCCTTATTTTTACGGGAATTTCAAGTTTAAACCAAAAAAAAAAAAAAAAAAAGAGGAGAAAACCTCAAAATAAATAGAGGTTTTCTACAGGGAGGTGTTGGAAGCTCCATCCCAACAATATTTGATCTCTTGATGAGAAACCAGTAACAATCTGGTAGCGGGTGGACGGGTTGCTGGCTTGGAGTTGTGTGGAGTAGGATGTGTAAGTGGTGATCTTTCGAAGTTGGATAATATATGCAGCTGAAGTTGATTTTTTTTGGACTAGTATTGATTATCTCTTGATACAGTTTGATGATATTAGACGTGACAAATATATGAGTACCGATAGAATGATCTTGAGCGAGAGATGACGAATGCTCCACTTCATTCATAACCCAACTTGAGTCGCTGAAAGTAGATAAAAAGTTACATTTGATGCTCCCGTCCATGTGTTTAAGGTGAAACACAAACTGTTTCCTGAGTGGTACATACACCTCCCTACATACAGTGAAGTCTCAGGCAATATCTACACATCACGATACCAATACAATCTATATCTATCGCTCATTCACACAGCTACTGGGGTGCAGTCCGTTACAGTCTTGGGGCTAAAGGTGTGGAACGCCTTGCCCTGTGACGTGAAAATCTCTTAACTCACATGTTTTCTTCGAAAAACGTCAAAAGGTGTTTCTGATGATATAACAAAATACAGGTATTTCTCGTTTTGTGCATGTTCATTCATTGTTTCTTACGGGGAAAATATTTTCTTGTGTGATTTCAGTTTGTGCGATGCTTATAGGAACCCAAATCCTTATGACCGAACTCACATGTCTTCTATTGGTATTTTAGTTTATATATATATATATAT
>CM035219.1:6429891-6441483 GCA_020233015.1 Callinectes sapidus
CCGCCCTCTATGAGTCTATGGGCCGTCCTGTGTTGGATGGTTGGGTGTCTGGGCCGGAGGACGTGAGGGAGGGGGTCTTAGCACCGTCGTGGGCAAACTTTCGAGCCATGGGGGCTGCTTTTTAAAACGAGCAGTCCCGTGGGGGACGAGGTACCCCGCCCGCGGCGGCCAGCGCTCGGGCCTCTCGTCTGTCCGGTAGGCGGTAGCTCTTGGCCCCTGGGGCCAACCTTCTCTATCTTTCTCTTTCATGGATAAAGACACTATTTCACCTTCCCCTCGAGTGGTGGGCGACCAGGCCCTCGGGGTGGATTCCACTGGTCTTTGTGGGTCTCCTGCGCTAGCTTCTGGGGGACGAGATGTCCTCCTACTTAGAGATGTCCCTGAACATCTTACATACAGGGCTCTCCACGATCTCGTAAAGCCCTACGGGGATGTGTCCCGGATTCGGCTCATTTATGAGACCGACGGGTCGAATCGGTGTTATGTGACTTTCACCACCGCTGTCCAGGCGCGTTCGGCTTTTGACGCGTCTGGCACTTTTGGCTTTTCTGCCCCTCGCCCTGAACTCCTAGCCTCTGCGAACGTGGCCGCGTCTGACTCTGACTACGTTCCGAACATCTTCGAACGAGTTGCTGGGGAGGCCTCCAAGGGGGTTCGCCAGGCCCCTACCCCGCGGTGGTTCCTTGCCTACTTCCGGGGTGGCAAGGGTAACTTCATACGTGCTTGCCAGTTTGTCGAGAGGGAGTTTGGCACCGTTCCTAAAGAGAATCTGCGTCGGTATGGTAAGGCTCTTTTAATAAGAGCGAAGGACTTGACCCAAGCAAAGATGCTCCTCAATTTTAGGTGTGATCAACAGTGCATGTTTGATGCCATCCGCCCCCACCGTACCTTCAACTATTGTAGGGGTATAGTGTTCAACTATGACCTGTGGGAGTTTCCGGAGGAGGAGATACGCGCCATGTGTCCTCAGACTGTGCAGAAGGTGTGGAAGGTGAACGGGAGAGGCAATATGGTTGTTTTGATTTTCTTTGGTTCGGTCTTACCAGATTATGTACAAGTTGGTCCTCTCCATCTCAGGGTGAAGCCCTTTCTTGACAGACCCCTGCAGTGCTTCAACTGCTATGAATTTGGCCATGGCAGGAAGCATTGCACTTCCTCCTCTCGCTGTGGCCGTTGCTCTGTTTTAGGCTCCCATGGCATTGATAACTGTGAAGCTGATCCTTACTGTTTCCACTGCCGGTCAGATCACCAGTTACGTTCCAGGGATTGTCCGAGATATCGGCTAGAACAGGATGTCCTCCATCTTGCGAACACTTCCTTTATTAGTATTGGCAGTGCTCGCCGTGAGCTTTCCTATAGGCAAGGACGGAGTGGGGAGGCCAAGTCCTACTCCGCTGCAATTGGTTCACGTTTGCCTTTGTCGCAGTCTCCCCCCGCTCTTTCTGTTCCCTTAGGCGTCCCTGTCCGAAATACGTTTTCTGTGTTGGAAGGCTCGGGCGACGGTACACCAGCGGTTCCTGATCTGCCTCCTTCTCGCGCTGACTCCTGCCCTACTCCGGCGCCGCTTCCGCCACGGAGTCCTAGGCGCAGGGACCGTCAGCGGGCTACCCATAAACGACAACATGGTTCCGCTGATTCGGTTGAGCTGTTGCAACTGCCTCCGACTAAGGTTGCTGTCGGTCATACTCCTCGTGGGCGTTCTGCCGACAGGGTCCCGTCGACGTCTGCGGTTACTAGTGACGGTTTTCCAGTACGTTCTGCTTCGCTGGGTCGTACTGATGTTCCTGATGTTCCTGTGACTGTTGATATGGAGGTTTCTCAAGGGGGTCCGTTGCCCCAACCTTTAGTTAGTCCTGTATCTCCAGACCCTGTACTTTCTGACCGCTCTGCTCGTCCAGTCTCACCTCTGCCTTCTGGTGGTGTGTCGCCCACCAAAGGTGCAGTCGTTCCTGTTAAAGTAGTTCACCGTCCAAAGGTTGCGACCGGTCGGTCCAGCCCTTCTTCTCGTTCCCGACATCCTCTAGTGCGGGCTTCTGGTCTTCCCGGTTCTCGTCTTGTCACGGTACCTTTTGGTGAACGTGAAAAGAAGGGCAAGTCCCTGAAAGGGACGCGGACTCCCCACTAGTTATCTTCCGGTTCTTACAGTGGAATTGTAGAGGTCTTCGAGCCTCGTGGGAGGAACTCCGTTGTTTAATATCCCGGTTCTCTCCTGAATGCATTTGTTTACAGGAGACGATGCTCGGTGACCTCTCTCACTGTAGTCCTCCTGGTTATCGTTCCTTTTTTAGTAAACCTTTTCCAGGTCAGGGCCACCACGGTGGCACGGCGATTTTACTTCGTAACGATGTGCCTTTTGTCAGCCAACAGCTTCGCACGCCTGTGCAGGCTGTTGCTGTCAAAGTATTTCTGGGCAGGTTCTACACCCTGTGTAGCCTGTACCTCCCTCCCGGTGTTCCTGTAGTAAAGCCTGACCTGGTCGCCCTAGCTCATGAACTCTCTTCTCCGTTTCTTATTTTGGGTGATTTTAACGGTCGCCATCCCTTGTGGGATGATAACGCTACTAACCCTCGTGGCATTTTAATCGCATCTTTTATTGATGACGAGGGTCTTGAGGTTTTAAATTCTGGTGATGTGACACACTTTCATAGTCCGACGGGGACTTTTACTTCTATTGACGTCTCCCTCTGTACTTCGAATTGTCTTCTTGATTTTACCTGGCGGGTCCTCCCGGATTTGTACGGAAGTGACCATTTCCCGATTTTAATAGAGTCCCTTGACTCCGAGCCGCAGTCTCGCCCTCCTCGCTGGCGTTTAGATAAGGCGGATTGGCAACGTTTTGAGGACTTAAGTTCTCATGTTGGTCTGATTTCTGACTTTGGTTCTTGTAATGAGGCTGCCGATTACTTTGCTGATTTCTTGCATTCTGCAGCTCTTCAGTCTATTCCTAGGACGTCCGGTCGCTTCCCTAAACGTCCTGTTCCCTGGTGGAACGAGGATTGCACTAGAGCCGTGAGGGAGAAGCGGGCTGCTTATAATAGGGTTTGCCGCTACCGTGGGGACCCTCTATACTTGGAGGATTTTCGTCGAGCTCGTGCACGGGCGAGGCGCACATTTAAAGTTGCTCAGCGTGGTTCCTGGAGATCTTATATCTCCTCCATTACTTCTAGGACCCCGCTTACTGAGGTCTTTAATAAAGTCCGTAAGATCTCGGGAAAGTTTTCCCCTCCCCCTTCTCCTGTCTTATTGCAAGCTGGGGAGTTAGTAGCGGACCCCAAGGCAGTTGCTGATCTCTTTACAGACTCGTTTGTGAGTGTATGTCGGAGAGACCCCAATACGTTGGGAGCTCGGTATCGGCAAAGGTCGGAGGCTGCGGGAGTGACTTTTCCTTCTTCTGGTGGTGAGTCATATAATATAGCTTTCTCCGTCGCTGAGTTGCGGGCGGCTTTATCTCAGTGTCACGACTCGTCGCCGGGTCTTGATGATGTTCCTTATGGTTTTTTATGTCATTTGTCTGATAATGCTTTGACGTTTTTATTGGGCCTTTTTAATTTGATCTGGCGTACCGGTGACTTTCCTGATTCGTGGAGGGTGGCAGTCGTCCTTCCCATCCCGAAGCCTGGTAAAGACCATCTGTACCCAACGAACTATCGTCCTATTTCTTTAACATCCTGCATCTGCAAAGTGCTCGAGAGGATGGTCAACGATAGGCTTGTGTGGTACCTGGAGAGCAACAGCTTATTGTCTCCAGTGCAATATGGCTTTCGGAAGGCGCGGTCTACTATTGATGCTCTTTTATCTCTCGAAGCCTCTGTTTGCGAGGCGTTTGCCAAAGACCACCACCAGGTAACTGTGTTTTTCGATTTGGAGAAGGCTTATGACACGGCTTGGTGCCATGGTATCTTACGGAGTCTGTTTGACTTTGGTCTACGTGGTCGTCTCCCAATTTTTATTCAACAGTTTTTATCTAGACGTCTTTTACGGGTTCGAGTGGGTGGTGTCCTTTCCGACGCAACTCCACTCGAAGATGGTGTGCCACAGGGAAGTATCCTTAGTGTTACGCTGTTTGCGGTGGCCATAAATGGTGTTATTGGTGTCCTACCAGATGGTGTTCACAGCTCCTTATATGTGGACGACTTATGTATTTCCTTTTCTGCGGCAAGGATGTCTCTGATCGAACGGAAACTGCAGTTAGCAATCAATAGAGTATCCACTTGGGCTGATAGGAGAGGTTTCCGCTTTTCTGCATCTAAGACAGTCGCTATGCATTTTTGTCGCAAACGTGGTGTCCATCCGGACCCTGACTTATACCTTGGCAATAGGCGAATATCATGTGTGGAAACAACTCGCTACCTTGGCCTTGTGTTTGACAGTCGCCTGACGTGGGTCCCTCATTTTCGTTACATTAAGGCGTCTTGTCAAAAAGCTTTGTCTCTTCTTCGGGTTTTAAGTCATACCTCTTGGGGTGCAGACAGAGACACCTTACTCCTCCTGCACCGAACACTTATCCTTCCCAAGTTAGAATATGGTTGTGAGATTTATTCCTCTGCAACAGAAGCTCGCCTACGCGTGCTGGACTCTGTACATCATGCTGGAGTCCGCTTGGCTACTGGCGCATTTCGGACCTCCCCAATTCCTAGTCTCCTGGTAGATGCTGGATTCTGGCCACTCGACCTCCGGCGCCAGTCCTCGTGTCTACGGTGTTGGTTCCGGGTTCGCCGCCTTCCCGAGTCGGTCCCTTGTGTATCAATATCGAGGGATTCACGTTCACAGGTGTACATGAATCGACCTAGTTTCCCTAAACCATTCGGTTTTCGAGTCTCATCTGTCATGGCAGACTTATCTATTGCTTTCACTCCTGTCTGCCCTTATCGACTACCTCGGGTCGGTTACTGGCAGTTCCCTGACGTAGCGGTATGTCCGCCTGTTATAGATAATAAGAAAGATTTACCACCACATGTATGCCAAGCTTTGTTTTTAGATCATTATTCTACCCACTCTGATTCTACCCCGGTTTTTACAGATGGTTCTAAATCTGCTGCTGGTGTAGGGTATGGTGTTATCTTCCCCTCCTTCTGTAAGGGAGGTAGTCTTCCTTCAGTAGCTTCTGTTTTTACAGCAGAGTTGTCTGCTATTGTTCTTGCACTACAGATTATTTTTACCCTACCTGTTTCGTCTTTTACAATTTTTTGCGATTCCCGTAGCGCTCTTTCGGCGCTGGACTCGTTTAATACTTCTCTTCACCCCTTGGTTTTATCTGCTCTTGAGTGGTTGTATCTGCTCCGCAACAGGAGGTACCGTGTTGGGTTCTGTTGGGTCCCTGGACATGTTGGTGTTGCGGGGAACGAGCGGGCTGATAGACTTGCTGGGGAAGCGGCAAGTCGAGCTCCTTCCCCTGGTCCTGTTCCTTTTCGGGATGTCTTCCCATCGATCCGTGTCGCAGTTGCTGCCTGTTGGCAACGGAGGTGGGAGACTACAGCTGCTACAGCAAAACTGGGGGAGATAACTAAAACTGTAACCCAGGAATGGGACTACACCCATATCCGCAACCGCCGTTTACAGACACTATTAACTCGGTTAAGAATAGGGCACACGCGACTTACACATGACTTCCTCATGTCCAGGGACCCGCAACCTTACTGTGATGATTGTCTTGTGCCTTTGACTATACGGCACATTTTAGTTGAGTGCCCAAGTTTACTAGATTTCCGACACCGTTACCTCTACCGTTGTCGCGGTGGAGGTAGCGGTGTGTATTGCCTTTCAAAGGTCCTTGGGCCGAGCTGTTTGGCCCCTGGGCATGATGTTTTTCGGTTTTTGGAAGAAGCTGGCCTTCTTCCCAAATTGTGAGTTTTTACTGTTTTAGCTGTTTTATTTTGTCTCTTTTATTAGTTGACAGTTATTAACGTATCTTTTATATAACCTATTGACGCGGCGCCATATGACCCTGGCTGTTGCGGCGCCTAAACCTAAATCACTCACTCCTCCCCCAACGCTGTCTGCTGCTCTGTTTGTGTCGTAGTGAAGAATCTGCGTTCAACACAGATGCGGATCGCTCGTGTGGTAGTAAACGAGCTGTGAATAAGCTACATGCATCGAAACCACGCAGCAGAAGCTAGATTCCAGGAAAACAGTGCTGGGGTTATGGGGGCGAGTGGCACACGCAGGGACGGAAAAAGCAATGTCCCGCGTGAGACAAGAAGTGTAACTTCTGTGAAGGCGTCGATCACTTCAGCATAGTGTGTCAAAAAAAGGCAAATCAGAAGTCACGAGGGAAGAGTACCGACACAAAAGCTGCAGGAGCAGCGAGAACTCTGAAAATTGGCGGACTGAAAACTCGCGACGAACGCAGTGCTCCTAAAGTGTGTGTCGGCGTATCAAGTGTGTCCGTTCACTGTAAGGACCGGCCCCTTACATTTACTCCTGATACCGGCGCCAAAACTACAGCCATTGGAATGTCACAACTTGGAGGAGTCGGCGTAAGTGAAAGTGACCTTTCCCCATGTAAATGGGGGGGCGTGTATGCAGCAAATAATGTGAAACTAACTCCGCAAGGCTCGTTTGAAGGAGTGTTGTCACTTGTGACTAAATCGGTGGTTACAACTATCGAAGCGTTTCAAGAGCTAGACGACGCACTTATGTCCTGGTACGATGCGAGAGCCCTGCAAATTAATCCTGAACACTACCACTGTCAGATCTCTGCCATCACGACTCGGGTAAACGGTACCAAGGACAGGATTGAACGCGACAGGAAACAGCGACTTGACGAGTTTTCTGATGTTTTGGTGGACGCAGAAGAATTTCACATGGAAGCAGCACTTATGCAAATCCATCTCCGTGAAGATGCCGTGCCTTTTACTTGTCACGCACCAAGAGCTGTTCCTCTCGTGTGGCGGGAGGACATGAGGCGAATGCTGGATACCATGGTGCAACAGGGCATCATCCCTCAGGTAGGTGACGAAGCCACCGAGTGGTGCCAACCGATGGTCCTCGTACCGAAGAAAAAAGGAGGAGTAAGGATAACAGAGGATCTTACCAAGTTAAATCAACAAGTGGTTCGCCCAGTTTATCCAGCTCATACTCCTCGTGAAGCAGTTATGGCGGTATCTTCAGGATCGCGTTTCTTCTCCACGCTTGATGCCATGATGGGATACTGGCAAATCTCTTTGGCTGAAGAAGCACACCACTTAACGACCTTCTTTACTCCATGGGGAAGATAAAAGTTTCTACGTGGCCCCATGGGATTCAATGCTACAGGAAATGAGTTTTGCAGGCAAGGTGACGCAGCATTAGAAGGCATCGGCAATTGCGCCAAGGTGATTGATGACATCATCAATTGGGATGAAGGGATGAACAATGTTATGGCCCCCTTTGAATTGAAACATTTGAAACATTTGAAACATTTATTCATAGCCATACAATATATATGTATATATATATATATATATATATATATATATATATATATATATATATATATATATATATATATATATATAAGGAAGTACTGTTCTGGCTAGCCTTTATTATAAGCAAAAACTTTTCAGGCAAAAAAGAAAAGAGATATACATATATATACATGTCATTATATACATGTCATTAATACAATATGAAAACAAAAAACACAATATCACTTGAGAAATTATATAAATGAACATAAATAAGTAAGTAAATAAATGAATACATAATTCAAAGGAACAGAAAAAAATGGAACAATAAGGATTTTACATAATATAGTGATGCTGGTGTGGGAAGGTGAACATTTGACTTTGAAATGGATCTCAGTACTAGCTATAATTAATATGTGAGGGATAGTGGGAACTAATACTTAGATAACGGGTATTGTTTTAGTTTGGACTTCAACATGTCAAATGATGAGGATGATTTTATGTAGTCTGGTATTTCATTCCATATGTGACATCTTTGGTAAGTATATGAGTGTTCAAAAATTGTGAGGCGATGGCGGGGTGGCAATAATTGAAGGTGATGGCGGGTGGGGTAATTATGAAGTGGGTTGGCATGTATGTTAATGGTTTGCCGCTCTTTGTAGCAGTGTGATGCAATATAGATAAATGTTATATCATTTAAGCGTAGAATATTGGTGTCCTTGAAAAGAGGTGGTGTGTGGGCAAGGTAGTCACTTCCTGTCATCAGTCTTACCATCTTCTTTTAGTATTACCAGGTTTGTTAGGTTAGTGGGGTAGGTCGTGGCCCATATTGGGTTGCAGTATTGAAGATGAGGATAAATGTGAGCATAATATAGACATCTTAAAGCATTTATTGGTGCAAGTTTCTTAACTTGGTATAGCATGCCATTATTTCTGGATAGTTTTAAACTGAGCTTGGATATATGACTTTTGAAATTCATTTTACTATTGTAAATAACACCTAGGAACTTAATTTCATGAGTGATTTTTATTTCTTATCTGATGAGAATCAATGCAGGCAAGTTACTTTTAGGCTTATTAGTAAATAGCATGTAGTTGGTTTTTGAGT
Organism: Callinectes sapidus; assembly: GCA_020233015.1. NCBI lineage: Eukaryota > Metazoa > Arthropoda > Malacostraca > Decapoda > Portunidae > Callinectes > Callinectes sapidus. The sequence goes on from CM035219.1 coordinate 6,438,385, forward strand.
TCACCAGAGAAAGGGATGAAAGACTGAGAATACTGGTTAACTCTTGCATTAGAGAGGTGGACAGAATAGGGGTGAGAGGAAGAAGCAAGTCTTGTGCAGCGAGGCCGCGGGAGCAGGGGAGGCACGCAGTTAGCGAGATCTGAAGAGCAGTTAGCATGAAAATAGCGATAAAAGAGAGCAAGAGAGGCAACATTGCGGTGATGAGAAAGAGGCTGAAGACAGTCAGTCAGAGGAGAGGAGTTGATAAGACGAAAAGCTTTTGATTCCACCCTGTTCAAAAGAGCTGTATGAGTGGAGCCTCCCCAAACATGTGAAGCATACTCCATACATGGGCGGATGAGTCCCCTGTATAGAGTTAGCAGTTGGGGAGGTGAGTAAAACTGGCGGAGACGGCTCAGAACACCTAACTTCATAGAAACTGTTTTAGCTAGAGAGGAGATGTGAAGTTTCCAGTTTAGATTACTAGTAAAGGATAGACCAAGAATGTTTAGTGTAGGAGAAGGGGACAGTTGAGGGTCATTGAAGAAGAGGGGATAGTTATTCGGAAGGTTGTGTCGAGTTGATAGGTTGAGGAATTGAGTTTTTGAGGCATTGAACAACACATGGTTGGCTTTGCCCCAATCAGAAATTTTAGAAAGATCAGAAGTTAGGCGTTCTGAGGCTTCCCTGCGTGAGCTGTGTACTTCCTGAAGGGTTGGACGTCTATGGAAAGACGTGGAAAAGTGCAAGGTGGTATCATCAGCATAGGAGTGGATAGGGCAAGAAGTTTGGTTTAGAAGATCATTGATGAATAATAGGAAGAGAGTGGGTGATAGGACAGACCCTTGAGGAACACCACTGTTGATAGATTTAGGGGAAGAACAGTGACCGTCTACCACAGCAGCAATAGAACGATCAGAAAGGAAACTTGAGATGAAGTTGCAGAGAGAAGGATAGAAGCCAAAGGAGGGTAGTTTGGAAATTAAAGTTTTGTGCCAGACTCTATCAAAAGCTTTTGATATGTCTAGGGCTACAGCAAAAGTTTCACCAAAATCTCTAAAAGAGGATGACCAAGACTCAGTAAGGAAAGCCAGAAGATCACCAGTAGAGCGGCCTTGGCGGAAGCCATACTGGCGGTCAGATAGAAGATTGTGAAGTGATAGGTGTTTAAGAATCTTCTTGTTGAGAATAGATTCAAAAACTTTAGATAAGCAGGAGATTAAAGCAATAGGCGGTAGTTTGAAGGATTAGAACGGTCACCCTTTTTAGGAACAGGCTGAATGTAGCCAAACTTCCAGCACGAAGGAAAGGTAGATGTAGATAGACAGAGTTGAAAGAGTTCTGTCTCCTTCTTGCGGGGAAGGAAGGCAGGGGTATAATAAGCGGAACTGCTTGCGAAATGAAAATGCTGGGCTATTGTATTGGCTATTTCATTTTTATCATCTATTTTATAATTGTTTATTTTAAGAGTATTTATTGGTGTATATGTTTTTTTTTTTGTTATTAAATATGTTTATTATTTGCCACACTTTTGATAGGAGTGTGGTGCGATTTACTGTTGATATGAATTCCCTGAACGAGTCAGTTTTTGCATTACAGATGACTTTCCTTGCCTGAGCCCTTGCCTTTTTATAGGCTATGAAGTTTGCTTGATTGGGTTGCTGGCTGAAATGCCTGTATCGCCTATTACGCTCACTAAGTGCTTGTCGGTAATCCGTTGTCCACCATGAAACACCATGCTTAGTGTGAACTGTAAAAGTCTTCGGAATACAAGCCTCGGCGGCGTGTAATATGGATCGTGTTGCGTTGCTGACCATCGTGTCAATGTCCTCGCCAGATATATCCGCGTCGGCAATCCCACGGAAGGTTGCCCAATCTGCTCTCTTAAGTTGCTTGGGAGGGCGTGGGGTGGGCAGGATGTGGCGTGAGTAAGAGATACAGATGTGGAGATGGTCACTTCCGTGGGAGTCGTCGATGATTTCGCAGAAGTCAGGTAGTATACCTGGCGATAACAATGACAGATCAATGGCAGACGCGTTACCAGTCCGATCATCTACACGAGTCGCACTTCCTTCGTTCAGAAGACAGAGGTTTGTCTGCAACATAATGTCAACTAGTTGCCCGGAAGTTGGCTAATAAGAGATGTGATATCGTTATCAACAAAGGGGTTATTGGGAGACAAGTAGAGGGAACAGATAGCCAGATACGTGTGTGTTGAATCTCACACTGCACGCGACAGCTTCCATAGGTGTATTCGACGTCACTTCTGTTTGTTAGTGTTTTGTGTATGTATATGGCAACACCGTGCCCCTCATATGTTCTAAACGGATGGTAGTGTTTTAGTACTGTAGGATAAGGCTGATCCTGCAGTCTCGTCTCCTGTAGACAAATAACAGACGGCCTGTGTATGATCATTAAAAGTGACAATTTCACTGTAACACCTTGAACATTATGGCTTAAGGGTGGTGGTGGCGGCAGTTTCTTGGTCCTTTGCGCTCAGAGGAGCTGCCGGGGGACCTCTCCAGGCCCTTACTAGTGGTGACATCCATTGGGTCATCAATCGTTAACTCCCCGGAGCTCGTCGAGAGGGAGCGGGCGTGTGAACTCTTCCTCGAAGGCACGAGAGCTGCGACGACATGAGAAGGGGGAGTGCCTTCTAGTTTTGTTAAATTTAGTTTTTCAGCCTTGTCAGTCTTTTCACCTTTACTGGGAACACGAGAGATAGCAGACAGATTTAGCAGAGGAAGTGATAGCAGTGGAAGTTGTAGTGGAAGTGGAGGTTTATTTAGCAGGTGATGCGGCAGAGGTTGAAGGGGAAACTGTGGAGGTAGATGAAGCAACGGGTCTGTCAGAATATCAATAGTGCACATCTTGGGAGGAGCCCTTACTGCTGAAGCATAAGAAGCGTTTGAAGCAGGAGCGGACAATTTCCACATGGGGCAATCGCGCGAGAAAGTGGAATGAACACCCTCACAGTTACGGCACTTTTGGACTAGAGATGTACATTGGTCTGCAGAATGACCCTCTCCTGAGCATCTATCGCAGTAGGCGTGAGAAGACCGACAAGCATTTCCTTAATGACCATAAAGTTGGCAATTGAAGCAACGGAGAGGATTCGGA
>CM035219.1:6447265-6461262 GCA_020233015.1 Callinectes sapidus
ATATATATATATATATATATATATATATATATATATACCACTTGACCGTTCGCCACAAATATCAGACTCACTTGGACAATTTATGTTGGTGAAGCTACCTCAAGGCCAACATAAAATGGTGAAACAGCGTGGGATGAACCATTAAAAACATTAAAAACCCCGGGAAATCAGAAAAACGAAACATTGTGAAAAAAGCTAGTGAGCGAACACAAACGAGAAACAGGAGCGAGATGGTAGGGATCCTGCTCTTGACGACCCAAAACGCTGATACAACTGAAATTTGTTGTGACAGCGTTAGCTGCTGAGGGTTGCCTTCTCTCTCTCTCATCGCTCTAAAGACACTCCTGTGAGCGAACACAAACGAGAAATAGAGGAGTGAGATGGTAGGGATTCTGCTCTTGACGACCCCAAACGTTGATACAACTGAAATTTGTTGTGACTTAGTGTTAGCTGCTGAGGGTTGCCTTCTCTCCGTCTCATCGCTCTAAAGACACTCCTGGATAAGGCTTGTTTTTGCAGCACTCACAGTACTTTGAAACCACATACACACACACACCACCACCACTTCAGCTATACTTGCCGGTAGCTGGGTAGCAAAATTACTCAGCCTGAATACATCTATTTACACCAAAACCTCGCTGTATTGGAAGGGCGTGGTCGACGTCGGCTGGGGCCAAGGATATTATAGAATCCTTGGCTAGGACGCATTGGGCGTGGTACTTTGGTCCGGGCGTGGGAATCGCTTTGCTGACGAGTGAACCCGCGCATTCCTGGGTGGAAGCAGCCCCCCCACCCCCCCAAGTGTCCCTCCACTTTCTCAAGGACGAGTGAGGGTAACTTCAGCTGTTTTGACGCCTGCTGCTACCGAGGAGGAGCACATATTACTTAGGTATAGGTGAGAAAACAACAGAGTAGCTGACACTACATGAATACTTAAGTAATTACATCACTTGTTGACATAATTATTGGTGATGAAATATTACTGTGCCGTCACATTTTCTGGCATTAAAACTTATGTGATATGAGCCTTTAAATCTAGTAGTGTAAATTGTAACTCTGTTATGTTATATATTTTCATCTATATTTATTTATATCATATATAATCATAACAATAATGTTATTTGTGTTAGGCTTTATATATTTCTCTTTTCTTTAATCTTCTTCCAGACATCGCAGACAACCTTAAAGTAGCCTGAAGTATGAAATGATGAAATCGATGCATACTTAACAATAATAATAATAAAAATAATAATAATAATAATAATAATAATAATAATAATAATAATAATAATAATCATAATAATCATAATAATAATAATAATAATAATAATAATAATAATAATAATAATAATAATGAAAATAATTAAACAAGTATAATAATGGAAAGCTTTTTGGCTATGGGTAGTTCCAGGAGCCTTCCTTTCTCATTCCCTAAAAAAAAAAAAAAATAATAATAATAAATAAATAGATAAATAAATAAAGGCGATAAGCGCTAGATGGTGAGAATGTTCCTACCCAAACCGTTCCTACTGTTCGGGATTTCCCCGCTGATCAGGGTCGGAGAACGCTTACCAACTTTAGAAGTAAATCTCGAGATGTGGTTGTCGAAAGACACCCAGATTCATAAGGTAATTCTGAACAATTATTGGATCAAGGGATGTGGACAGTTGTTTAGGTTACGGTTATTGGAAGTAATGTCATTCCTGATCTTTTAGCTATGCACGTTCCTGTCTCCATTCAAAACGCACGTCTAGGTTTTGACATCTGCAAAGAAGGTTCTAGCCAACATTAAAATGGCAAAGACAAGCAACGGAAACCACACTTTGTAAAGTGCGAAAGAGGGACATAAAATGAATAGAATACACACGTGACTAGGCGTCACAGGTACCATTTAGCAAAACTGGTCGAAACTGAATGTCGTACTGATATTCAGAGAGCTCAAGGCGCCATCGCAAGATCTTATCATTTTTAATCTTTGAAGAGTGACTAGGGTCAAACATAAACGAAATAGCTTGCTGGTCTGTGACTATAGTAATCCTTCTGCCAATGACAACGAGTCTCCATTTACGCACCGCTTCTATAACGGCAGCCGCTTCTCGCTCCACAGGAGGTGATAGAGTGGCTGCTATGGAGACAGACGAAGCGTCTGTCTCTATCTGTAATGGCAGGGACTCGTCAAAAGCAGCTACTGAAGCTTTGCAAATGTCAGCTTTAAGTGCTTCGAAACACCTAATAGCTTCAGGAGAAAGGGGAAAGGAAGTATTGTTCAGAAAGGATTGAATGTGTCGTGAGTAGTCTTGAATCCAAAGTGAATAGTATGAAAAGAAGCCAAGAGCTCGCTTCAAGTTAGGGGAATTATTAGGTACAGGTAGATCCATCAAAGGCTTTATGCGATCTGGATCAGGTCGTAGGGAACCATTAGATATACAATACCCAAGATAAGTAATTTCGTTCTGACTGAAGTGGCTTTTTGTCATGTTTAGAATGCTTGTCTGAAGCATTGAAGATTCCTGTCATGGTCCTCCTAACGCTCCCCACATATTACATCATCAATGTTAGCATAAGTAGATTGTAGACAAGAATCTGCAATTATTGAATCCATAACTCTCTGGAAAGCAGCAAATGAATTTGTTAAACCAAAAGATACTTTATTAAAGTGAAATAATTGACTATCAGCCTCAAATGCAGTGTATTGTTTTTTTCTGAATTTCTAAGAGGTAACTGATAATAAGCGCTCTTCAAGTCAATCTTACTGAAAATCATGTATTTGGCCATGTTATGTACTAAGTCATGGATTCGAGGCATTGGATAGGCATCAAGCTGTGTGAAGCGGTTAATGGTCCTAGAATAGTCAACTACCATGCTCCTCCTGTGCCTTTCATCACTATTAACTAGCACTTGCGCTCTCCAAGGAGACTGACTTTTTTCTATTATGCCAGCTCGTAATAGGGATTCTACCTCGGAATGAATGAAATCTTGGTCTAACTTTGAAAGCTTCCGTGTGGGGGTAGTGACAGGCTTGATATCTGATATTAAGTTGGGAAAAAAAGAAGGTTGACTAATATTCATACATGCTACTCCACAAACAGTCAGTTTTGGTAAAGAGCCATTTAGAGTAAATTCCACAGCCTTATGTTCTTCCATGAAGTCCTGGCCTAATATAATCCTGGAGCACAGGTGAGGGAGAACAGAGAGTTTAGTTTGGGGATAACTGCGATCATTCATTACCAAATCCAATAAACAATATCCTAAAGTGGTAGAGATAGCAGAGGAAGCAATGGTAGCCTCAGTCATAGAAGGATACATCATCAAACTTAAACTTCTAACAACCTCGGGATGAATGAAGCTAATTCCACTGTCGATGAGACAATTCACTTGCATTCCATTAACACTTGCAGGATTGGTAGAGCTAGTAGGTGTAGAAGCAGGAGCTTGAACAGGGACACTGGCAGCCAAGGGTGAATCACAGTGGTCGCAGGGCTGGGCAGAGGACAGGTCAGTAGAATCCATCATGGTAGTAGCAGCAGAAGATGAGACCTGTCTTGTTCTCCCTCCCATGTTGGATCGGCAGACATTGGCGAAATGTCCCGTCTTGGCACATTTGTGACATACAGAGGCTCGAGCAGGACATCGCGGCCAAGGATGACGCTTTCCTCCACAGAAGTAGGCTCTTCCACGGGAAGCAGCAGCATAGGTTTGATAGTAGGATCGAGAGATGTATGAAGAGGATCCGTAGTACCAGCAGCAGTAGTAGTGGTTGTTAGGTTCCCAGGGACCAACGTAGGAGTGTATCCCTCAGCGTTACGTTGAGCAGAATCCAGGCTTCAGGCCAGCTTCGCTCAGGGTGAGGGTTTCTTTTTCCAGAAGACGTTGTCGTATGGCAGGAGAGGCTAGACCAGTAGTAAGTAAAACCCTTAATACTGGTCTCGCCACTGCCAGGCCTCCTTGTCTCAGAGAGCCCTACCATATCCACCCACAGCCTACTGAGCTCATCTGATGAATGAGGCAGTCGGTGATCCTCTGAGAGACTCAGGATATTCCAGGAGCCCACACGCAGAACCCTTCGAAGGTTCATCCCAGGAGCAGTCCAACGTGCAGGCGCCACATCTGCAGCCCCACCGGCACCCCCCCACAATCAGAAGTAGGGCTAGGGGGCCCTCCCGCCCCTTTCAGGACACAGGGCTCCCGCAGGCTTTCCCCTGCATCCGTCATACCGATAGGCAGGCCCCTCTGGTGCCTTGGCACCCGAGAGGTCTGCACGGTCGGACCCCCCAGCATACTTGGATCGGGGCCGTGGCCAGAGGCTCGCCCGCGCCTATAGGCCCCACCCCGACCTCTGCCTCTAACTTTGTTAGTAGCTGTATCATGGAAAGTTAGGTTGGTTTGTCCAGGGGAGTCAGTAGACTGGAGAGAAGTGACGTGTGACAGCTTCTCGTTCAACTGAGCCAAATTGTCACTGTTTTCCTCCGACCACTGCGTCACACTTTGAAAGCACGGGGGAAAATTAAGTTTATCACTCTCAAATTCACCTCCATCCTGGATCAAGCTACATGCAACACTAGGCAAGTGTTGGGGACGGTGATATGGCTTCAACTTCTTTATATAACAGAGTTAATGCCTTTTCCACCTAGCATGTGTTTCTACAAGATAATCAATCTCACCCACTCGCTTGCAAACTCTATAGGTACCGGTTGACCCTGGAATGGTAGCAACACTAGCACTTCACCATTCTCCTGGAACGTTCTCTCCTTCGCTTTTCTATCATACCGTTCCTTCATATGGCTTTGAACCTGAGTTAAGTTAGTATGGGCCACCTGTAAGCCCTGAGAGAGACATTCCTTAAAGTCAGTCACATATTGCACCACAGCAGGAGGAGGACCTACAGTACCACTCCACCTCTCCTTCACTAACATCAACGGTCCTCGAACGTGATGTCCTAAAATTAACTCATGTGGGGAGAAACCGAGAGATTCCGAGGGCACCTCTCTGGTGGCAAACACTAAGAAGGGAACAACCTTAATCCCAATTCCCAATCCTGTCCCATCTCCTCACAGATTTTACAGAGCATAGACTTTATTTAATATCTGATGGTAGCGTTCAAGTGCGCCCTGTGACTGAGGATGGTACGCACTAGAGACAACATGTACTATGCCCAATTCTGCTAAGCTCTCCCCAAACAACTTGGATACAAAGTTTTGTGCCCTGATCTGACTGTACCTCCAAAGGCAACCCAAAACTTGTAAAAAAAAGGGCAAAACTTCCCTTAACAGTACTTTGACATGAATAGTGCGTAGAGGGATAGCCTTAGGGTATCTCGTGGCAACATAAAATATTGTAAGGAGGTAACTATACCCTGAAGAAGTTTTAGGTAGGGGACCCACAATGTCCACAATGATCCTCTCAAAGGGGTTTGAGGTTTAAGTGGGCTAACGGGCACTGGTTGGTTTGGCTTACCAGCGACTTGCCAAGGGTGACACTCCTTGACGAAGTGAGAGACATCCGTCTTGATGTGCTTCCAGTAGAAGTGTTTCCTCAGGCATTGTAGGGTTTTGCGGACTCCCAGATGTCCAGCATGAGCCATCTCCAGCAGCTGAGGGCGAAAATGCTGTGGGACCACGAGCTAATGTGAATCCCACACTCCATCATCAACATTAACATGAAGGGGTCTATACCTCCTCCACAATAACCCATTTTCACGCAAAATGCAACACCACTTTCATTTTGACATACATCCTCCCTCATCACTGTTCTCACCCATACCACTCTCCGCAATACTCTCAGGGGGAGTGTTTATCACCTTTGCCATAGAACAAGTAACGGCACACACATTAAACACCTCGGGATGCTGCTGCTCCAGAGATACAGTTTCTGGACCACTCACAGGCTCAATAGAAACAATGGGATGAGGAAAATCTTTGGCACCTGCAACGTCATTCCCTAGGAGAAAGTCTATACCTGGTATTGGTAGGCTTTCAACAACGTCTACATCTGCTGTTGCCTTCACCAGTTCACAATCTAAATGAACATTTATTTTAGAGAATGTATCAAACCTAGCAACTCCTCTAATCAGAATACTCTCACAACTTTCAAGTGGTTTACCCGTAGTGTTAATGAGCAAAGATCCAATAGCTCCAGTATCCCTAAGAATAGTAACAGGGTATTTCTGACCACTAAGAAGAACATAACTAGGAAAAACAAAAAGGATTGCATGACTCAATACAGGTGAAAGTGTAAGACAAAACAACATCACTTCCCTGTTTAGTCTGGTCCGCAGCTGGTGTGCTCTTCACCACCAGGCAATCGGATGAGTAGCTTTAGAACCGACACATGTGGACATGTTGATTTTAGTTGGCCAACCCTTATAGCCTCTCTCTTGAAGGGCCAGGCTCCACAAACGTATCCTAGACGGACGGCGTTTTACGAAAGCGCGGATTAGCATATCAAAAGCGCGGAAAACGTTGTAGATATATTACTATCAAAAGCGCGGCTGAATATTAAGTCAAAAGCGCGTTTTATCACTCACCTCGAAGTCTGATTGTTCAAAAGTTCATTAAGGATCGCTCACCTCTTCCGTTAGCCAGATGATATCATCTGTTGCCCTCTGCTTACCACGGGTAGGTGGAAGTAGGATTTTTAAGCAGGAAAAATTTTGTTTTTCGGCTGTAGTAGATAAAATAGTCCATAAAAACCATTCTATATAATAAAATATACGTCATATAAAAACAAGTGTGTGTGTCCGTAAAACCATTCTTTATAATAAAATCGTCGTCATATAAAAACAAGTGTGTGTGTGTCCATAAAACCATTCTTGAAACATTCGTCATACACCTCAATTATTACAGTTTTGTATTTGCTCTGAACTTGTTACCCAAACTCTTCATATAATTGTGTCTGTCTATTTCTCCTGCAATATATTTGTTGTATTGGGAAATAGCATACTCGTTCCTGTTTTGCTCAGGTTTCCTCACTGTTGCAGGCTTACTGACACTCCTTATCTTTATGTAGGTGTTACTCTGAAGCTTCACGAGAACGTCAAGGAATACAAATATAGATGGATGGGATGTATAAAACTGCTCATTAAAATGAGCATGAAAAGATTCCGCAGCATTGTTTGTACGCTTGGTATGTGAGGGGATTTCAGCCCAAAGCACAGGAGGATATTTTGAGTTTAGTCATATATAGTTGTCAACAAGATAGTCCGCAAAACGTGTACATCTATCATCCTGAGGTGCATCTGCCATAAGCTCATCCACAAAGCAATCTTCAACTTCCGTAGGGTCAATGAAATGCAATCCAAATGATAATTTCAGCCACTGGCCAATGTCACTGTTGTTGTCTTTGTACTCGTTAGCTAGTCCGAGATTCTGAATTTTTCGCCACCATGCCTGTCCCAAATGGAATCTGCAACATTTGATAACTGCCGTTGGATATATGTCTCTTAGGACAATGAGCATGGCAACTTCAAAATCTGCATGTATCACTGAGGGCTTTAGGAGCAGATTCCTTGCTGAACAAGTATCAGTCAAACAAGTCCACATATTTCTGTAATTCTCCTCAGATTGACCTGGTAATAAGGCATACACTAACGGAATATAATGTCCATTAGATATGTATGGTGTACAGCTGATAAAAGAACTTTGGACAACATTTAAAAGTCCCATCAACGAAGATCTCGTCAGCAGTGTTTGTCAAAAATTTTAGATTTGTTGCACATGAAAGAATAACCAAACCTTTCTCAGGACTATTTTCCAGGATAAAATCTTCCCCTTTGTTTGTAGAAGTAGTCATAGAATTAAGAGCCTGGTGTAGTTCCTGCCGAGTTTTAGGTAGTACTGGATATACTTTTCGCCTTTCTCTGTATAATGATTGTGCAATAGATCTTACATGGGTAGATTCAAGTTCATTACCAGAGAATTTTTGTAGTTCAGTTCTAATTAGCTTTGAAGGCCTTATCGTCAAGTCGTCAGTTGCTTTCCTTTTCACTGATGCGCGTATTTGCTGTCTTTCTAGTTTTTTGTCATCCTTCTCATGACTGTGCTCACATTGTATTGGAGCAATTACTTCAGTCATTGTGCTGTCTGTTTTAAGCCGACCCTTACATTTTTTGTTCGTACATCGCCACGATATGGATCCATCAGTCAGTGTGCTATCAATTCTATATATATATCCATCCTGCATTAAGCACTTCTTGCCTTTGTTGGTGATAGAAATGGTAAACTCCATACTGGACAGCACAGAACAGCACAGAACAGCACTGGATGACAACAACGGACTGACTGATCGTCAAGGTGTAATCAGACAGCTAAATCAACAGTGGGCATTAACCATTAAGAGACACTAAACGAAACTTAGTGAAACAGCGAGTCAAAGGGAATAATCTTGGCGCGCTTTTGTAACTACCTTAAGGGTGATTTTCGAACTCGTTAAGTTTTTCGAATCCGCGCTTTCGTAGTGCGCCCGAATAAACAGAGAGAGAGTGGCAGATGTCGACTGTCGTATCCGTTCCCTTAAGAAAAGCCAATATCACCCATAAGTCCTTATGGGTATGGGATATTAACGGATTACACCTCTCGGGCTTGCCGGTCCCCTAACGGACTACACACAGCGTATCCGTCTAGGGCGCACTACGAAAGCGCGGATTCGAAAAACTTAACGAGTTCGAAAATCACCCTTAAGGTAGTTACAAAAGCGCGCCCGAATTTTTACAAGGTCGTTGTGCGCTGCGACACACCCAACAATTTACAATAATATAATATATATACATATATACATATAGTGCGTGTATGTTTTCTGTGTGTGTGAAAGATGTGTATGTAAAAGAGGCACAGCCGATGTATGTGTTTGTTTGTGAAAAGAAGGTGTGAAGTAGAAATGATTGGTGTTTCTTGGGAGATAAAATAAATGTGTGAAACAAGTTGCTCTTGAAATAGAGAATGGTAAGTAGGAGAATAGTAGATGTTGAGGGCACACAGACTAGACTAAGATGCACACTTCTTGTGGGTCAGCCACACATGTCATCTATGGAACTGGGAGACACATCCTCGAACCTGCAAACGAGAATGCATGAGACTTTGTCACACCACCACTGCCGTGCTTAGCAAAGCATCGTTTATCAGTGTGCCAAGATCTACGGGAATAGTTACAATAATAGGGGGAATTAAATCTTGCCAGGGGCGGTTGAGGTTTCCTAGGAGGTTGGGAAGCACCCATGCCAGGAACTTTGTTAGGATGATGGACAGTATTTTTTTTTTTTTTTTTTTTTTTATAGAAAAATTGAATCTAGCAGAATATTGAGAATTGTTGTGAGGTTGAAAAGGTTGGTTAGTGTTGGTAGGACGATTAATCAGACCCCGAGCAGGACAAAGGTCACTAGCACAACTTGGTAGCCTGGTATGACTCCTCAGGCTTTTTATTAAATTTCCTAAAAGTTTGCCGGTAAGCTTCAGGAGTAAGAATGTATATTTTAAGAATCTCTGATTTCACGTAATCACAATCAGAGCACTGAGAAAATGTAAGGTTATCAAAAACCTTTCTGACTTTCCCCGTAAAAGAAGTCTGGGGAATTACTGATCACTCCCTCCTAGGCCACTCCAGACAGGACTTTTCTTCCTTTTCAGTGGACACATAGAGGCAGCTGATCGAGACATCCCACCCATGATGAAGTCATAGTCGCCAGCGAATCACAAGCGCCGACACGGAACGGCTAACCAATCACAAACCCTCCTGCCTCTCCGCTCTGTCTAAACTCCGCCCTTTTCTTCTTCTTCTTCCTATTGTGGCTTGTTTTGATGGTAGTCTCTGTTGATCGCCACCTCTACTTCTGTCTTGCATTACTTAAAGGTTTTATCAGGTCCGTTCAGTTTTAGTCATTGTAGAAGCAGAAGACAAGGACAAAATTATTAGGAAGGTAATGAGTGTCTGAATAAATTAGTGATGTTTTATATGATTTTGTGTCGGCAAATTTCCGCGGGGCAAACCACACATTTTTTATTTCCCTCTTCTCTCACAAACTTGTAGGACCCGTGGCAAACTGTTTTAGTTATGGAAAAATATCGTAATGATGTATCTGCAGCAGAAATCAAGTGAAACAAATAAAAACACGAGATCTAAATATTAGGGACACTCGTGTCGGTCTGTGGTCCCTCCGGCTCACCTTTGGGGCTTGTGGGAAAGAAGTTAGGCTAGCCAAGAATCGTCTCCACAATGGGCTATATACCTTCCTGCCTTTATGGAATAATCTTTTGGGTGTTAAATTGTCTCAAATTACTTATATCTTCTTGGCAAACATTAGTTATACCCTATTTTATGTTCATCTGAGTGAGTTACACCACCTCCCGAGTTGTTGTAGTTCTGGGCCCAGATTTCCACGCTAGCCACGACATTTGAAAGTTGTAGAGATCTTTCTGAATACCATATGTTTGAAAGTTGTAACCTAGAGATATATACCCTTTGAATAGTGTAAAGTGCTTTCTGAATCTGGGCCCAGTCTCGCTCTGTCCGCTCTCCACAGATCCCACCTTCCCCGCGCCGCCGTTCACCTCATTACCGCAGTTGCTCACCGCTGCATGGTCTTCGCCTTCCTCAGTGGCGTCTGCTGCCTCACGTTCCCTCACGACTCCGCAGTTCAGCTCCAGTCTCTCCTCGATATCTGGACTCGTCACTGGGCTCTTCACCTGTTTAGCAACACCCTCACACGCTGCATTCCCAAACAGGGAGTCCAACAGACAGGGTTCCTCCATGTCGGCAACAGAGACTCTCAGCTCACAGTGGCCAGTCACGCCCCACGACTGCTGGTCTGACACAGGGGATTGTTGGGTTGCCACAACTTCTTCCCTCACTCTGCTCTGGAGGGCTTCAGTGTTTCCCTTACAATGTTGTCTCGCTGCCAACATCTCGTCCCTGAACTCCTCTGTCATCAGGTCCATTCTTGCCGCCACTGCACCGATTTCCTGCTTTAGATCAATTGAATCCTGTTTCATTTACTGTGCCATTTTGACGAACAAGGATTCCAGCCTTTTTAAGACTGACTCACTGCCTTCCGGCTTCTAACTGCCTCTCATATCTGTGTCGGCCATGGTGCTTTGTACCCGGCAACCTCGCTAGCCAAACTATCCCCAAAACTACTGACACCACTTGTTACGCAAGCCCCCGTCAACACACACACAAATCTTCCACGGCCGATGACAGGTACACTCTTACCAACAGCGTCAACCTCCAGGATAGCACAGGACGGGTCGGCAGCAGACAAAGGGACACGTCTTCCGGCGAAGATTCGTGTCTAGCAAGGGAAGCGAAGTAACAGACCCACAGACTCGGCAGACTTACTTAAAGAGGCAGGAATGAAGTTAAAGGCACGGTACTACTTCCTTACTCTACTGGGCCCGGATTGAGAAAGAGTAAGGTGTTAGGAAGTTGTTAGCTCTCCACAACCTTCGAAAGTTTTGGCCACTTACACTATGCTCACATTGGGATTCAGAAAGCTAGGTGTAACTTTTTCCTCTTCAGTGGACACATTGAGGCAGCTGATGGAGACTTCCCACCCATGATGACGTCATGGTCGCCAGCGAATCACAAGCACCGACACAAACCGACAAAAAACAATCACGAACCCTCCTGCCTCCCCGCTCCCTCTAAACTCCGCCCTTTTCTTCCTCTTCTTCTTCTTGTGACTTGTTTTGATAGTCGTCTCTCTGTTGATCGCCACCTCTACTTCTGTCTTGTTTTACTTAAAGGTTTTATCAGTTCCCTTCAGTTTTAGTCATTGTAGAAGCAGAAGACATACACAAGGACATTATTATTAGGAAGGTAATGTGTGTCTGAATAAATTAGTGATGTTCTATATGATTTTGTGTCGGCCACTTTGTCGCGGGGCAAACCACACATTTCTGAGTTCCCTCTTCTCCCACAAACTTGTAGGACCTGTGGCAAACTGTTTTAGTGATGGAGAAACATCGTAATGATGTATCTGTAGCAGAAATCAAGTGAAACAAATAAAAACACGAGATTTAAATGTTAGGGACACTCGTGTCGGTCTGTGGTCCCTCCGGCTCACCTGTGGGGCCCGCGGGAATGCAGTTAGGCTAACTGAGAATCGTCTCCACAGTGGGCTATATACCATCCCGCTTTTATGGAATGATTTTTTGCGTGTCATAATGTCTCAAACCACTTATATCTTCTTGGCAAACATTAGTTATACCGAATTTTATGTTCATCTGAGTGAGTTACACCACCTCCTGAGGTAGTGTAGTTCTGGGCCCAGATTTCCACTGTAGTCACGACATTTGAAAGTTGTAAGTAGCTTTCTGATATACCATATACTGTTTGAAATTTGTAGCTTAGAGATATATACCCCTTGAATAGTGTAAAGTGCTTTCTGAATGTGGGCCCTGGCACACATCAGAGTAAATATAGGGTGGCACACAGTACTTAACAGGACAATACAAACAGGGCAGGATTGCGTCCTCAGGGAGAGTGGGAGAGGAAGACGTCCTCTCAAGGCAAGGCTGGCTACGTCTCAGAGCAGGAGTGAGAGCAGGCGGTAACCCACTCACCCACCCGCGGCGATCCTTTCACCCCACTGCAACCCAGCTACTCGGCGTGATTCATCCTATATTCCCTCACAACCGCTGAAGTTGCTCTTGCTTTTAACCTCACATGTTTAAAAGAGAATATATATATATATATATATATATATATATATATATATATATATATATATATATATATATATATATATATATATATATATATACTATATATATATATATATATATATATATATATATATATATATATATATATATATATATATATATATATATATATATTCTCTTTTAAACATGTGAGGTTGAATGCAAGAGTAACTTCAGCATTGTTCAATTTTTTAAAATTACTTTCAATTTGTCTAATCAAGTCTTTTTTTACGGTGTTTAGTGCTCCTAAGAGCTGTCCAAAATTTAAGTCGTTTGCGACGTTTTGTTCCAATCTATGGAACATCTTCAGGCGAAGGGTAAGGGTGGAATGACTCGCGATGGTAGAGGCGGTATATATATCCACCTCCCGTGGAACAGGTAAGGTGAGGGAGCGCAATGATTGGCTGGTAGCGCTGGCGGCAGTGCGGCGCGCTGTTATTGGTTGAGGCTTGTTTGAGTGTTCTGCATTTTCAGTCTCCTTGTCGGGAGAATTTGCAAGTCCCTCATTTGTTGGTTGATGGTAGGTTTCATGTCTTCTATATAGATGGCTTCCAGGAACATCAGCCATCTTGGGTCTGTTTCTCTGTCTATAATTGTTGCCGGGTCAGTTTGGTTTGGTGTTTTACGTGGTGGTGGTCTCTAATAGACCGATTTTGCAGGTGGCACGTCAGGCGTCTATATATATATATATATATATATATATATATATATATATATATATATATATAGATATATAGATATATAGATATATAGATAGATATTACATCTAGTTTTATCTATCGATCTAGCTATCTAGCTATCTATCGATCTATATCTACGGTCTATCTATCTATCTATCTATCTATCTATATATAATAATA
The DNA here is from genome assembly GCA_020233015.1 of Callinectes sapidus. Classification (NCBI taxonomy): domain Eukaryota; kingdom Metazoa; phylum Arthropoda; class Malacostraca; order Decapoda; family Portunidae; genus Callinectes; species Callinectes sapidus. Next base: position 6,460,818 of record CM035219.1, read on the forward strand.
TATATATATATATATATATATATATATATATATATATATATATATATATATATATATATATATATATATATATATATATATATATAGCTGTATATTAATTAATTGTTGTTGCTTAAATTGGCTTATCTGTGTTATTTCTTAGTGTGCAGCTGAGTGTGCCAACTCACATTGGCTTCCTCACAGACAATGGATCTTACACAGGATTAATGGGGACCATTCAACGTCATGTGAGTTTATTTTTTCCTTTGTGTGTGTGTGTGTGTATGTGTGTGTGTGTGTGTGTGTGTGTGTGTGTGTGTGTGTGTGTGTGTGTGTGTGTGTGTGTGTGTGTGTGTGTGTGTGCGCGCGCGCGCGCGTGCTCATAGTCACTGTGTCAACTGAAACTGAACTATAACATAGTCTCTCTCTCTCTCTCTCTCTCTCTCTCTCTCTCTCTCTCTCTCTC
>CM035219.1:6461362-6473862 GCA_020233015.1 Callinectes sapidus
CCTAATCACACCCAAAACTCATAAAAGAAAATGTGTCCTACTACTGAAGGATTTAATACCGTTGTTTGTGTGGGACTGGTCACTATATCATTTACTGCCATTATCATTACCGCCGTCACCCAAACAGTAGCAACAACAACAATTACCACTTACACAACCACTACTACTACTACCACCACCATTAGCCCCCTTCCTAAAGGTATGCAAGTCCCACATTACCTTTCTCCGTGTTGCCCAGGTGTCCCAGCAGCAGAGGTACGAAGAGGCAGGTCTTTGGAGAGAGAGAGAGAGAGAGAGAGAGAGAGAAGGAAACACGTATTAAAGATATTACTCCTAATACTAATACTAATGTTGAAAAAAGTTTATCTGTTATTATCAACGCTCTAAGCAATACAACTGCTTTCACCACTTCCCATCCGGTTGGTATTATGTTACTATTTGTACTGTTATGTATTATCATTATTGTTGCTACATTTGTAGTAGTAGTAGTAGTAATAGTAGTAGTAGTAGTAGTAGCAGTAGTAGCAGTAGTAGTAGTAGTAGTAGTAGTAGTAGAAGTAGTAGTAGTAGTAGTAGTAGTGGTGGTGGTGGTGGTGATAATGGTGGTGGTAATATTGGTGGTAGTAGTGGTGTGGTGGTGGTGGTGGTGGTGGTGGTGGTGGTGGTGGTGGTGATGCTGGTGGTGGTGGTAGTAATAGCAGTACTGGTAGTAGTTGTTGTTGTTGTCGTAATTAACAATATAATTATCGCATTTGTTTTGTTACAATTACTATCATCAATAAAACCATCTATATCATCATTGCCAGTTTCTCATCTTTTGCACCACCCCTAAGTTATGACAGTTTTCTTCCCACCACTGTCATCACCAGTACCACGAGCTCCACCCTCTCAGCCACCTGTCTAGTGAGCCGTTACGTCAGGACACAGTAATAAGCATCTTCTCGAGGAAGTCACGTTCTATCTTGCATTTAAGAGAAAGGACTTATTGCTTTAACTATTACAGCTCAGGATACAAGGAAGAAAACCGTATAAAACTATTAAATAATAACACTACACTTCATTTACTGAGATGGTGGTGGTGGTGGAGATAATGACGATGATGGTGCTGATGATGTGAAGGCATAGTAGGAGGAAATAAAAAATTTAAAAAACTATAATAAAGTAACAAACATATTAAAAAATAATAACCCCAAACACCAACACCACCATCACCAACCAACTACAACAGCAACAGCACATAAAAAAAATAAAAATTCAATATCACAAAATCATTTTCTCTTGCCCCCTCCCTCTTTGCTCTCCCGTCTCTGCGATCAATTCCACCCCAACAACTTCTCAAAACCAACACTAATTCCCACCTCATCAAACTCATCACGTCACCAGCTCTTCAAAGGTCACCACGGCAGCGCTCACCAGACAACACAAAACATCACAGAGGGAGGGACAAAATTTATACGAGATATTTATAACATGGAAACCCCACTCTAGGTAACCGAACCCATATTTTTCTTTTCCCGTATTCTCCCTCCTTTTCTGAAGAGAGGGAGCAGCTATTGTTAGGAGGAAGAAATCGTTCATCAGCAGTAAGGAAGGAGAGGGAGGAGAAGGAAGAGGGAGAGAGGAGGACACAACCACCGCTGTGTCGCCTTCTCTTCCTCATTAGGTTTCCCAGGAAGCCTCATCTGACTCGACTTGACGCGCTGCACAAACGTCAAATCACGAAGGTGTGTTGTGATCTATATATTCGGACGCCGGACATCGCTCTGACACTCCTGGATGCCCATTACGTAGCTCAGGCGTGTCTCCCTCCTCTGTGTGTGTGTGTGTGTGTGTGTGTGTGTGTGTGTGTGTGTGTGTGTGTGTGTGTGTGTCGCAGAATATTTTGCAGGTCAGGTTTTATTATGAAATACTTGACATTTGGTGGCAATCTAATATCCTTTCTCTGTCATCTCTCTTCTCTGCTCTTCTTCACATAATCTAACTTCACCAGTAACCACAATGAGAGTGTATGAAATAACGCTATTTTTATAAACAACAATGAGTAAGACAAACATTATCAATCACGTTTAATTTTCGGTACCTACACACACCACCAGAATAGTAAATATACCGTGTCACTTTTGTACTGCAATTGTCAGGAAAATAAACGACCTCTTCTATTCATATTAAACGCTGTAGGGTACGAAACAGGTGAATTGCGATAAAGAATGAAGATAAACTAGGGAATGACAATAAAGAGGAGTTAAGGACTTGTAAATAGCGAAGAAGAGTAGTAAAAACTGGTAAACATCGATAAACAATGCTGAAAACTGGTGAATATTGGTGAAAACTTATGGAAATTAGGGAATATCGATGAAGAGCAATGATAAACAACTCAGTCTAGCAACGGTACTCCTTCGTCTGCGCCTCCTTCGTCTCAGGTATGGACGGGTCCCTCGTTAACAGGTGAGGGCTATCGGGCGGCATCTCCGGAGCCTTGTGTGGCTTTCCTCCCAGCGACTCGTGACCAAACACTGCCTCCTCCTCCTCCTCTTCCTCCTCCTCCTCCTCCTCCTCCTCCTGTGTGTGTTCTCCCTGGCATTCATGTTCTCCCACACAGGTCCTCTTTCTCTTCTTTCTCTTCTTACACGTGTCCTTTCCCAGTCTCCTTGTTAGCCTATATCTTCCCACATACAAATTGTTTCTCGCATTCCTCTACTCTTTTTCCTCCCCCTCCCCTCCACCTGCTGCTCCTCCTCCTCCTCCTCCTCCTCCTCCTCCTCCTCCTCCTCCTCCTCCTCCTCCTCCTCCTCCTCCTCCTCCTCCTGTTCCTCACTAGTCGTGGAATCCTCGAAAGGAGCTTGTGCGTAAATTAACCATTCGCTTCGGTGATCAGCATCATGCCGTTCCTTTGCAGAGGGATCGCTAGTGGTGTGCGGCGGTGACGTAGCCAACCTCAGGTCTTGCACATGACGAGGCACACCATCGACCTCCACGTTCTGGGAAGACACAATTTGGGATACTGTACCCTCGGAGCTTCGAGAGTCACATCGCCAGCTGGGGTGACGAATCCATACGCGATCCCCTACGTGGAATCGCTGCTGCTTGTCTGCCGGCCAATCATCCTGGGAGACCCGTCAATGCCGAGCAGTCGAACCTCGTAGAATAGTTGATTGGCAGGGACGGATAGAGCATCGTTCCCTCGTGGCATTGTATGGTAGCGGTACACTGCTTCTGCCACCGAACAGCCCTTGCGCGCTATTATAGTCTTCACGGTCCTATGGTTCCTCTCTGATATGCCGCTACCGGAAGGAACGTTGGCACACCGATACCTGACTGTCATGCCCCAACGAGTGGCGAATTCCTTGAAAGCTGAACTGAGAAAGCTGGCTGCGTTGTCAGTAAGGTGCCCCACGGGTGCCCCTGAGTGCCCCACGTTAAAAAAAAAAAAAAAAAAAAACAGCCTCTAACTGTTCGGTAACACTGATCGTATCCTGACATCGGATTCTTCTCCAGATTGCATAACGTGACGGACCGCAGTCGATCAGTGTCACGTATTGTTGGCCGCGAACATGACAGATGTTCATGCTGAGCCTGTCCCAGATGACAGAAACTCCTAATTCCCCTATCCACTTGGTTGGCGCCAAATCGATGGACTGGCACTTCCGACATTTCCTAAACACTGCGCACCTGTTGACGCTGAACAGCCGGGTAGAGCTTCCTACAGAAGAACAGCGTACGAACGGCTTATACCCAGATGTCCGACTGTTACATGGATGTTGGTGATATCCTGATTAGAGACAGAGGTAATAGCTGTGCATACTTCATTATCATCCCCCAGAGACAGCCACTACTTTGACACTCTGGTCAACTCATCTGTCTTATTCTTGGTGGAAGAAACAAACTTTATTTCAAGGCACAGATTGTACTCGTCAACGATACCTTGAAAGTCTCTAGTCGTCGCCGAGTCAGCACTTCACTCGCGGCTTTCGTCTTAAACCGTGATCCTCCGGATAAAGCTTTCGCGAGCCAATGGTCGACAGTTTGGGAATCTGTAATCACGACCAGTGTTTTCATTTTCCAAAATGTATCAAGATTCAAGCATTCGGCTATAGCATCCAGCTCTGCAAGATTGATGTGGGAGCACTCATTTCGACGCAGCCAGTACGCATCTTCAACCACGTCGCCATTAACCTCTAACACTGCCCCCAACGCCAGAGAGCTCGCATCTACCCACGACGTTGCTTCATTACCTTCATGTCCCAACGCCCTCGAGCTGGGTCGGATCTTTTCACACGCTCGAGGATTTGCGCGAGCATCGAATGCAAATTAAAGTAAGTTATCTCATCCCACGAAGTTGTAGCAGCATGAGCTCGTCTATTAACTTACGACGACGCCACATGCAGCCAACCGCAGACAGGAAGGTGACTGGTTAACTGACCACAGATGGAAAACACAATCCATCTCGTCAATTTTTCTTGTAGATTAGGAACCTCGTTGACGTGTTTCCAGATGAGACCATGGTGCTCACCCCATACTTTGATGCCCAGCACCCGAGTTCCTTCACAGACACTCTCAGGGGTCTTACAGACCAGACTGTACCGTTTCAGGTGATCCTCCACTTCCACTGCGGTCGCCACATTCTCGTCCACCAAGATGTCATGAAGGTAAGTTGAAGTGGCGCTATCAATCTTCTCATTCTAACTCAACACTCGACTTAACACCTTCAGGACAAGGGGTGGAATACTTAGAGACCAAAGCCTAATCTTGTCAAGCAATAGCGCCTCCCACGGAGCACAACAGTCTGGTACGACCATAAGAATGGGGGAACGTGGATTAGAAGATAAGCTTTGCGCAAGTCTATGAGCGCAATCATCTGGTCACGGCCCCGCCACTCCCGTATTTTCTCATCGCAAACGTCTGTCTCTGCTGTGTGCAGATTAAGTTAAGTATTTAGTTCACGGAAATCAAGTATGGGGCGAACCTTTTGCTTATTATGCTGCACAACAGCCATCAATGAAATTGTTCCTTTCACGGGCCCGTGCACATTTTCATTTCCATTTGTCTGCAATCCACTGCATTAGCTCATTTTCATACTCTTGCCGAACTTCTTTTCGCACTTTGTATTCAGAAACAGTGTTAAATAGTCGTTGCGGTTCCATGCCATCACACCAATTCCATATCACTGTCCATTGTTTTGAGCTGGTGTCGTAGATCACTTTAAAATCCCGATCATCAATGTCTGGTGGGTTAGACGCTGCAACTGCTAAAGCTTGCACTTCTTCTATGTAGGCCTGTGACGCCGTTCATGCTCAATATAAAGCCAAAGTTAAGTGGTTTTGAGGGCACTACAAGGGCACTCACAGATGCAGACACTTACGATGCCAGCTGAAGTTGCACCATTTCCGTCACCATACACTTGTATGACTCTCCACTGACAGTCATCACACTGATGTTTTCTTTCCATCGGGAACACAAGGATACATATACAATACACTTCCTGCAGCCGGAATCTATCAGTGCTTCAGAATTCACGTCCTTAACCTTCATTTCATCAGTGGGTAACGCACCTATCATTATTTGTCCAGAGAGGAAGCTGGCGCTGATCCCACCTCTCCTAATGCGTTTCCCGAACACATTGAAGCGACATGTCCTCACCACCCACAATTAAAGCAGCGCACGGCACCATGTCCACATCTTGATGGGCGTAATGGTTGGACTGATTACAGAACAGGTAGCGCACACCACCAACACTCGGTGACGCAGAAGCCGCCGCTGTACGTATGCCGACTGACGCAGGTGAGCTGTGTCGAAGTTCCGAAGTCAAAGCTGTCGTCCGCCAGAACAGCTCGAGCACGATGTAGAAGTTGATACATATCCATGCTCCCTATGCGGGATCCAGATCTCAAAAGATGGTGAGCAACTTCAGGAAGGCCACCCACGAAAGCACAACTTAGACAAGAATCAGTCATGGCGCCAAACAGCGAGGCGAGTCGGTGCAGGTCTGGCAAGTATACGTCAACGGGTTCGCCATCACGCAGCTTTCGGGACACGAACTGCTCCTGTCCCCAAAACTTGTCTGTAGCAAACGCAGAGGTGAGCGCTTCCTTTATCTTCCACTACTTTCTTAATTGGAGCTGGCTAGTTGCTGATAGACAGAGAATGCTCCACCGGTGATTCGCAGCAGCACCACTGTGTGCTGCTCAGTGATACCTCGTAGCTTGCAAGTTAACTTCACCTTCTCAAGCCACTCCACTATTGTTGGCGTCAAACTCGGGGATTAAACGGAGGTCCATGGAATTCCCGTGGTTCACTGTCGGCCTAGCGTCGTCAGGCATCGTATACTGATCCACTGAATGGCTATATAGCTTTTAGTAGCGGTGTGGGTGTGAGAAAACAAGTCCTGCTTGCATTCATACAAGAATCCCAGTTGTCAGATCGGTTTTAACAACGAACGATACATTGAAACAAAACATATACACTAGTTAGAACACAAACACACTCGTTAAAACCCTGTTAAGTGGCCCAAAGATTCGACACAACAACAAACACACACACACAATACAAGGACATTAGGCCAATCATATAACAAAAAAACTACACAAAGCTCTAAAACTCATTACATGTTCAGCATCAGCTTTCTAAACATCCTGCTCAACTAACATTCAACATCGATATCTTTCATGAGGGATGGTTTCCATCGACCTTAACACATCTAATGGGAGCCGCCTTCATGTGGTGTTACACTTCAGTATCTTGACTGCTATGCTAGATGGGATTTCAATACTCTACTCTTTTCTAAGGAGACAAAGAGCCTCTCATAATATGTCTACCTTGGAAGAAAAGACTAAATTTTAGGTTCCCATGACATAGGTTACCAGTACTGTGAGTTCCACCAGAGAGACCACCCTTGTGCCAACTGGCTAGAATTAGATGGTTGGGTAACTGGGACACAAAATGTTAGAATAAAGGGTCTTAGTACCATCGTGGAAAAGTATTGAAATCTATGGGAACTGTTTTTTTTTTTTTTTTTTTTTTTTTTTTTTTTTAACAAAGAGTTCCATGGGCTATGAGATACCCCGGGGGCGACAGTCAGTGATGTCTGTCAGGTAGGCAGTAGATCTTGGTCTCTGGGATAATTTCACTAACTGTTCACAAGAAAATAAGAACATAAGAAAAATTAAGCCGTTACTTATTCGTGGCAATCCCTGTGTGAACGCTGCTGCTTAATTCCATCTATCATCCTCATCCATAAACTTGTGCAATCTTCTTTTAAAATTCCCCTATTTCTAAGAACTAACAATAAGATCATTCAGTCTATTACATTCATAAACTACTCTAATTGAAAACCAGTTCCCTCCTATTTCTCTTCTAAACCTAAATTATCTAGCCTGAATCGGCTATTTTTTTTTTATTCTATTCTGACCCCTAGGAATCTTGCTAATGCCTCCAAAGTTGTAACCCCTATACCACTTAAATACTTTTATCTCGTCCCTCCCTCGACCTATGTCTTATAAAGAACGCAAATCCAATTATTTTAATCTTCCATCCTTCAGAATATTTTCAATTCTTGTATCCTTTTAGATATTCTCTTTTGCAACGATTTTAATAGATCTTTAGCCTTCCTTTAGTGTGGAGACCAGAACTATACTTCATAGTCAAACCAACGCTAAATATAGCTTTAATATGACTTCTGGAATTTTAACACTCTTAAAGATGTAACCTAGAACCATATTTGCTTTATTTTTATCCTCATTGCATTGTTTTCTCAGACTAAGATCAGAGATAACCCTAACTCCGAAATCTTTTTCATATTTCGAACTTATCAGAGCCTCATTGTTTATCATACACATGTTTTGTGGATTACTTCTAACTACACTGAGTACTTTTTATTTACAAATATTGAGTAGAATTTGCATATCCCTGATAATTTGTTCATCTTATCCAATTCTGGCTCGAAGACGATGGCATCAGAATCTAACCTAATTGTTCAACGTATTTTCATATCATACGGGTGTTTATCAATATGACTGTTAATTCCACCATTCAAATTATAACATATATTACGAATAATAGTGGCCCTAAAAGCGATATCTGTGGCACCCCACCAATTACCTGACCCCATTCTGATTAGAGCCGTTTATTACAACTTTCCCACTCCTGTCGCTTGACCATGATTTTATCCATCTTAATATCTTTCCATCTATGGCGTGCGCCCCAATATTTTCAAGAGCCTCTGATTAGGTACCTTACCATATTCTTTACTAAATCCTAGATAAATTATGTCATAACTCTCTTCATTATCCCATGCTTTATACAATTTAATATAGAAACTTAACACATTTATAAGGCACGACTTTCTTTCCATAAATCCATGTTATGAGTGATTGATGAAATCATATTTATCTAGATGCTCTCTGATTTTCTTCGCTTTTATCGATCCCATTAATTTTCTTACAACTGAAGTTAAATTAGTAGGTGTATGATTATTAGATAGAGGCGTTTCCCCCCTTTTTTATATATATCGGTACAATGTTGTCCTGTCTCCATGGTGCTGGAACCTCACTTGAATCTAGACTGCTGCCAACGGTTCACTAACAATCTCTTTGCATTCTTTAAGTACTCTAGGATACATCTCATCATAACCTGGTGATTTGAACTTTTTAGTCTATCTACCTTTTTTTTCTAACATTTCTTTATTTACGGGATTATCTGCTAGCTCACTCTCCTCTGTACTGAAGATTTGGCCACTATCTGATATGGCGTGCACGTTTTCGTAAGTGAAGACAGTTAAGAAATGATCATTCAATATTATGCTAATCCCTACCCCAGAACTAACCAGCTCTCCATTTGCTGTCTTTAATAGCCCTAAGCCTTCCTTAGTCTTCATCTTATAAACCTGAAGAAATCCCTTTCGGTCCGTCTTTCCTTTGCTGTCTACTTTAATCTCACAATTGCTTTAATTTTTTTTTCATTAATATTTTTATCTTTCTGGCTAATTCATTATACTGTGACCTTGAATTATATTTTCATGCCCTTAACCTCCGATAAGTACTTCTTTTCCATCCTATGTAGTGCCTGAGTCTATCTGTCATCCATTTAAAAGCTCATCGTTTTGTGGTCTTTTGGTTTTATAAGAAATACTAGCTCCCTGACCCTTATGTAATCTCTCACGCTTCTGACCGTCTTTCTTAACTCCCCCTCACTCCACACCCCACCACACCCAACCTTTCGCCCTCCTCATTCATTCTGAATCTTACCTGACTTTCCCCACCTGTCTGTTGCCAGTCAATTGCCTGTAGGCATTTTTTAATCCTCTAAAATCTGCCTTCCTAAAATCAGGTACCAGCCTCATTTTATTGATTCTAACCTTATCATTCCATTTAATTCTATGTGTATTTTCACTATGGTCGCTGTTACCTAGCTGCCATGTGACTTGGTCTCATCATCACCCAAATACGTGTTGAGCCACGCACCTATCCTATCTATACCCCGCACCTGGCAGACCCTAGTCCCACATTTCCTATCCCTTGCATAAAACGTACTATCTAAATGCTTAACATGACTATCCCTAAGCACAAGCACAGGCAGTGAGCCTGCATCTGCTCCCTCCCTCCTCTCCTTGTTCTCCTCCACCAACGCACTGAAGGCATTCCTCGTCTCCACGAGACGTGGCTTCCTAATGAGAACATTCCTCCTCTTGGCACCCCTGGATACCACCGACCACTTCTTCTGCCCCTACGTCACTTTACTTGGTAATGCGCTGAGATCTCATGACATGTCTTGAGATTTGCTCTTGAAACTCAGTCTGCACCTCAGAGATTCGTCAATGGAACTCATGTTCCAGAATAGAGATTCTTTGATGAAACTCGGCCTGCACCTCTTCGTGACAAAGGCCTGGAGTACTGGAAAACTACTCCGCCCATACCAAACAGCCAAGAAACCCGCCATTTTTACAGGATAGCTATAGTGTAAGGTCACTTGCTACTAAAAGAGATAGACAGAAACAGACATTTAGTAAAGGAAAACTCACCTGGGACTGAGGGTTAACATGTCCTATGGATAGAAAATAACCTTTTTCCCTTTGTGAAATACCTGATCAGCCCTTTCAGAGTGCACATTCTAGTCATGAGGTTATCTCGGACTCACCTGTTGACAAGAAGCTAGGTTTCCTCCTCTGTCATGATATCCATGAACACTTAAATTATTGTGTTATATCTGGTTTTGTGACATAGTACGGTTACTAATTATTTATAATTGTAGTAATTCGAGCTGTTGCACAAAGCTACAAAATTTCTCTTGTTATGGGTGTTATAACCACCGTTACAAGCATGTCTGATATTAATATTACAAGTGTTATCCGTTCATAACTTTCTTAGCATCTACTCCTGAGGGTGATAAGATAAACACACATAAATACATTTCACTATGCTGGCTCAAAGTATACAGTTATTTCCATTACACCAAAAACAGTCTTGCAATACAAGTAGATCTGGTTGCTTCCAGTTGCAGGGGGAACTGACGTTCGACATCGTGTCATTCCAAGACGATTCAACTCTCTTTCACCATAGTCACATCTCCTTTAGACAGCTCGTAAATATTGGTGACCAGGCAGTTGATAAAAAATTAGTCCCACCACACTTATTATATTAATTAGAGTGTTGCGTAAAGCTGAATTAAAATAATAAAGTGCATTATAGTAGAAAATACATATATATGTCATTATGGTGGTTCCGAAATTCAAAGGCTACGATGGGATTGCAGTTCACTGCTTTATGGATGTCTTTCTAGAGAAAGTCCTTTAGTTAAAATGTTCCATGATCGAACACTATTTAGGATTTTGCATGGGACAGGAAATCTTTGACCCTCTATGATAGCAATCACACATGACTTAAGTTCTGAAAACAAACTGAAAGTGCACTTATGATACTTGTTTGTAGTTAAAAATACCAAAAAAATAAACATGAGTGCATTCTCACATGTGAGACAAGATCACCCTTCACTTCTTCATGACACTACCATTTTTTTCGGTTTGGGGAAGTTCCCGTGGTGCTCAGAGATTTGCTGAAGGAGAAACTGTTTTCGGTCTTCGTTTTTTGGTGGCGTCATGGTCCTCATTCAAATTTATGATGGGCTCTGCCCCTTTGTTCAAGGAGTTGACCTCCTGGAGGGTAGGGAGACCAGACTGAAAAAAAAAAAAAAAATTCCAAGACATTGGATCCTTTCCATGGAATGTCTTACTTGGTCTGACCATATCGAAGAATCCAACTTGCAGATGGATTGGAGAGTTTTTCCCTCAATGTTGAGCCTCTTTAGGTTTCTAACGACTCCCCTGTCCGCTTCCATCGCACAGATGATGTTCAACTTTTTGCTGGGGTCAACGTTGTTGCTGAAGTGGGACAGATGGATTATTTGAGGCGTCAAGTACAATAACTGGCGCATGAAGGTGGTCAAAGCGGCCTTCGCACTTCCTTGATGATACAGAACGCGTTTAGTTCCTGCAGTAACGAAAGATCGTTGGATGGCGCATCTGTTAAGATTGGGGCCAGGAATTAAGCTTGGCAGTACAACAGTCTGCAAAATAATGTGGTGGCTTATCGGCCTGTCAGTCGGATTTTTTTTTTTGGAACAAGAATATGTGCACAGTCACTTCGTCATTCAACGAGCATGGTGAATTAGTTCCGGCTTGGGGGGAATTTCACCCCATGACCTGGAGGAAGATGAGCACCAACTCAAGAAAGGTCCGGTAGTTCCAGCCTTTCCTATTTTGTCTGATGTTCATTAGCAACGAATGCTTTTGCACATATTCTCAAAGGTTTTCTAATTGGTTTTGAGCGCTTTTCGTATTTTCAGATGTCTCCATCAAATCCTCATGGTCTCTCTAGTCTACGGAAACCAAATGATCCTTAAATCTTTAGAAAATAAATAAGATTATGTTCTAATCATGTAGATGGGCAGTCAGTCCATTCCACTTCCAGCAGTGGGATCAAGAAAGATCTTTCCGTTCCAATGTACAACGAATGGCACGCCGCTAATCAATCCTTGATAGTGATGGTGTGGTGAATTGCAGCTCCTTTAAGACCTTCTGCTGCCACGACGTAAACAGCACTTTGATTGCTAGTTTTGGTATTACGACCTCAGGGTGACTTTGGACTTGGGACACGCTCAGAGTATCTTTATTGGAACAAGAGCAGAGTAAAATAGGCCTCAGTCTTTTCCATGACAAGAGGGCTTTGTTGGAGAAGGACTTGTCGGAGGACGAACTGATGGGCAGGAACATGACCTCGCTCAGGGTCTCCTGCCGATATGTTTCAGCTTTAAGATTTGCCTGATCGCTTCCAGCTCTTTCAACCCATTTCCTTGTTCATCTGGTGGTGTATTCTTTGTTCTCCAGACAAAAGTATCCTTTTGGTTTGGGTTTCCTGGTCCAAAAGAAAAGTTTTGTATTCAGGAATCTTGATCAGGGAGTTCCAATTTTTGTGTCTGATGTTAAAGAGATAATCAATCTTCCCTTGCAAAGC
>CM035219.1:6476362-6481217 GCA_020233015.1 Callinectes sapidus
CTAAAAACATTAGATGCTCTCGATAAATTACCTGATGTGGTAGCTCGTAATTTGGATCGCCTACCAGACCGTCAACCCGAAAAATTGAATTTTCTGATGATAGTGCAGAGGGTTAGTGCTCTGGAGAAAAGTTCTGAACAGCTAGTGATGCTCTGTCATCTATTGCTGTAGATGTATTGGACTTAAAGGAGTCTAGACACCGCTCCTTTACTGAAGCACTGATTAATGAACGACCTTCAATTCATGAAAATAACAATGGTGGAAATAATGGAATACAAAATGAAGAGGAAGCAGCTTCTGCGAGTGAAACAACTTCACAATCAACAATGGATGATGCCGATGCTCATACACAGTCAAATAAAGTAATGAATGATCCGACATCAGCATCAGTCCCTACATCATCCCGTCATCATTCATCTTATCACCGAAATCAGAGCCGCCCCGATTCGAGGAAACATGAGGGTCGTCATCACTGGACACGGTTAAGGACGTCGGAAGTGAATACGGGAATGACAAGACAAGTTAAGCCTGATAAGGATGGTTTTACTCCTGTAATGTCGCGGCGAAAGAGACGAGCGATAGGGTGTGGAGAGGTCTCAGTGTCGGGGTTTGAGGGAGCACCGCCACCACTCAGACACATATGGGTGTCGCGAGTCCACCGTGGAACTACTGAAACCCTCTCTACCTTCATTGAAAAACAACAGGTAAAGGTCTTTTATAATGAAAAAGTCTCACATGAAAATGCGAAATTTAGTTCCTTTATAATTAGTATATCAAAGAATGACTTATCAAAAGTACTAGATGACTCGTTCTGGCCACAAGGAGTGCAGTGTCAACCCCGGCGGGAGCATGCCCGCCGCAGTGCAGCTCGTCGCCCTGAAAAGGATAATGATAACCAGTCTCTTTCCTCACACATGGACAATAGTGACCACAGTAATGGGACACCAACCATCAGTCAGGGTCCGGTGGCGCTAGTAACCTCATGAGACATTAGATAATACGATTTGATTACATCTATTTTTTTTTGTTCTCTTATTCTATTTTTTAACAGCCCTTTCTTAACCATGGCAACAAGTTTTAAAACAGTTTCTTTTAATTGTTCAGGATTTAAATTCAGGAATTATGATTATTTGAAAGATGCATTTATGAAATGTAATATCTTATTGATTCAAGAGACATGGCTGTATAATTTTGAACATGAAGAAATAGGAAAAATTTTGGTTGACAGAGAGCACCATGCAGTGTCGCCTACGGACGAGTGTGACGTTTCTCGTGTTGGTAGGCCGTATGGTGGGTGTGCAGTAGTGTGGCCCCGCGGCCTGGCGCTGGACTTCCAGCCCTAACCACCACTTCAAGCGCCTGTGTGCTGTTGTAGCTCAAAGTCAATGTGCCAAATTACTCCTTGTTTCAGTTTACATGCCTAATGATGATAATTGTGACCGGAGTTTTGAAATTTTTGATGATGTCTTAAATGAATTATCAGCTATGATAAACTTGTATGACAGGTATGATATCATAATTGGGGGAGATTTTAATGTGGATCTTAGTAGACAATCTCGTAATGCTGATCTTTTAAAACTGTTTCTGAATGAAGAAAATTTGATATGTCCACCATTATCCTCTACTCATGCGACTTATACCTGAGTCGACGCGAGGCAATATATCTTGTATTGATCATTTTATTTTTAATGAATCAGTTATTGGAGTTGGTGAATGTGTCTCAACTTTCAGGGATGGCAACAATCTAAGTGAACATTTACCTATATCAGTAACGTCTACCTTAACAGCAAATGTCTCTCATACAGAAAGATTCATACAGCCAAGCGTTAACTGGGAAAAAGTTTCACACACTGATATTGATAACTATAAGGCACTTATTGATTTTCATTTAAGGTATTTAGATATGTCGGATGTTCTGGCATCATGTACTGATTACTCTTGTGAAACACACAGTGATGTGATAATGAACACACTAGGAAAAACAATTGATATACTGAAGAATTGTGCTTATATTGCTATACCTAGAAAAAAAACGTAAATGGAAAACTGGGAATACCAGGATGGAATGAATACGTAAGACCATATAAGGACAAATCCATCTTCTGGCATGACATATGGAAAAATCCAGGTTGTCCAGCTAATGGACAGCTTGCAGATTTAAGAAGGTTTAGTAGATCGAAATATCACTGGGCAATTAAACAAGCTAAAAGGAATGCGGATGAGATCCAAAAAGAAAATACAGCTGTCACTCTTAGAAATAAATCATTCAAAGATTTCAAGAAGACCATTAAAAATATGAAAGGAAGAAATATGTGTTCATCTGGTATAATCGATGGCCGATGTACTGACGAGGATATTGCTGACAGGTTTCATGACTTATATGTAGTGTTCCGGATGATAACTTAGAAGAGGTATGCATTAAGGTGAACCACCTTGTTAAGGAGCGCTGCAATGCTGGCTAATGTACTTCTTCCCAATGTCATTCTGTATCTGCAGCGGTAATTGAAAAGGCTGTGAGGAGCCTCGCACCCAATAAAAAGGACGAAATATATGACATCAGCAGCAGTCACTTCATAAACGGTACTAAATTACTATTTTTACAGCTGTCATATAATAACAGCAATGTTGCAGTACGGCAGCACAGATGCTCTTTTTAACAAGGCAGTTATTAAGCCCATTCCCAAAAATCCTCTTAAATCTCGTGCTGACTCGTCTAATTACCGTGCTATCTCATTAAACTCAATTATCAGTAAAATCATAGACCACGTAATAATTTCACTTATGAAAGATAAAATGGTGACATATCATCTACAGTTTGCTTATAAGGAGTCTTACTCTACCTCGTTATGTTCTTATCTAATCACAGAAACCATTCAGTATTATCAAACGCGTGGATCTAATGTGTATATGATGTTACTTGATGCTACTAAGGTTTTTGATAGAGTGAAATATAGCAAGCTGTTTAACCTACTGATAGAAAGAGATATTTGTCCACTGATAGTCATCTGCTTCTCAATATGTATTTGATTAGTACTGCTGCTGTAAGCTGGAATGGTGTTAACTCTGATCAGTTTAAGCTATGTAATGGTGTGAAGCAGGGGTGTGTGATCAGTCCTCTACTTTTCTCTATATACATAAATCCTTTAATACAAGATCTAAACATAAGTAAGCTTGGCTGTTATATGGGCGACATTTGCTGTAATGCGTTTGCCTATGCTGACGATATAGTTATTCTTAGCCCAACGTGTGATGCTTTGAGGAAGATGGTGAAGACTTGTGAACAATATGCTACTCAGTTCAGCTTAAGTTTTAATCCTAACAAACGTGTTTTAACTATTTTTTTCGGATTCAGATGTTTTTATGGACACTGTATGCATCAAGATGTACGGTCGCACTATACAGAACGTTAAGAGTGAAAAACACTTGGGTCACCTAATATCATCTCGTGGAAGTCTAGTAAATCTTGAACCGGTTATTAGAGACATGAAGGTGAAAACTAATGTCATTACCCACCAGTTTTACAATACTTCATGGCAATCTAAAGTGTTGTTGTTTAATAGTCACTGTATGTCGCTGTATGATTGTCAGTGGTGGAATCTTGATGACCCAAGAGTTGAGTTGAGTGTGGCGTGGCGAGTGTGTTGTCGCAGATTGCTTGCCTTGCACCCTCGTACGCGCTCTCACCTACTGCCTCACATTATGAATTCTCTACCTGTTCGCCACATTATTGAAAAATGAATGTTGCGTTTTTTTATTCGGGGCTTGAAACATCCTGAGCGACAAATATCACAATTTTTTTAAATGTTTTGCTATCGAATTCATCATACATGTTGTCCAATGTGAATTCGATACTGCAGTCTTCTAACATTAAATACTATGAAATTTTTTACTGTAATATCAACTCTCTTATTGGTAAGGAACGCTGTTTAGAGAGCGACCAAAACTGGCATATATAAATATTAAAAGAACTTTTGAGTATACGTGATGGTCAGATAGATTGCTGCCTCACACATAGTGACATCCGTGAATTCCTTGATGACATGTTTATTGTAGTGTGTATCGTACACACATTTTTACTAATTTCTACTTCAGTTTACTTATTTGTTTTAATGTATTTTTAGTATCTTTTAATTTGTATTTTATTTTTTAGCCACATTGTAAACTTTTCTTTTATAGCCTCAATTTTTTTTATTGTCAATATAAGGCGACTAAAGAATTATACTTGGTACGAATAAACGATTTGATTTGATTTGATTTGGAAAGACAGATTACCTGATTCTCTGCAATCCTCTGTGGTCTACAAATATAAATGTA
Source organism: Callinectes sapidus (assembly GCA_020233015.1). NCBI lineage: Eukaryota > Metazoa > Arthropoda > Malacostraca > Decapoda > Portunidae > Callinectes > Callinectes sapidus. Next base: position 6,480,677 of record CM035219.1, read on the forward strand.
GTCGCTATAACGTGACATTTTGGTCAGACGAAGAGACAGTTTCGAGCTAGGATTGCGGAGCACCAGGGATTGTCTTTCAGGACAGGACTAGCCATTGCCAAACCAGTGTTCTCGGCCATAAGAAATTGTTGTGAAGTATCGGGACACCAAATAGAAGGCTCAGATTTCTCCCTTTTATATAAATGTAGCGTTGAGACGACGCGCCGCTTGGCTCCGCTTGGCTTCACTCCTCACTCACCACCACTTGCCCACCCTGGGCACACACGAGTCATTTATACAACTTTTATGTTTCTAGCAGGAAACAAAAATAAGATTTTTTTCTTCTTTTGAATGGATTTTTTTCAATGTATTTTAATGAAAAACTAATTGTACTTTTACTATTTTAACATTTTTATTTTCTGAATGTTTTTATATGTATTGTCGAAACGTCAACCGACTAATAAATCATGATCTTTGCAACATTGGTCTTCGTATGTGTGTGTGTGTGTGTGTGTGTGTGTGTGTGTGTGTGTGTGTGTGTGTGTGTGTGTGTGTATATATA
>CM035219.1:6481317-6491541 GCA_020233015.1 Callinectes sapidus
AAACAAAACGAGAGAGAGAGAGAGAGAGAGAGAGAGAGAGAGAGAGAGAGAGAGAGAGAGAGAGAGAGAGAGAGAGAGAGAGAGAGAGAGAGAGAGAGTAATGGCAGGGGTATGCAAGACGCTAAACATATATAAACATATAGTATTAGTCTACGAAGACTCCAGATTGAATGCGACCACAAAATTTCACCAGCACGTGAACAAGTTGTTAAAATTTGATGGTGTGAGACACATTACTCACCATATCTTTAGTTTCTCTGCATGGAAAGGTATACGTAAAGGAATTTGAGGATTACACGGTATGTGGCGGAGGGTGTTTTGGCACAAATCAGTGAGCTTTTGCATGTCGGGTTATCGCGTTAGGTGCTATAAGGTCCTTATCTTTAGGCAAAAGCCTATTTAAATCGTTGTCATTAAATAGTTAATGATTCCTCTTGTCTATTAAATAATAAAAGCTTGAAAAATATAATACAGCATGCAAACAACTTTTTATATCCATTTAAAAAAATTTGTTTTATATAAACAGTTACTGTCAGTAATGAAAAAAAAAAAAGTTGAAGATACACTCTGCAAAGTTTTATCAAGCATCATAAAAACAGTAGGGCAATCTCACACCAGCTACAGCTGTTAGCTTCGTACAATAAAACTCAACATCCATTGTTTCAATATACTTCTGAGACTTCCCACTAAAGTCATTCGCACATTCCACATGCTATCAGCTGTTACACAATGCACACTACATTTTCATTTCACTTTTGTTTTCTTTCACATTGAAATATAAGACAGTTCATTCTCATATTTAACAAATCGTTAGTCATCGTCCATGACTGGTTCGTTCCCACTGTCTAAAAGAGGCTGTTTCCTCGCCCGCTGCTTTCATGAACTGTTTTTCTTTCCTTTTTTTCTCCTCTCATCTCTTTCTTTCCTTACGTTTTCCTTTTCCTTTTTTCCCTCCAATTGCCTTTTATTTATGTTCCTTACATTCCTATTCATGTTCAGCTCTAGGTTCCTTTAGCTTTTCTCTTTTCTCTTTTCTTTGTTTTCTCCTTTTCCTCTTCTTTTTTCTCTCTCTGTTTCTCATCAATCATTTTTCGGTACTCAACACCAATTATGCAACATGGCAACGCCGCGATGATCTTTTTCAACCCCTTTTCTTCTGGAATGAGGGAAAGATGAGATAATCCTCAATATTGTGTGCAGTGTTGGTTTGATGTCATTTCAGTAAAGACTATTAAAAGCGAACAGAACAAAAATAAAATGAAAAATGTGTGGTGAAAAATTGGCCGAGCGAACAATAAAACGCAGGGTAGGGCACAATGCCAATCAATATTTTTATGGCGGGTGTACGGGCTATCCGCCCCTTGCATAATTTTTTTGAGACTAGGCACGTTCATCTTTAATCATTTAGCAGTCATGCATTGTAACAATGTATTAATTTGCAAGCAATGCTCATTTTGTATCATAAATAGGTGGCAGTGACTAACATTGGCATTCATGTGTGCTATCAAAAATGTTAGCTATGATGATTGAAACGCATCATTTCCACTTTTTATTTGCTTAACAGGAAGTAGCGCACACACACCTAACTGAGGTGCAGACCCTCCACTACTCTAGTAAACACTTCCTGCAACGTTAATTTACTATTTCTAGTTCTAACCTGGAGCAGTTCTGATCTAACCAGATCATATCTGGAGAAGTTCAGGAGATCCTAGTTCTAGCGTCTTTTCCACTTTCTATTTGTTTAACAGGAAGTAGGGCACAGACCTGACTGAGGTGCATACCCTCTAATACCCTAGTAGACACTTACCGTAACGTTAATTTACTTTTTCTAGTTCTAACCTGGAACAGTTCTGATTTATCCCCATCATATCTGGAGAAGTTCAGGGGATGGTAGTTGTGAACTCGCTGAATGCTTCCCTTTGTATCTTACAACTTAAGATTATAGTCAAATGCTGCCTTATAAAGGCGAAAAACTGCATGCCCTTCACTTAAAAAAAATGGCGACTCCAAAAATGATGGCGACTCACGCCTCGGAGTCTCCTTCCGGGGATGGGACTATCAGCAGGATTATCAAATGACATCTTCCCTCTTCATCCCGAAATGTCTTTCTTCGTGTATTTTAGGACAAATTTGCCCCCTTCGATCAGCGCTGGAGAAGGTTGGCGGCACCACGAAAGGGCCTCAATCGAAGAGGTGGCCACCCCACCTCTCTGTCAACTTCTTTCCATTATTTTATGCGTTTTACCATCTCAATATATTGGGGAGTATACAGGACATAAATAAATATATGGATACCACAAAAGACTCCAGACCTTTCTAGAAATCACTGTTCTTATGTGTTTTCCTTCTTTTAAAAGACTGCACTGTTTATGTATTATTCGCCACCCGTTTCAACAATATACTCTCAAGTGTTGCTTCCAATGCACCTAGCTCCTCACTTCGCATCACGTGCTCTGCACTTCTTATCACGTTAAATACTACACAGCTAAGCATTGACATTCTTTTATACAATCCTTTTTTTAGTAATATGTTAGATATAGTACTATAAAATACATCAAAATATGAAATAATATGCAATTTTTTTTTTTCCCCGAAATGAGGGATAGGAAAATTTTTTCTTCTTTCTATGGAAACCACATTAAATTATCAATTGGTTGGGCAGCAACCAATTCTATAGGTCGCGCTCGACCCCATTTATGGGCGAGGATCTACGTGAGCAGTGTTGAATTTCCATCTTCTAGGGAGCCTGGAACAAAAGTGAACCACTGTACCGGAGCCCGGGCTCGTGTTTGGCGCAGCTACAATCCACAGGCTACCAACTGAAGCAATACCATAACATTTACTGTTAAACCTACTGCATATCACTATTTCACACATCGTTGAGCTTTATTTTAAGCAATGAATACTTATCAATACGAAAATGTGATAAAAAAAAGTTTTAGGTCTGGTTTTAAATGTCTTTGTGATTCCCATAATTACCAACCGTAAAACGAGAGCCCACTTCCGAGAGTTTTATACGCAGAGCGCTTGCTAATACTGCGGAAGGACGAGACTTCCCTAATGGACTCACGAAGGGAGAAGTCGGTTCTTGTTTGATGATGCTGCCGTATAAGTGTCTCCATGTCGGACTTGCATCTTAGTATTGACTAGAAATGTCATGACGTCCCCGTCAACTTTTTTTACATTAACTTCTACAACATTCGCGGTTTTACATTTAATTTTCGATCTGTAGAACTTCATCTCCCCTCTACTCATTTTGTTTTCCTCAGCGAAACAGGTGTCTCGGGCGATTCTATATTCTCTCTCTCTCTCTCTCTCTCTCTCTCTCTCTCTCTCTCTCTCTCTCTCTCTCTCTCTCTCTCTCTCTCTCTCTCTTTATTTATTTAAGCTTTTGGGATTATACATTTAACTGTGAATTGCACATAGATGCAATAGAAGAGGGTGGGTGGATCTGTGCTAAAGTTACAAGCGTCGTTTGTAACTATTTAAAAACACACTGCCACATACTATGATTTGAATAAGCTATGCAATAAAATGTATACACATAATAAAAGTTGTACATATCTTGATTTAGGTATTTATATAATAATTGAGATATAGTTATGTGCACACGATTTAAAAGCGATGTGCTCAAGGTCTGTGTGAACACTGCATTTACAGTATTAAGGTGAGTGGAGACGTAACCACCTGTGTGTGGTCTCTTTCATCTGCTGGGTGGTCAGACGCCTTACGTCTACCACAGCAGTGAGGCTGTTCCACCACACCACAGCTCCAGAGGAGAATGCTCGCTGTTTGGTCTGCGTCTCCAGGAGGAGATCGTTGCTCAGCACCGTCCTCTTGCTGCGCTCAGGTCTCTTCCAGGTAGCCCTCAGGTCTGCCAGATGATGCACATGCTGGATTTGTGCCTTGTGAAGAGCTGTCAGCGCCGCGACGCCCCGACGATGCTCCAGTGTGTCTCTCAGCACCGGTTCATCTTCCCTTCTCTGCTGCTGCTGCTGTTGTTATTGTTGTTGCTGTTGTTTTCGTTGCTGCTGTTGTTGTTGTTGATGATGTCGCTGCTGGTACGGTTGCTGGTGAGGGTGCGGCTGGTGGACGCCGCTGATGAGGCGCTCTGCCAACCTTTGCATTTTGTCCAGCAGATTGAAGCAGCAGCGGGCACTGGACATCCATGTGAGTTGCGTGTACTCCATGATGGGCCTGACCTGTGCCTTATACAGGGCCAGGAGGCATTTAGGAGGAGACTAAGACGATGCAACAGTGTCACCTGCAAGGCCCTCTGAGCCACTTCCTCGAAGTGACGGTTGAAGAGGAGTCGTGAGTCCACTTCCACGCCGAGGATGCTGATGCTATCCTGTAGAGGGATGGTGTTGTCTCCCATCTTCAGCCTTCCATGCAGCTCACGCGCGTCCACGTGTGAGCGTGTCACCACTATGACCTAGGTCTTGTCGGGGGAAACTTGACTTGCCACCTGTTACCCCAGGCCATGATGCTGGAGAGCAGTGTGTTTACTGACTGTACCATGGCCTGTGCCTCCCTTCTCTCGTAGGTCCAGGAGAGGGTGCAGTCGTCGGCATGCGCACTGGCTGAGGGGACGCTCTGCAGGAGGTCATTGAGATATATGTTCCATAATATTGGCCCCAGGACTAGCCCTTGTGGAACAGAGGCCTCAACGGGGGAACTGGCCGAGGTGTGCCCGTTGACCAAGACGCGTAGACTCCTGCCCATCAGGTAGCTGGAGAATAGGTGCAGCAGCTCCCCTGTGATGCCCAGTTGCTCGAGTTTGGCAATAAGCCCCCGATGCCATAGGGTGTCGAACGCCCCAGCGATGTCCAGGGCTGATCAGCATCCAGGGCGTCGTGCCATGACTTCGATAGAAGAAGGAGCATATCAGAGGTAGAGCGACCTTTCCTGAAGCAGAACTGTCTTGGTGACTTGGTGACAAAAGGTGGTTCTCTTCCAGGAATCTCGTCACTTGCTCAAAAATAACCCTCTCGAAGGTCTTACTGACCACCGAGAGGAGTGAGATGGACCGGTAGTTGTTCGGCTCCGACCTCTGCTTCTTCATGTGAACGGGTGTGACTCTTGCCTCTTTCCACAGCGATGGCCACACCCTGGACATCAGGCACTGGCGGATGTGCGCGAGGGGCGTGGTGAGTTCATCCGCACATTGTTTGAGGAAGTGAGGACTTACACCATCAGGGCCTGAGGCCTTCCTGACGTTGACGCCCTTCAGGTGCCTCCTGACAGCGTCCTCCATAGTTGAGGCACCAAGACGTGGGAGAAGTGGGTATCGATGCCTGTCAGGTTCTGGTGTCCTCATCTTCTCGCTGAATACCCGGACGAGGAGGTCGGCTTTTTCCTGGCTGGTGATGGTCAGGTCATCACGTGGTGTAGTGAGAGTTGGCACTCATTCAATTCATGAGAGGTGACGCCGTGCTTCTCCTTCACCAAGCTCCACCACTGCTTGGGGTCCAGCTGGTTTGAGGACAGCTTCCTCCTGCTATCGTCCTCCCATCTTGCCTTAGTCCATTTTGCGATTTGCGTCATGGCTTTGCATGTAGCTCGGTGCAAGGCCTTGTTACCCTCTGTGGGGCTTGTAGCGCCTGCAGGCACTGTGTCTTTGCTCAGCAGCAACACGGCAACGATACCCAAACCATGGTTGGTTTTTAGGACTTGTTGTGTAGGTCCTGTATGGGACATGCTGTTGCTGCAAGTTGAGGAGGATGAAGTGGTGAGAGCGTTGACGCCGTGTTGTGGGTTGCTGTTAAACACCGCGTCCCAGGAAGTCTCGCCCAGGGCACTTCTCACAGCTTCCCAGTTTACTCGGCCCAACATCCACATGATCCTTTAGTGCTCCTCCTCACGTGCTGGGGTGATATTGATGGTGGAGAGGACGGCGAGGTGATCAGAGGTACCTACGAAGTCCAGTGGGCGGCATTTTACACTCACCTGCCAAGTCCGTCAGCACAGTGTCCAGAGATCCTCCACGCTGATGTGTCGGGAAGTCAACGTGATATTGATGTCTCTGCACCACTGTGAGCCCTCATCACAAGGTGTTGGTTAAGGACTCCTATGATTATTATGTTTTGACAGCTGTGAGCCGCGATAATGTCATCCAGATTGGTGGTGAGGTAGTTCAGCGGCTCACTCCTCTGCACCTGTCTGCAAGGATAACGCGGAAGAACATAACCTCCATCACGTCGGGTGTGTTGACTGTCAGGGGGTCGATGTGGTGAACATCACGATGCAGACAGCCAGACCTCTTCCCTGCCTACAGCGATGGTCACACCTGATTCAGTGGGAGTAGCTGGTGATTTTGTCGCTGGTGGTAACACAGCTGTCGTCCAAGGTCTCTACTGCCACCACTATGCCGGCGTGTTGTTTGAGAGCGGTGTGTATCACCTCTCCAACTTTGGTCCTGAAGCCACGTACGTTGGCTGACAGGACCATGAGGGTGGGGGTGGTAGTGGTAGTCATTCTCCCTAGCGCACCAGTAGTGGGGCAGGATTGGGAGGCTGTAGCCAGGCAGGGTGTGTGGCGCCAGCCAGATCAGCGCTGTAAGGTGCTGGTGCTGGTGATCTCTCTCTCTCTCTCTCTCTCTCTCTCTCTCTCTCTCTCTCTCTCTCTCTCTCTCTCTCTCTCTCTCTCTCTCTCTCTCAAGTGCTTGGGTTCGAAACACTTGACCCACCATTTGCTAACATCGCCACTACATTTGATGAATACTTTATTAATATAAGTAATACTGAGTGAAATGCATCTGATAGTTATTTGAGACATTTGAATACATCACCTGCTTTTTTAATGTATACGAGTCCAACTAGTAATCTAAAATCTGAAACTCCAGGATTCAATGAAATACCACTAAAATTCGCAAATAAATAATCTTCCTTAACTTATGTAGTTCACGAGGTATTTTCCAACATCACTTAAAGAAAGCAATGGTTATCATTCTTTTATATAAATCGAGTAATCGAAAAGTCATCAGCAATTATCCGCGTCGCAGTGAGGGTCATAGATACCTATTGGGGCTAGAATTTTTAATTGTCTCCGATATCCTGGGGCAAAGGGGTGTCTTAGCTATCTGGAAACCGATGTGCAGAAACAAATATGACATGAATTGCTGCACAAGTGTATTTCAAAGTAAAACCATAACTCTTGATGTCATTATTTATACTTACTGGTGTATGATAGGGCCTGTTGAATGAATTATATGATAAAACTGAAAATAGGTAACGATCTTTTTTAAGTAAGTGCGTGCTGTAAAAAAAAATAAAAGTTCTGCGGATTTTGGTTTATGCATTTTATCTGGGATCATTAAAAATAACCGATGGCACTGTCACCTGCATATGAAGGTAATCAATGAAATAAAAACAGAACAGCACTGCTGATAAGAGTGTAAACAAAACTCTCAGATCTGCTGAGAAACCAATATGCCAGACTTTACGTGTGCCATGTCAGACTGCACGTTTGATTCAAGAAAAAGAAGACAAGAACAGACCAAGTAACTGAAAACGTTAAAGGATTTCAGAGATTTCCGAGCGAAAACACGGAAGCTAAAAGAAGGAAGAAATGTTTTGGTTTGTTCGTTGTCGCCAGCTGAGGATAGTTGTCGTACCGGAAACATTAAGTCTTCGACACAAAATTATACATTACATGCATTTGCCTACTGTTTAATTCATTCAAATTAAGTTATATATTAGTGTACGTCCAAATTACCTGCCTTGATACAATTATAGCTGGTTTTACGAATATCATGTGAAATTATGAGTAGAGGCCCAAGCAATACCATATGCAACTAGTTATCATGAAATGAATTGACTTAAATTTCAGAACCATTAATGTGCAACGATACATCTTTGTAAGCTTGTAGTTCTTGCCCCCCAATTACTTATTTTTCAACAAGAATTACAAATTCTGGTGCTCTCTAGCATCAAACCCTCACTGCGACAGGGGAAATTATAGACCATTTTCATTGTTACCAGCTTTCAGCATACATTTTCCAAAAGTTATTACTGATCACCTGGTAAATTATCCTTAAGAAAACTAAATCTTTTAAGAATCTGCTGTCCGATACTTTATTAACAATAGTTACAAATCAGTGAAGGAGAGATTTTTATGTGACTGGAGTTTTCATCTACCTTTGATTCAAGAAATCATAGTATTTTATTAAACTATAACACATAGGAATAAGGGGGGCACCATTAGTATTTTTTCGCAGTTACTTATGTAACACATCACAATTGGAAATAATGTGACTTTAGAATGAGTAGAAGTGTACCACAGGGGTCAATTACCTGACTAATCTTCACACACACACACGCACACACACACACACACACACACACACACACACACACACACACACACACACACACACACACACACACACACACACACACACACACACACACACACACACACACACACACACATATTGATATTGAGCACGATCTCTCTCTCTCTCTCTCTCTCTCTCTCTCTCTCTCTCTCTCTCTCTCTCTCTCTCTCTCTCTCTCTCTCTCTCTCTCTCTCTCTCTCTCTCTCTCTCTCTCTCGATATATATATATATATATATATATATATATATATATATATATATATATATATATATATATATATATATATATATATACACCGCTTTACATTGCTTTAAACAGATCAATTTACAAAACACAAGCAAAGATAATCTTAAATAATAGTTTATCCACATATATTATGCTGGGCAGGTATAGACAATAAATATTTGTCGAAATAAACTATGATTGATTTAGGTTAATTTACAAACACCAACAAGTATAATCTTAAATGGTATTTTACACTTGATAACTAAATTCCATAAATGTTTATCCACATATGAAATGCAAGACTTCCTCAGCCTTAATAAAGCTGAGCAACTGAAATCAATAAAAATTAGTCTACATAAACTTTGTAGGATTAATTTAGTGAATTTACAAACACTAACAAGAATAATTTAAATTCTACGAGTGTTTATCCACATTTGAAACGCAAGACTTATTCAGCCTTGATAATACTGTTTGTATAAGGAAATACAGGCAATAAATTTTTGAGTAAGATTCAACCTAACCTTAGTAGGAATTATTTCACTTACCATTCCATTTGCGCTATTTATCAGCCGTCCGTATATTCTGGGCAAAGTTGCCTTTGAGAACTTCCTTTTTTCTCTGTCGCAAGCCTTGGCAGCATCAAGACTGCGTCCTTGGTCCAATTCTCGCTTCTCTTGGGAGTAGTGATAGCGGTGGTCTTCATGGTGAGCGACTCTGCATGGTACTGTTTGTGTTGATTTGAACTTTGCGGGAGATGCGGCTTTCGTCCACGAACTTGCCTCAAAAGCTTGTTTCTACTCATAATAACCTTGTAAAAAAAAATTGAGATTCATAGCCATGCCACAATTCACACTTATGTAACCTTTCTATGTTATATTCATGTAGGGAAAATTATTTTTTTGTTATTTGATGTTTTGCCATCATGCCTTCTCATACATTTACACTTGTAGCATAGACTGACTTAGCAATTCCTAAGTACAGAACTTGAGACTTGCTGTGATAGTCTTAAGGAAAATGACTCAGCTAAGTCAATATTTTTAGAAGTGCGAAGTACATTTCTGTAAATAACGGAGGAGCTCATCAAAACGCGGGGTGTAACTTCCTCTTCCTCTTCAGTGGACACAGGGAGGCAGCTGAGTAATGCTTCCAGCCTTGACGACATCATATTCACCAGCGAATCACAAGCACAGACACAGAACTTCTAACCAATCACAAACCCTCCCGCCTCTCCGCTCTGTCTAAACTCCGCCCTTTTCTTCTTGTGATTTGTTTTAATAGACGTCGTCTGTGTTGATCGCCACGTCTATTTCTGTCTATTTTATCAGTTCCATTCAGTTTTAGTCATTGAAGAAGTTGAAGGCATACACAAGGACATGATTATTAGAAAGGTAATGTGTGTCTGAATAAACTAGTGATGTTCTTTATGATTTTGTGTCGGCAAATTTCTCATTTCTGAGTTCCCTCTTCCCCCTCAAACTTGTTGGACCTGTGGGAAATTCTTTTAGTGATGAAGAAGCATCATAATGATGTATTTGCAGCAGAAACGAGGTCACCGTACCAGTGACCCTCCCATGCTCACTTGTGGGGCCCGTGGGGATGAGGTTAGGCTAACCGAGAATCATCTCCGCATTAGGCTACATACCATCCCGCCTTTATGGAA
>CM035219.1:6496999-6513166 GCA_020233015.1 Callinectes sapidus
ATATATATATATATATATATATATATATATATATATATATATATAAACTGGGGAATTACAGTCATTGCTAGCGACGAGGAAAAGGAGCGCGTGGTGGTAAAGTCAGGGGAAGGGTGGGCACGGAATAATGTACTCCAAGGGTAAACACAGAGGAAGACACAGGGGTCTTTACACTCCAAGGGTAAACTCAGGGGAAGACACAGAGGTCTTTACACTCCAAAGGTAAACTCAGGGTAAGACACAGGGGTCATCACACTCCAAGGGTAAACTCAGGGGAAGACACAGGGGTCATTACACTCCAAGGGTAAACTCAGGGGAAGACACAGAGATCATTACACTTCAAGGGTAAACTCAGGGGAAGACACAGGGGTCATTACACTCCAAGGGTAAACTCAGGGGAAGACACAGAGATCATTACACTTCAAGGGTAAACTCAGGGGAAGCCACAGGGGTCATTACACTCCAAGGGTAAACTCAGGGGAAGACACAGGGATCATTACACTTCAAGGGTAAACTCAGGGGAAGACACAGGGGTCATTACACTCCAAGGGTAAACTTAGGGGAAGACACAGGGGTCATTACACTCCAAGGGTAAACTCAGGGGAAGACACAGGGGTCTTTACACTCCAAGGGTAAACTCTGGGGAAGACACAGGGGTCATTACACTCCAAGGGTAAACACAGGGGATGACACAGGGGTCATTACACTCCAAGGATAAACTCAGGTGAAGACACAGGGGTCATTACACTCCAAGGGTAAACTCAGGGGAAGACACAGGGGTCATTACACTCCAAGGGTAAACTCAGGGGAAGACACAGGGGTCATTACACTCCAAGGATAAACTCAGGGGAAGACACAGGGGTCATTACACTCCAAGGGTAAACTCAGGGGAAGACACAGGGATCATTACACTTGTACCGGCGATTCGGGGTTCTAAAAGTTTCCGGCACCTGCAAAAGACCACTCCAGACGTAACATTGTATAGCATGATACATCCAACATTGAGAAGCCAAGCTCGCTTAATGGAACACTCTTAGCCTTCACAAACACATGGTGTAACAAATAGCAAAATAACATATCAAAATACTCAAGTGTAACCCGGGGAGAGGGAGCGGAGATGGACGGAGGCGGGCACCCACACTGGCTGGTCTGCGTGGCTGGTCTGCCTCCTCATAACCAGGCACCCTTGGCGACGTCCCGCATAGAGAGACCTCTGGCGGAATCTTGATACCTTCCTAACCCTTGTGTTAGGGTGCTCCAAGGGTGACGATCGGGTACGGGAATACATGACGTACTAAACAACGGAATGAATGTTACATTGTTACATTCTTTAATGAATGTAGAAACTAATCACTAATAACCTATTGAACGAAAAACAATCATAATAATCTCAAAATAGGGAAATACCTCACACGCCCCCACAAAGGAAGACAGAACTTCTATGAGAAGTTCTGGCTCGCTAAGCCCTAGACAAAAACCATCTGCAAGAACGTTATTCACTCGCTTTATGTGCTGAATAGAGAGAGAATACTCTTGAAGAAACAGACTCCAGCGTGTTAGTCTTTGATTTTTATATTTGAATTTATCAAGGAACTTCAAAGGGTTATGGTCCGTGAAAATGGTTATCATGGGTCCAAAGGGGGGTAAAAACACAGAAAAAATTGTAGTGCCATAATTAGTGCAAGCAGCTCCTTCTGAATAACAGCATAGTTTTTCTGTGCAGAGTTAAATTTTCTACTGAAATAACAAACTGGATGGTCTACACCACTTTCATCATTTTGCAATAGAACTGCACCAGCACCAATGTTGCTAGCATAAACTGCCATCTTAAATGGAAGATCAAAATTAGGTGAAGCCAAAATAGGTTGACACATCAACAAATTCCTTATAGTTTCAAAAGACACTTGGCACTCTGGAGACCACATGAACTTCTTATTTTTTTTTAAGTAAGTCTGTTAAGGGAGCAATCACATCAGAAAAGTTCATTACAAACCGCCGATAATATCCAATCATACCAAGAAACCGCTGGAGCTCCCTCCGGTTCTGAGGTTGACTAAGATTTGAGATGGCTTCTACTTTCTTTAAAGGGGGGCACACTTTACCATGTCCAACAATGTACCCAAGGTATTGTACCTGGGCTTTTACAAACTCGCACTTAGTCAAATTCAAAACCAGAGAGGCATCTGCCAGCCTGGTGAAGACACTATTAATTTGTGACAAGTGTGCATTCCATGTATTACTAAAAATAACTAAGTCATCTATGTATACTGTACAACCAGGGATGCCGTTCACTATATGGTTCATGAGGCGTTGAAAAGTCGCCGGAGCATTTTTCAATCCGTACGGCATTACTTCAAAGTTGAAAGTTCCCTGGGGGGTTACAAATGTGGAAATGTCCTTGGCCCGGATGGTAAGAGGAATTTGCCAATATCCTCGAACTAAGTCTAGTTTGGTAATAAACCGGGCACCTCCTATGCTATCAACACAGGCATCCACACGGGGATGGGGGTACGTGTCAGATTTAGTGAGTGCATTAACTATTTTATAATCCACACAAAATCTATATGAACCGTCTGGTTATGGCACCAAAGTAAACGGTGAGCTCCACGCACTAGTACACGGTCGGATAAGCTTCTGTTCCAGCATGTAATCAAGCTCCTGTTGTAGGACTGACTGTTTACTTGGATGCACCCGGTAAGGAGGTAATTTCACTGGCATAGAATCACCAACATCTATATCATAGAAAGTCAAAGCAGTTTTTCCCGGGGCATCACCAAAACACTTGGAAAGTTCGAAAGAAGTCCAACAAGTTCAGTCGTCTGCTCAGTATTGAGGTGGGACAGTTTTTCAGACAGTTCCTGGAATGCTATCTTATTATTTTGCCACTGAGTTGCACTTTCAAGACTCAAAGGGCAACTCTTCTCCTCAAAACTTGCCGTCTCGTCCACTGCAGCGACAAGATTGCAAACCACGCTGGGCAAAGGCTGAGGACGAAAGTATGGCTTAAGCATATTAATATGGCAAATCTGGTGTGGTTTGCGCCGGTTAGGCGTTTCAATCAAGTAGTCGGTAGTGCTGATCTTCCGACACACTCGAGATGATCCCGAAAACTTAGCAGACAGAGGGTGACCAGATACATACAAAAATACCAGAACTTCATCATTAACTTTGAACTCTTTTTCACGGGCTCTTTTGTCATACCATTCCTTCATAGCCTGTTGAGACTGCCTGAGATTGGAGTGAGCCATCTCCAAGCTGTGGCAAAGACGCTCTTTAAAGTCTGACACATATTTTAACACATCTGTAGGGGGCTTTGTATCACTACTCCACATCTCTTTCATGAGCATTAAGGGTCCTCTCACTTCATGTCCAAAGATTAACTCGTTCGGTGAGAAGCCCAAAGATTCTGTTGGGACTTCCCGGGTGGCAAATAATAGGAAAGGAACTCCCTTGTCCCATTCATTCCCAGTCTCATTGCAATATTTTCTTAACATGGATTTTAATGTCTGGTGGTACCTCTCGAGAGCACCCTGTGACTGGGGATGGTATGCACTCGAGATTACATGAAGCACTCCTAGCTCCTGCATGCTCTTTTCAAAAAGATTGGATGTAAAGACTGAACCTTGATCTGACTGTATCTCACGGGGAAAGCCAAACTTTCTAAAAAACAGCAAAAGTTCTCTTACAACAACTTTAGAGGATACACTACGGAGGGGCACAGCCTCAGGGTATCGAGTTGCAGCATCCAATATAGTGAGCAGATAAACGTGAGCATCTGAGGTCTTTGGCAGTGGTCCCACAATGTCGATAATGATTCTTCCGAAGGGAGGTTGTAACGTAGGAATAGGTATCAGAGGACTCACTGGGATGGCTTGATTGGGTTTCCCAGTAACCTGACACGAATGGCATGCCCGGATATACTGTGCCACATCCGCAGTCATGCGAGGCCAGTAGAAGTCCGCGCGTAGACGTTGCAGAGTTTTCCGTACACCCAGATGGCCAGCAAGCGGGGTTCGGTGCGCCATCTCGAGTAACTGCTGTCTGCATTGCTGTGGAATAACGATTTGATAAGTATCCCACATACCATCATCAACTTCCACATGAGGGGGTCTCCAGCGCCTCCACAACACATAATTTTTCAAATAAAAACATTTTCCTTTCTCTTGATCACACTCACTCTCTTGCACGGCAACTCGCTTTAAAGGATATATTTTAGGATCAGTTTCCTGAAACACACGAAGTTGTTCCACTGTTACATTTGGAAGTGAAGGGGGTACTTCTATATCAAATATATCAGCAAGAGAATTATCCTCTACACTGGACAACACATCATCTCCAACACTTTTTACATTCACTTCTTCCTCCTCCTCCTCCTTCGCATCTGGGAGTGACTCAGTAGCTCTACTCATGGAACGTGTAACTGCACATACATGGAACACCTCTGGGTGTTGTTTCTCAATATTAACAGTGGCAGGGATGGTTACAGGCACTTCAGACAAGACAGGGTTAGGGAACACCTTGGCTCCAGCCACATCATTCCCAAGCAGGAGTATCACCCCTGGTGCAGGCAAACCTTCAACTACACCGACATCTACAGTAGCTTTAACCAAATCACATGAAATATCATCTCTGACCCTGGGATAAGTGTCAAATCCTGCCACTCCTCTAATAAACACACACTCTTTACTATTCAAGGGTTCTCCAGTCGGATTCACGAGCAGGGTTCCAGTCGCTGCCGTGTCCCGGAGTATGGTAACATCATAAATACTGCCATTTAAGGTAACTGTACCAGGGAAAATGAAAGGTGCACAAGTATCCATGGCAGAGGGTGAAATATAGACAAGACTACATTACCACCTGCAGGTTTCTCGGCACCCAACGCCTTCCCACTACTTTGTTGAGAATCGCGTGGGGCTCGAGGTCCTGTTACATAGTTCTCTGCTCCTGAAGCAGGCATCTTCACTTATGTGAAATTAAACACATTACTTTTCTTACCAACATTTTTGTCAGACTTAACCCAACATCTGTCTTCAATATGACCTGGTTTCCTACAATGATTGCAAAAAATAGGGGGAAGGACCTTTGGGAAAATAGGTGGAAGGTTGGGAATATCTGGGGTTCTGATGATACTTAGGAAGCAAAGGGGGAATTAGCTTATTATTGGAAGCAGGGAAACTAGTGGTATTAGTTTTAAAGGGGGGTTGAGGGTCGTTAAGTCTAGGAGAGGATTGTGACTGACCACGGGACTGAAAGTAGGATGTGTTAGAGGGTGGTAAACGGTTAAGTAGGGAACAAGAGTCAGACAAGTCACCAGCACAACCATATGTGGCCCTTCTATTGATAGTAAAGTGATCAGCCTTAGAGGCCGCTACCTTTAAACTCACTTGGTATAGGAGATATGTAAAGTGATGAATAGGTGTTTGAATGTATTGGAGGTGGAGGTGCAGACAGATATCAGGAGCTTTGAGCAGGTAAAATCCCAGAGTGAAGGCAACGATAAACTAGGGGCTTCAAAATGAATATGAAAAAATACATGCGTTTATTAGAGAGAAAAAGAAAAAAAAGGTTGTATGTAAATGCAACGTAGAATGTGAAAACAGCCTCACAGTTACAAAGAAAGAGTGAAAAAAAAATTTAGTATCTGCAATTTTTTTCACAGCAGCGGGCTCTACACGGTCTCCCAGCTCGTTATTATCTGTGTGAGAGACTGCTGGAGACTGGTGTTAAATGTTTGTACAAGTTCTGAGCCAATTTACTTGTTTTCTCAATTTAACCTTAATGTAAAATGTAATATTGCAAAACGTACTATTTTTCTTCTACATATTCTTTGGAGATATGATGTATGCTAAAAACATACAGTACTTCCGGAATTAAAAAAAAAAAAAAAAAAAAAAAACAGCCATGAAATAGGGTCGGACAACGCCATCTCTCGGTTGAAAAATGCTACATACCCCCCCCCCCCCAAGAAAAAATGCACAAAATGCACTATTTTGCCTTTTTCCAAAGTGTTATATAATTTTCCGGTCCTTTTTAAAGTGAAATGGCATTAAAAAATATAATCCTTTATAAAACGCCAACTTTTGCGGTCTCAAAGACCATTATATTCTATATCTTATTCTCCGAAATACACTCCAATAGCACTTTGAATCCTGTGTGTTGCGTTCACTTTCATCGTGCTACTCACTGATAAGATGTTTGCCCTTCCGGCCCCGAATAACATACACATCTCTGAGAACGTATGCTTCCGTTTGACCTGAGGGCGAATCGTTCGACTTGTAGGTGACGTGGAAAATAAATAATGATGTTCATGAAATCTCTTAATTTTAGATATTGGTTGTTTGAACAAAGACAGAGAGAGGTGATGAAGCATTCTCATCAACACAACTTCGCAAACTCTATCACCATGAACAGGCATAAAAGCGAAAAGACATGCCGGACAGAAACAAATTTTGATACTCAGATCGATATCTATCGAGTGATGAGAATGCAATAGTCATTAGCACTACAAAACTTTATGAATCTAGGAATATTACATATTTGTTAGCTAAAAAGGAGATGGTTCCACTCCATACATATCACAAAAATATTTGAGAAGTGTACTGGGCTAAGTAAAACAAAGCGGGAAAATGTAACCAATATGCACTTATCAAAAAGAAAATGTACGAGATTAGAGTTGTTGGCTCTGAGAACTGAAATATATAGAGATTTAAAAGATGTATGGATGGCAATGGTTTCAATGATTAAAACTAATTCAACCAACAGGTAATAGAGATAAATCATGATCATCAAACAGAAGGGATAATTTACAGACCGTCCATCCAAACATTAAGTCATGTTTCATATCCTTTACCCGAAAAAGCGAAGTAGAAACCCTACCTATGGTTTAATCAATTAATCAATCATGACGGGCATACAACAGGTAGCGCGTCACCTCGCCCACCCTATGACGCCACTCCCGGCGGACATGCCTCGCAAGTCTCCACACAGACTCCCATCCCATGCTGAGTAACACCCGGCAGGAGACATCGACTTGCTGCAGCCATGAGTTCTGTGGGCGTCCCCTTGACCTCCTCCATGCTGGGTTATCCCTTTCGGAGATAAGTAGGATCGGCTTCCAGGTAGCGTGCTACATGCCCATATACCTGCATTTGGCGTTGACCTACTATGCTTCGAATCAGTTTCACGGAACAATCGCTGATTTGACACCGTCATACCAGCGGTATCCTATGATCGTATCCCATGATCCTGCTAAGTCATTTAGTACCCAAGACATCAATTTGCTTCTTCAGGTCGGTGTTCAGTGTACATGTCTCACAATCATACTGTAAGACAGGGATCAGCATCGACTTCCAAGGTATGTGAAGTTTTCCAAAATCTCAATGCTCTTGCCACATGCAATGCCAGACTGTACTGTTCCATCCAGTAAGCCTGCATACACCTGAACCTTGGTCTTGGACCAGAAAACCTGAAGTCCCAAGGGCTTCGCCTCCTATTGCAGTGCCTCAAGAACTATTACCAGAACCTCCAGGATCTCGGCAAAGATTACTGCATCATCGGCAAAAACATGATCTGTAATCACAGTATTACCGGCAGTTGCTCCACCATGACTATGGCTATCAACTTTATTTCTTGTAATATTTAAAAGAAATGTAACTTCATTTTCTAAAACTAGCAAAGTTCGGCCTACAGCATCAACTTCATATAGAAAACCAAATTTCTTTAGGACCACATTAAATTAACTTTCAAGAACTTTCGTATATGAAGTTTAGATAAATGGCTGTGCTGTTAGCATCAGCCACAGACATTTGTTGGTTATATGTTTTTCTCAGCTCTTCAACATCTTTATTCATAGCAGTTCTAAACAACATATGGTCTATTCCATCTACTAATCCCCTTTGCGTACAATTAGTAACAATTAAACCTTCTTAGTTTTCCACAGGCAAGGTTATCCTGTTTGTTGTTATATATATCATCCGTGCATGCCAAAGGGACAAAATATCTCTAGGACGTTCAGAATTGCCCAGGAGATATTTCTCCAGCTGTTACAGCGTCGTGTTCGGCTGGTAGAGATTTCTGCCAAGCAATACAGAAACAGAACATGCTCCTACGTGGGAGTTGAATAGTCAAAGAACTTCTTATATAATGGAGGAGTTATGCAAGAGGTAGACATCACAGGGAAATTTAGTTAGAGAGTGACTCGTAGTAGAAAATTTGGAAGATTCAAAAGCGTGAGCAAGAAAAAATAAAGTCATTGCGTACATAGATGGAACATCCAACTTTGGAATGAGCATGATGATAGAGGCCGCAGGAGGGAACAGAAAGTTGCTGCAGAATCCTGTGTGTTGGTGAGGAAAAGATGATGGTTATTAAAAGACAGGTGGTGTTCTACATATTGTAAACTAGATTAATCTTCATATTCTAGAAATAAGACAAGCAAGATACTAGGATTCTTTTTTTATTTGTTTTCTTCTTGTACCACTATTACTAGTGGTACTATTTTTGGACACGTTCCCCACTCAGCCACTGCTAGCTTCTTCAGAACTGACTCCCCTTTTGCCCCAATGGAACTATGCTGCTCTCTACAGGCGGCTGCTGTCAACGTTTTCCTTCGTACATTTTATCATTTTGTGTAGCATGGGCTTCAGATATGTACCTTCAGTATTACTTGCCGGGTCCTAGTGGACTTGTATGACAGTCATTTTTCAACTATAATTTGATCTGGTGATTTGAGCCACATTTCTGCCCTCCTCCTCAGTGATTGCATAGCATGTATTTGGCCAGGCTTTGTAGAGCTTAGCTAGAGCATTCAGTAGAGCATTCACTAGTTGTCCAACTTCAGTTCTTGGGACGAGGAAGCAGTGTATTTTTATTTTTTTTATTTCTTTTTTCATGCAGTACATGATGGATTTTCTAATCATCTCCTTTCTCTGGATGAAAGTAGTTTACATTAACATTGTGACCTAGCTACCAGGCTCTTATTTATTTTTCATATGTTGCGTGGATCTCCTCTATCAACTCTAAGTTCTTTGAATATTCTATACTAACTGTATAATTTTACGTAGGATGGGAAAGCTTTCCAAGGCCAACGAAAAGAGTTAAAGAAGTCCAGTCCATTTCCCTTCCAAGTCCAAGAATGTTAGCCAAAAGAAAGTGATTATAAACCTCCCGCTTAAATCACGTCATAGAGTTGGAAATGCAAAAGGATAGAGATTCATGAGTTTACTAGAAAACGTATAGATGATAGAGTCTTGGATTTGAGGGATGAACAGAATAAAGTTGAAAGTAAGAGAAGGAGGGATTGTATAGCAAGAACGAAGGAAGAGGATTTGTTATGTGTTAACTTCAATATTAGTCGTGATAGTGGTCGTGGAAAATTGTAGGTTGGTATCATCAGTGTAGGGATATTTTAGGTAGGAAATATGATTTAGACAATCATTCATAAATGATAAAGAAGAAGGTGGGTTACATGATGGAACCCAGAGAGATACCGTTGTTAATAGAGAAAAAAAGAAGAAAAGGGACTATCCACCACAACAAAAATAGAACAGTCGGAGTGGAAATTTGAGAACATTTTACAAAGAGAAGGCTAGTAACTGTAAGAAGAACCAAATGTTTCACCAAAATTTCTTAAAGAGAATGACCAACACTCGGTAAAAAGAGCCTGAGCATCACCAGTAGAGTGACCTTGACGGAATTCATACTGACGCCTATGTATCTTCATAGATAAATATAGATGGACGGAGTTGAAAGAGTTTGGCCACGTAAGGGGCACTGGGGAGTTTTTGAGAACAATATGATAAACCCATTACATC
Organism: Callinectes sapidus; assembly: GCA_020233015.1. Taxonomy (NCBI): domain Eukaryota; kingdom Metazoa; phylum Arthropoda; class Malacostraca; order Decapoda; family Portunidae; genus Callinectes; species Callinectes sapidus. The sequence continues at coordinate 6,506,812 of CM035219.1, forward strand.
CATAAGTCTTTTTAAGCAATAGAAAACATCATTGTGAAAACAGTTACTAGAAAGAGGAGAGGAAGGAAAAAAATATCCAAGAAAGAGTTATTGGCTGAGGTTTAAAACAACAGTTCAGCTTTAGAGACAGACAGATCGTGAAGCTGAAATAAAGGAGGGAAAGATGAAGTACTAAAATTATTGGAAATATCTATGATCAGATGCTAGAAGCCTGGAAGGGAGTTGAATTTCCTTATTTACAATATTTGGGTTATTTACGGGAATTCATGAACTAGAAAAAAACACGTATTTGAGGACCACAACCCCGAGTGGATGCCCAATCCCATCTCGAACCTTGGCCAAAATTAGAACACGCGCGCTTGCGAATTTCTCAGCTCCCAGAGCACACATGGTTTCAATGTATCACGGCGACACCAATCAAGATATTTTGACATTTTCTTATTAACGAACGATCGTTTGGCAAGTTGAAGGCCTGCATGGTTGCAGGCAGAAATGAAAAACACATGATATACATATATCTTTTGAGGGCAACTTATCTATGATTAACAGTATAGCAGGAAAATAGAAAGTTTCATAACAATATATAGCATGTTTAGGTTCAGAGGAAGAAAATTTTTTACTGTAGGTGTCACCACTGTGGTGGATGGTACAACCACTGCTGTGTTAGATGTAGGTGACTCTACTGATGTCACTGCTGTTTTGGTTGCAAATGACTTCTGCGTTGGTTAGCGAGGGGGCGAGAATGACGTGAAGGCATGGAATGCATAGGTGTAAGTTGATAGGTATCAGGTCGTATGGTTTTGAAGGAGATACTTATGCAGACTCAGAACATACACCAGAGTGACATGACAGAAGTTTTATGTTAGTTATTACGTGGATTGATTAATAATGTAATAAGAACACAAGAATACAAGAAAATGAGGAAAGCTGCTAGACCTACTCGTGGCAGTCCCTATGTAAACACCTTTGCCTATTTTAACCTATCTTCCTCATCCATAAACTTCACGAATCTTCTTTAATACACCATAATATCTCAGCACTTACACTATGATTATCGAATTTGTTCCACTCACCAACTACCCTATTTGAAAGGCAATTCCTTCCCATTTCTCTCTTAAACCTAAATTTCTCCACCTTTAACCCGTTATTTCTGGTTATATCTTGATTATTGACCCTAGGGAACCTTGCTAATGGCCCCTTTGTTATAACCCTTATACCACTTAGATACTTCCATTAGGTACGCCCTCAATGTGTCTCTAAGGAGTGTAAATTCGGTGCCTTTATTGTCACTTCGTGCGGAATATTTCTCAATTCTTGTATCGTTTTAGACATTCTCCTTTGCACTGATTCTAGTAGTTCTGTATTCTTTCTATAATCTGGGTACCAGAACTGTATTGCATAATCTAAATGTGGTCTAACCAGCGCCAAATATAGCTGTAATATAACTTCTGCACTTCTGCGTTTAACCCTTTACCAGGAACTTATAGAAATACTTGGGTAATCTTTTTTTCATCTAGAATATGAAACTATACCTAATTCTAAGGTAATTTTACTGGTGGAAGTTTGGGGAAGTTTTTCATATTTACGTTGTAAATCAACATTTAAGAAGTGATCAAAAATATTTACTTGCCTGTCTAAGGGTACAAAACTCCATAATCAGGCAACATTAAAAATGTAAATAGAATGGTAAAACACACACAGGATGAAAGAAGTCTCATTCTGTTTCATAAAAAGTCATACAAAAATAAAATTATTACAATATAACGAATTTTCAAGGCCAGTTTCTGGATACAAGGTGCACTTGCAAACCTGGCAGACAATGCTGAAGTGGATGATATGCCCCTTTTTGCTGCAGTGCTTGCAGGTCTACCGGTCCTAGATAACTGGGACATGAACCAGGGACGTGTCAAACCTCATTGAACATCATGACTGAGAGTAGGACAATGGAAATTATTCTATTAGGAGCTGCAACAACTTAGGTCATATGGCATAACTAGGGTAAACGGGAGAGCGCTACATCTCCCACTGGGTAACTAGGTTTGGCAAGGATTCGAACCCGGGCCCCCAGCACCGGAGAGCAGGATCTATATTCTATTGGAACTAAAGCCTTGTTCCTTTTGGCCTTGCAGAAAAGATGACAGCTGAAAATAAAAGAATAAATTAGAAAAAAAATGAGCAGAGTCTCCTCATGAACAATGATTTGGACATAGGTTTACCGTAGAAGAAAAAATTGTAAGAAAATGTGGTTAAAACTTGGAAAAAAATGGGCATGGGTTCACCAAAGAAAAAAATGGGCAGAGATTCACCATAGAAACAAGAATTTGAGCAAAAAATTCCAACAAAATCATACAAAAGCACTTCAAATTCACTTGTATTTCATTGTGCACTCAAAAAATTATATAACTGAGCAAATATTGTTTCAGGATGCTTGAAGAAACCTTACCCAACGTGTGTTTAGATCAATAATCACTTACACCCCCTGGGGTGGTAGGCCGGAATGACCAGGTTGGAGGGCCGGAGTGACCAGGGTTGGGGGCCGGAGTAACCGAGGGCCAGAACAACTAGGAGCCGGAGTGACTGGAAAGCATCTGATCACTTGGAAATTAACCCTTACTGGGCATATGCTCATATTTGATCAATCATTTTTTTTTCCCGCCTGAATTCACCTAGTTACGCATGTTTTACATAAATGACACTTATTAGGCTTAGAGGACAATGATTCAACTATATGATATCATTGTATTATCAACTTACCGACATTATGTAAGGAGTTAGGAGCGTGGGCGTAAAGATAATTTGGCCGCGTATCCTCCCTCCCTCGTGTCCGGGAAGCGTTTGAGTCGCTCTGAGCCAATCCAGAGGCTTTGTATGCCATGACGTCATAGCTTCACTCAGCCTGAAGCTTCCTGATTGGCTTACGCACCATCCCGCCACTTCAAACACATTCTTGGTGGCGGGAGGGCGCAATATTTGACGATCATATATGATTACGTACCCAGTAAAGGGTAACACTCGTAAAGATATAACCTAGTATCCTATTTCCTCTATTATCTAGTAATTTTCTAGTATCTTATCTCTTGTATTATCCAGTATTATCTAGTGATGAGATGATGTCGGCCAGCTTTGGAGTTAAGTCTTATCTCTGAGACAGCGAGAAAGGTAATGAAAATAGGGCAATATTGGAAGAAGCTCACTCGCCCAGGATGGGTTTGATGGTTTGTTGGTGGAGGTTGTCCCAGTGAATCTGCCACAGGAGTTTTGCTGATGATTTAACAACTGAGAGACTGCTCTGCTCTGCTCTGCGGCAAACAGTGGCACAGTGGAACCGCTTGCGCTCTGAGGGCCTTGAGATCCCCGAGCGCATAGGTTCGAATACTGACTACGGTCTGAGTGGAAACTGGGTGTCCACTCGGGGTAATGGCCCTCTAGTGGGTGGGCTTTCAGATAGGAGAACTCTATTACGTGGTCTCCTTTAACTCATAAATTCCCTTGAAAATGTCCACTTTGTATAGATAAAAAAAAAAGGGGGGGGGACCAGCAAATGTCTTAAAGTTCTCCAGTGTGTCAACCTTTTATACAAAATAACATGTGAAAATTTCATGCTGATCAAATAAATACAAATAGAAGGACAAGGAAAAAATTGGGAAAAAAAACTTTAAGAGGCGATATCTGGAAATGTTTTTTGCACTTCAAATAATTTCACAAAATCGGAGAAAGCTCTGATCACCTTGTGTTTCGTATCATTTTAAACTATACTAAAGTTAAAAATTTTCTATGGAATTACATTTTTAAATTTCTTAATAGAAAACGAGATTAGGGGGCACTAAACAAATCTCGAAAAAGAAAACAAAAAAATTCCTTCAAAAAGAAAACAGAAAATCGAAAAACTAATTCCATAGAATTGCAGATATATGCACAGAATTCATAGGTTTTTTTTTTTCAAAGCAATACATTAAGAAATAAATTTCGTGAAATTAAAAAAAAACCTTTTTTTCTCTCTTTTTTTTTTTTTGTGTGTCCCCTGCCATGTACCCAAATTTCATGAAATTTACACAATAGCATTTCTTTACATAGGGAAACAACATATTAAAATTTCAAACCGATTGGATCAACCATAAGTGAGGTATGAGCCAAAACATGTTTAGTGGGTGGGCCCCCTGAAGTCAGGTTTCATGCCAGTTATTCTCCAACAACTGACAGGATTCTAGCGTTTAGCGTACTAGTGGAGCATCAACATGAGTTTCGACTGGCTATACTTGCAGCCTTTGTCAATCTCAAGAAGGCATTTGATTCGGTGCATCGAGAGACACTCTCGGATTTTCTGCATCTCCGTGGGATTCCTACAAGTATTATTGGCCTATTAACTGGCCTGTACTCTGGGAGTATGAGTGTTGTAAAATCTAAACGAGGAGTTTCCCGCTTCTTCCCTGCAAATATGTGAGTGAGGCAGGGATGCGTGCTCGTTCCATCACTCTCACAATTGCATGGACTGGGCACTTGGCAGAGCTGTGGGCCAAAGTCATTGTGGAGCATCTATCGACAATACTGAGATTACGGTTCTTAAATTTGTCGATGATGCAGTAATCATTGCCGACTAACTAGAGTTTCTGGTAATGGCTGTAGAGGCACTGCACGAAGAGGTGAAGCCCTTGGAACTTAAGGTTTTCTGGCCCAAGACCAAAGTTCAGGTGTTTTGAGGCTTACTTAATTAAACAGTACACTGCCCATGCGTATGACGAGGGCATCGAGACCTTGGAAAAATTTACATACCTTGGTTGTGTAGTGCATAACGGTGGTGGGTCGAGCCAGGAAGTTATAGTGTGGACTGCCCTCGCCCACGGCGTTGTGGACTCACTCAATACAAGTATTTGGCGTTGTCGGTACCAGTGCAGACGGACAAAAATTCAGATATGCAAATCCCTGGTAATCCCTATCTTATTCTATGTTTGTGAGACATGGACACTGAACACCAACCTGAAGAGACGAATCGATGTCTTTGGCACTAGATGGCTTCACAGTATCATGGGATACCGCTGGTATGAATTTGTGTCAAATCAGCAATTGTTCTGTGTGACTGATTCAAGGCCTAATATCAGCATAGTACGTCAACGCCAACTGCAGCTATATGGATATGTGACACGCCATCCCAAATTCGATCCTACTTATCGGGTCGTCTCCAAAAAAGGGATAACCAAGCAAGGAGGCCAAGGGGACGCCCACAGAATTCATGGGTGCGAAAGGTCTATACCTCAAGCTTGGAGCTACTCATTGTGGGGAATGGAACCTGCGCGGACACTCGTGAGGCATGACTGCTGGGAGTGGCGTCATGGGGTGGGTGAGGTGATGCGCCAGATTCTCTAGGTCATGGCTAGTTCATCAAGATCGTCATTGAAAGAAAAGCGCCAAAGATACTGATGAACATTGCAATCTGATTGAATGGAGATGTCCGCGAAAGAATGGAGAAATGGAATGTGCTAATTCTTTATAATCGAAAAATCCTTTATAATCAAAAGATTTAAGGATAAATAAACAAGACATATGAATTTATTTAGAAGGAAACTCTTACGTTGAAGCCTAATGATGGAAAACATGGAAGACTCAAGAGCGTAGGCACGAGATAGAATAATTTCATAGCACACATTGTTGCAACATCCATCTATGGAATGAAAATGGGAAAAAATGGAGAAATTAGTTGTAAATAAATAAGGGACTACATACTATCTATGTTCATTTTTTTCAGTCTATCCAACTCTGTCTCCGTGATGATGGCTTCTAATGCTGACCGTATAATTCCAATATCTTTGTGTCATCCACAAATTTACAGATATTACTTCTTATCCCAAGATATAAATCTTGGTCATAAACATGGTGCATGTGGCATCCCACTTAGTACATGATTCCATTCGGATTTAGGATCGTTTATTACAACTCTTTGTTAAATATTGCCAAGCCATAACATTATCTAATAATAATTTTTGTCCGTTCTACCATACAGTTTAACTTGAAGGGCATTTGATGTGGTGCTTTGCCAAACACTTTCTTAAAATCCAGGTGTAGGATGTCAGAAAGTATGTAAAGCAGTGTTGTGTGTGATCTATAAAAATGTGCTTATCTAAATGCTCCCTTACATTCCTCACTATTAGTGACTACATTAAAGTTTATTTCCTTTCTTAAGTAATTGAAAAAAGGAAGTAACGGTTTACTAACTACCTCTTTTCAGTTCTGAGATAGAAGACTATGGTATGTTTCATCTGGCTGTGGTGACATCCATTTTTGTCTTTGCAAGTCTATCTATATTTTGTTCCTTAGTTATGAAATTATATATATATATATATATATATATATATATATATAT
>CM035219.1:6518578-6529197 GCA_020233015.1 Callinectes sapidus
TGACACAGGAGCCTGGGTGTTGTCCCCAGCTCCCCTTCTCCGTAGCAATAATGATCTCACCCTGATCCCCTTGGGGAAACCGAGCGCCTTGCCGCAGACTTCGCCACCAAGACTACAGTTCATTGACTCCCTGATACTACACGAGCTCAACTAGAAGAGCTCTCTAGCGTCCGAAGGGCTATCGTAGTAGCAGCGATTGAGAAACTTTATCCTTCTTATGAGTCTTTCACCGCCGTGGAGTTGGAGGTTATTCATCAGTGTCATAGAGACACCACCCTGGGAGCTGACTCAATGCTTTCCCACTTTGACCCAAAATGACGCAGCTGCCTTTTCTTTCTTTCTTTCTTTTTTTCTCTCACTCTCTATAATGCATCTTTGACTTCAGGTTCTTTACCACTGTAACGGAAAGAATCACTCACCCATCTTCTACTTAAGCCAAATGCACTGGGTACCTTCCGACATATTTACTTACTGAGTTCCACTAGTAAGGCTATGTATGGTGAGGATGATCCTCAGGTTTGTCTTGGCGCATCCTCTTCAGGCTATCTATCTCTTTGCTTTCCTGCCAAACAAGAGTGCCCCTCTCTATCTCCTCAACTTCCTGGGTCATTTACAAAAAAAAGTAGACCTGGCTTTCTTCATAGCCCTCGAATTGTCCTTCCAGTTGGCAAACACATGTCCTTTTAGTAGCCCTGGCAGGCAAAGGGAGTGATGTGTGACTTTTCTTCTGGCATAAAATTTTTCCTATCCTGCTTCTCTTAGCGTATCATCTTCACCAGCAAGGTACTTCACAGGACAGCGTCTAAAGTCTTACCCTGCTCAACATCCTTATGGAGGGTTTGACTGTGCCACACTACATCAAGGTATGAACCTCCTCATTTACACGGACGATATTGTCCTGATTTTTACGGCCACAAATTTCGTGGAAAACGCTGAGCATGCTTTCACCTACAATCTCTGCATTCCTTCGTTTTGCCCTCCACTTCACTTAGTATGCAGTGACTCCTCCGATGCCACCCTGTCGCTCCTCAGTATCGCCGATTCTTCCATGTACTTCAAAGGCCACTGTCTGTAACTTTAGAAAAAGATCGGCTTCACTCAACCACTAACGCAGCGAGACTGTTTGGGAATGACTCCTTCAGCAGGTGAGTGCGGATCCGCGTCAGCAGCAAATGGGCAAGCACCTTGTCTGGTACGCTGAGCAGCGTTATTCCACGGTAGTTGCTGCAGTCTTGACGGTCCCCATTCCCCTCCCAGATAGGGACGACCAACCCCTTCCCCCAGTCAGGGAGAATGGTACCTGAATGCCATACAGCAGTCAAGACAACATGCAACCCATGAATCATGGCTTCACCCCCAGCTTTGAGCACTGATGTTGCAGATGCTAGCTGTCTTTCCATCCCTCAACTTTGCCACAGCCTCTTTGACATCGCCAATGGAAGGTGCAGTTTCGTCAATGGGTAGATCAGCATCCAGCGTCTGCAATCCTGCAGTCTGGAGCTGTCCACTTGGAGGATCCACCGTGAATAGCTGCTCAAAGAACTCAACCCAACGAGCCATCTGCCCATCTGCGTCCGATACGAGGCAACCATCTGCTGTTCGGATAGCACTCACCTGAGAAGTAGACTTGGAGCGGAGTTTCTTCAGAGCTCGATAGGCAGGTCTGAGGTCATTAGCATTTAAATGACACTCGACATCCTCAGCGAGACCCCTGACATACCTCTCCTTGTCTCTTCTCAGGAGAGTTCTAGTCCTACGTGACAGAGCCCTGTACTGGTCATGGTCCCCAGCAAGTCTGGCAGCGCGACTCTCCTCAATACTTTCCAGCGTCTCTACCGAGGGGAAGCCACTCCGTGACCTCGGGCGCTCCTCCTTGGCAGCCTCAAGAGTCTCGCATTTGAAGGAATCCCATAGTTCTTCAGGGTCCTCACTGTGTCGAGCACTCCAAACCGATTGGAGACTGTCATTGCATACTCTTGTGCATATGTCAAGTCCTTCAGTTTTTCAAGATGAAACACAGTGTGGTTACGTCTTGGAGGCTTCCTGCACTTGATATAAAGCTCGAGTAAAGCATTAACAAGCCTGTGATCGGTCGCAAAAAACTCAGCACACCGAAAAACCTTGCAGTTCTGGAGGATCCTCCAACGAATACTCACAAGGATATGGTCAATCTCCTTCGCTACCCCTCCGGCATTGCTATACCAAGTCCAGCAGTGCAGCGCTGCTCTCTGATACCAGGAACCCACAATTCTCAGCCTTCTGGATCTTGCAAAATTCAAAAGGAAAGAGCTGTTGTCATTTCTGGTACCAGAACCATAAGGACCAACACATTTCATAGCCAGCCCTTTCAGTGCGACTGACAGCATTAAAGTCTTCCAGGACAATGAGTGCATCACGACAGGGACACTGGACCAGTACAGAGTCGTGTGTGGCGTAGAACATCTCCTTCTCTTCTGTTTCACACACCTCAATAGGAGCATACACTGCAAAAACAGACATGAAGCCTAAACTGTTCTTCAGCCCTAATCGCATTTTACGCTCATCAACCGGAGTAACCTCTACAACAGACGGCTGCAATCTGCTGGAGACGCCTATGGCTACCCCCTTGACATGGTGACCATTGCTCATGCCGGAGCAGTAGTAAGTAAAACCCTTACTACTGGTCTCGTCACTACCAGGCCTCCTTGTCTCAGAGAGCTCCATCATATCCACCCTCAGCTTACTGAGCTCATCTGATAAATGAGGCAGTCGGTGATCCTCTGAGAGACTCAGGACATTCCAGGAACCCACACGCAGATCCCTTCAAAGGTTAACCCCAGGAGTGGTCCAACATGTAGGCGCCACATCTACAGCCCCACAGGCACCCCCAAAATCAGAAATAGGGCTAGAGGGTCCTCCCGCCCCTCTCAGGACACAGGGCTCCCGCGGGCTTTCCCCTGCATCCGTCATACCGGTAGGTAGGCCCCTCGAGTACCTCGGCATCCAAGAGGTCTGCACTGTTGGACCCCCCAGCATACTTGGATCGGGGCCGTGGCCAGAGGCTCGCCCACGCCTATAGCCCCTACCCCGACCTCTGCCTCTAATATTGTTAGTGGCTGTGGGTGTTTTTTTACGTGGAGGGGTTGCAAGCTCCACCCCAACCAGCTAGGTCAGCCATGGCCAGAGACACTGGTATCCCTGGGGGAAAGAACCCTGGTTCCCCAAAAAGGAGGAAGAGGAGAAACAGATGAGGAGAGATAGAGGGGGAATGAGATGTGGGAGGTAGAGGGCAGTCACTCCTCACTTGGAAAGAATTCACCCACCACTATTTGTTTGAATGTATTTGCTTGGCTAGTTACCGATGACTCTTGTCGTTTGAAGAAATCAATGGATTTTGTGGAATCAGCTGGATGTCCATTGTCCATTATCAGTTCAAACTTTCTGTAAGCATAAAATTCGTATTAATAATTAAAGGAACAACTAAGATTTTTTAAACCAAATACAAATGAGCAGAAATGTATTTTCTAGCCGTAGTTTTGGTATAATTTTCACAGAGTGCAAATGGTTATTGGTTAATAATGTTGATAATTCGTTGTAACTTTAATTAATACTGAAAATTCATGATAACACTGATTTTGTTTGTCAGTTAGCAATATATCACTACTGATATATGGTCACTTTTTAAAAAAATTATAGCAACATACAGCCAATGACATTTACATACAATGCGAATATGTAGCATCCAGATGGGTGGGACAGCCAGATACTACCGTACTTGGGGCGACACTACGTGTCAGGAGACTCGCGATAGTGACGGTTTGGATGGCGAAAGATAGGAGTTGCTAAGTTGTAATTAAATTCAAATTAAGCTTGTCATTATCAAGCAAATAATGATGTATGAAAGATGTGCAAGCTAGCTGCTTCTACGTGAGTAAAACCCTTACTACTGGTATCGGCACTACCAGGCCTTCTTGTCTCAGAGGGCCCTACCATATCCACTCTAAGGCTACTGAGCTCATCCGATAAATGAGGTAGTCGGTGATCCTCTGAAAGACTCAGGACATTCCAAGGACCCACACGCAGAAGCCTTGGAAGGAGTGGTCCAACGTGTGGGCGCCACATCTGCAACCCCACCGTCACCCCCATAATTAGAAATAGGGCTAGGGGGTCCTCCCGCCCCTCTCAGGACACAGGGCTCCCGCAGGCTTTCCCCTGCATCCGTCATACCAGTAGGCAGGCCCCTCTGGTGCCTCGGCACCCGAGAGGTCTGCACGGTCGGAACCCCAGCATACTTGGATCACGGCGATGGCCGGAGCCTCGCCCGCGCCTATAGCCCCTATCCCGACCTCTGCCTCTAATATTGGTGGTGGCTGTGGGTGTTTTTTACAGGGAGGGGTTGCAAGGCTCACCCCAACCAGCTAGGTCAGCTATGGGCAGGGACACTGGTATCCCTGGGGGAAAGAACCTTGGCTGCCCAAAAAGGAGGAAGGGGAGCCACAAATGAGAAGAGACAGAAGGGGGAATGAGCTATGGGAGGTAGAGGGCACTCATTCCAATAAACAAGGCAATAAACAAATAGGTTTACTGATCGCAGACAATTTGTAATGTCACTTAGAAGAAGCATATATCGCTCATTATAATATGGGTTTGGATTAGTATCCAAGGTAATACACTAACTCCAATAGCTCTGAACATTAATTGCAGTTTCATATTGATAAATGCAAAGTACTCAGTGTAGGTAAAGTTACACAATAAACAACAGTGCTCTGATAATTTCGGTAGCATCTGTTGTAGAGGTTACTCCGGTTAATGAACGTATAATGCAATTAAGACTGAAGCACAGTTTCAGCTTCATGTCTGTTGTTGCAGTGTATGCTCTTACTGAGGCATGTGAAACTGAAGAGAATGATATGTTCTACACCAACCTCGACTATGTCCCTGTCATGATGCCCGCATTGTCCTGGGCGACTTTAATGTTGTCACTGGCACTGAAAGGCTATGAAATATGTGTTGGTCCCTGTGGTTCTGGTACCAGAAATGACAAACAGCTCTTTCCTTCTGAATTTTGCAAGATCCAGAATGCTGATAATTGCGGGTTCCTGGTATTAGAGATACCAGCGCTAGTAGCGCTGCACTGCTGGACTTGGTATAGCAATGCCGGAGGGGTAGCGAAAGAGATCGACCATATCCTTGTCAGTACTCGTTGGAGGAACCTCCAGAAATGCAGGTTTTTTTTTTTTTTTTTTTTTTTTTTTTGGAGTGCTGAGTGCTTTGCGACCGATCACAGGCTTGTTGTTACTTTACTCAAGCTTCATGTCAAGTCCAGAAAGTCTCCAAGATGTAACGACACTGTGTTTCACAAGAGTATGCAGTGACAGTCTCCAATCGGTTTGGAGCGTTCGACACCCTTGAGGACACTGAAGAACTATGGGATACCTTCAAACATGAGACTCTTGAGGCTATTACCTTGGGGCTTCTTATGTCCCTGATCTCACGGCCGTATACACTGAGACATCATACCTGATCTTTGAGCTTAATGGAATTCGCTTATACATATTTATGCGCTCATACCTTTTACAAAATATATAAGAAAATATAATTATTATTTCATTGAAAAAAAATTACAAAGATTGCACTACTAACTCGAGAATGAGAAATATAAGATTTGACTGTTTTGCTGTTACACCATTTCATACTGTGGCTCTCGTACTCACTTCTAAACCAGTTAAAAATAAACGTTGAAGACCAATTTCATTAATCTTTAATATCGGTGCTGGGCACTAGATATCAGGTGACACTTGCTGGTGTCATCACTTTAAACACTTTAAACACTTTATTATGTCTACACATAGATATTACATGATAAATTTATCCATGTTGTTGTTGGTAGTCTGCTGGTAGACGGCCCATGTGTAAGCATAGCTTTTCGGGCATGAAACTTAAACTACAAAACTAGAAGTATACAAGTTTAGATGTAACTTCTAGAAATAGGAGCTAATTTAATAATAAAGAGAATAAGTAGTTAAGAAGAGTGTGATGGGGTTATTGTACGAGGAAAATACTGTACAATAAAATATCTATTTAAATACTAATATAATGAGATCAAAGAATAAGGAAAAAACGAAGAGTGTAGTGAGGACGTCATCGTATGAGGAAAATATATCGTGCAAATACATACATATGCAATAAAAAAAAATACTGTACAAATACATACAGATCCATATAAAAATCCATATAAAAAATACATACATATGCAATAAAAAAATACTGTACAAATACATACAAATCCATATAAAATTCCTTATAAAAAAATATATGTATACTGAGGAAAGGTTTGGGTAGTAGTAGTAGTAGTAGTAGTAGTAGTAGTAGTAGTAGTAGTAGTAGTAGTAGTAGTAGTAGTAGTAGTAGTAGTAGTAGTAGTAGTAGTAGTAGTAGTAGTAGTAGTAGTAGTAGTAGTAGTAGTAGTAGTAGTAGTGCAGCAGCAACAGCAGCAGCAGGAGTAGTAGTAGTAGTCGTAGTAGTTAGTAGTACAGTAATAGTAGTCGTAGTAGTACAGTAGTAGTAGTAGTAGTAGTAGTTTGTAGTACAGTAGTAGTAGTAGTAGTAGTAGTAGTAGTAGTAGTAGTAGTAGTAGCAGTAGTAGTAGTAGTAGTAGTAGTAGCAGTAGTAGTAGTAGTAGTAGCAAGGAAAAAAAATATCATTATAAACATGACAAAATAACGATACATACAAATCCATACAAAATCCATTTAAATCCATATAAAAATCCATATAAAGAATATATAAATATATGCTGAGGAAAGGATTGAGTAGTAGTAGTAGTAGTAGTAGTAGTAGTAGTAGTAGTAGTAGTAGTAGTAGTAGTAGTAGTAGTAGTAGCAGCAGTAGTAGCAAGGAAAAAAAGAATATCATTACAAACATGACAAAATAAAGATAATTTATATGAATACAAAGGAAAAAAAGTAATATAGATAACAAAAATAATAATAATGGTAATAATAATAACAACAATAATAAAAATAATAATAATAATAATAATAATAATAATAATGATAATAATAATAATAATAATAATAACACTGAAATAAAACAAGAGATACTAGCACTAGTAATAGCAACATATATAATGATGACAATAATGGATAGATATACAGTGGTGAGGTTAATAACATACAATAGGAGGCAATGACAGGCTTTCAATAGCTGTATGTATGTAGTACTTGTATACATAGTAGGGAGTCATTCAATTCATACACATGTATAATATTGTGATAACACTGCATAATATTAATATGTGTAGTAAGTACTTTGATAATAAAAGAATTTTCAGTTTATTTTTAAAAGAAGATGTATTAGAAGATTCTTTAACATATTGCGGTAATGAATTCCATACTGTTGGACCTTTCTGCATTAACTATTATCTACATATGGTTAAGTTGTACCTAGGAACATTTGACGTGTGCCTGCTGCGTGTAGAATAGTGGTGTGATAGTGTTGTAGGTGTGTGATTGCTATTTAAGTGTTTAAACATATAAGTGGCAATAAAGAGTTTGGATAAATCAGGGAGCTGCAGGATATTCATTGATTTAAATAGGGGTGGTGTATGCGCAAGGAAGTCGCTGTGGGTTACTATTTTGATTATTTTCTTATGTAGAATATTTAAACTATACAGATGACAAGGATATGTGGTAGACCAAATAGGGTTACAATAGGCTAAATAAGGATATACATGGGCATAATACATTACCTTTATGATTTCAGTTGGAACAAGGTTTTTTATGCGAACCAGAAGTGCAATTGCACGGGAAAGTTCGATACATAGGTTTGATATGTGGTGCTCAAAAGTGAGACTTTTATCAATAGTGATGCATAGGAATTTAATTTTGCAAACCTGAAGTATGTCCTCATTTAAAATAGTAAGTCTGGGTAATGGTTGGTATTTCATATTGACGTTCGTAAATAATATGTAGTAAGTTTTGGTTGTGTTAACAGTGAGGCGATTAGGTAGGCACCATTCAGAAAATTTCACAAGTTCTGAGTTAGCTTTATGAATGAGATCAGTGGGATTGTTACCTTGCATGTATAGTGTTGAGTCATCAGCAAACTGTATTGTGTTAAGGGAAGTAGAAAAACTGCTCATGTCATTTATATATAGTAGGAATAGTATAGGGCCAAGAATACTTCCTTGCAGCACACCGAGATATATGGGTTTGGTGCTGGAGGTGGCTTTGTTAAGTAATGTGTATTGGAATCTGTTTGATAAATAAGACCTGAACCATTTGTGCACACATCCTCGGATGCCGTAATGTTGTAAACTATGTCAAATGCTTTACTAAAGTCAATGAAAATAGAGATGATGGATTTATGGTCATCTAGAGCAGAGTATAAATATGAAGTAAATATAGTTATGGCATCAAAAGTGTTTAGCCCTGGACGAAAACCAAATTGTCTATTACTTAAAACGTTGTGTTTGTTGATATAGTTCAAAAGAATCTTTTTCATTAACAATTCAAAAATTTTGGTAAAAACAGAAAGAATGGAAATAGGACGGTAGTTAGAAATATTAGCTTTGTTTCCGGATTTGTGGATAGGGATGATTTTTGTAACTTTAAATTGACTGGGGAAAACTCAATCTCTGATAGAATCATTAAAAAGTTTTGAAAGTGGTACGCCGAGTAGCTCCTTTTTTTCTTTAATGATTTTAACGGGTATATCATCATCACATTTTTTATTTTTTAGGGCTGTGATAGTATTCATGATGTCAGTGACTGTAACAAGAGGGATACTCATGGAATGTAAAAATTTACCCTGTAGATATGTTAAGTGTGATCTTGGAGCTCTAGGCAATTTGTTGCTAAGTTCTGGGGCAATTTGAGAAAATAGGTGTTGTGGGCATGTGCAATTTCCTGGGGATTACTGTATTCTGTACCATTGTGGCACACTGTTTGGGGGGATGTTTTTAGTTTCCCTTTACTATTTTCTATTTCCTTAATGATTTCCCAAACATTTTTGGTATTGTTTCTGAAGTTGGTAAATTTCCGCTGATAAAAGTTAGATTTTACTTCCTTTATTAAGCTATTTAAGTAGTTTCTATATTCTTTGTAGTAATGATATGGGATGATGCCTAATTTGCATTGTTTATATAGGTAAAACTTGTGTTTGATAGAGTTAATGATACTCTGAGTTAACCATGGCTTCTGAAATCTTTTGGAAGTTAATGTCTTAGTTATTTTTTGGAAAACTAGAATAGTACATGTTGTATAGTTGTCAAGAAAGATGTTACAGTTTGAGTCTATGTTATCTGCAGTGAGATAAGTGTTCCAGTCTGTATGTGAAAGTTCATCTGTGAAATTTGTTCTGTTGGCAGTGTTGTGTAATCTGAAAGTTAACTTGTGTATGTCATTTGATGATTGGCTCAGGACTGGAATGTTGATAAAAATGGGAAGATGATCATTGAGAGGAAAGTGAAGTATACCAGAAGAGGAAGACTCATGGAAGTTTCTCCAGATCTGATCCAGTAGAGATGGAGAGGCAGTAGTGTTTGTGTCAGGGAATCTAGTTGGACGAGATATTTGGGGAAAGTAATTGTTTGATTGCATGGTTGCGATGAATGTGTTTGTGGGAGGGTGTGTTTCAGGTTCAAGAAGATTTTTGTTAAAATCACCCACAAGGAAATTTCTGTTATTGCTAAAGAAACTATTAGAGAGAAGTCCATCAATGTAGGTATTAAATGCATTAACATTTGTGTGTTTACTGTATGGCCTGTATAAGCAAGTAACATTAAAGTAAGTGTTTGGAAGGGTAATCTTAACACTACAAAGTTCAGCATTAGTATCACAAATACAGAAGTCATCAATTTTTGTACCTTGCAGGTTATTTTTTACATAAATTGCTACTCCTCCTCCTGTTGAGCCTACAGGTCTATGTACATAATATGCATTAAATCCATCCATTTCATGAAGGTGTTCGTTAGTGAAGTTCAACCAGGTTTCACAAATACATCTGTGTAAACCTTAAAACCTATCTTATCTACAAGGAACATTTTCTTTACAAAGTAAATTTCTTTAATTTCCTGGCAGTTAACAATAATGATTAATTGGTAAAATATAATTATAGAACACTTAATCTAAAAGAAAATAAAGCAAAAAGTATAAAACAAGAGAACAAAAGGTATGGTATTGGTTGGACACACTATGCAATGACTGTTAACTGATTAGATCAGGGGTCGGCAACCTTCTGAGCAAATTGTGCCAGTTTTTTTTTTTTTTTTTTTTTTTTTTTTATGTAGAAGGGAAGCGGCCAAGGGCAACAAAAATAAGACAAAATAGCCCACTCTAGTGCCGGTCCCTGGAAAGTCCATAATCAGTAGCCAAAAGAAGAATGGGATAAGTGTCTTGATACCTCTCTCTTGAAACAGTTCAAGTCATAGGCTGGTGGAAATACAGAGGGAGGTAGAGAGTTCCAGAGTTTACCACAGAAAGGGATGAAAGACTGAGAATACTGGTTAACTCTTGCATTAGAGAGGTGGACAGAATAGGGGTGAGAAGAAGAAGCAAGTCTTGTGCAGCGAAGCCGCGGGACCAGGGGAGGCACGCAGTTAGCGAGATCTGAAGAGCAGTTAGCATGAAAAGAGCGGT
>CM035219.1:6539247-6553306 GCA_020233015.1 Callinectes sapidus
ACACACACACACACACATACACAGAGAGAGAGAGAGAGAGAGAGAGAGAGAGAGAGAGAGAGAGAGAGAGAGAGAGAGAGAGAGAGAGCGAGAGAGCGAGCGAGCGAGAGAGAGAGAGAGAGAGAGAGAGAGAGAGAGAGAGAGAGAGAGAGAGAGAGAGAGAGAGAGAGAGAGAGAGAGGTCGTGCACGGAAACGCTCCAACGTTAAGGATCACTACCGCGGCTATGTTAAAAGGACTGCAGTGAGAGTGTGTTGAAAGCAGTGTTAAGGCGTGATTCCACCGAGGCAACACAGGCAACATGTAGCATGCGATTTGACTGGCTTTCAACTAATATGTTGAATGCGGCTTTCAACCAGGAGCCATGTTGCCCGCGACAAGGCAAGATGTTGTTACTCATTGCATGCGACATGCTATGTAGACTGTTTAATACCACAGAACCTTTTCCACCAATTCAACAAAAAATCAGCCAGTTGTCGACACTGACGGTTGCTGCTGCTGCATATTTAGTTATACGCAATGCCCGTAAAAGAAAAAAAAATAAAGGAATCACCGATGGTTGAAGAGATAAATATTTATGGGCAATATCACTGTTCATAATGAGTTTTTTGAAAAGTTATTTTTATGCTCACGGCTAAAAGCAGTACACAATATCTTTATCTTCCTCACCATCACCACGTCACAATAATATTTTTCGGCTAGTCCCCGCAGTGCATCTAGTTTTGCTTGATTATTTTTCTATTCTTTCAAGCGTATAGCCTACAGGACTGCAAGTTTTCTATGATTTTCTATAAAGTCTTTTTCTGGGGGCTAATTCATTTTGTTGCTTTCAACATTCACTCTTTCTTGTGACTGGTGGGAAGACGTTCAAAACAAGACAACAGGGTAAAACTTGTGGCATGCTTCAGGCTACACGTCAACATGTTGCCACCTGTCCCATCCCACACAGTCATTTGCTACATGTTGCCTCCTGTTGAACTGGTGGAAACACATTTAGGCTATGCGACAATGTAGCATGCCACATGTTGCCAAAATGTTGCCTCGGTTACAGTGATACAGTGTATACGAGCACATATGTCACTGTAAAAGTGCCTCCATTGTGTAGAAAAACGAAGAAAATAGTGTTGCATGTGGTCGCCTCACTGTGACCTTGTAGCGCCAAGATAGGTAGGAATTCACTGTATATATTTATGTAGATATTATCTGATGCAACATCCCCATAAGATGGTGCAATACTTCAGAAATGCTGACTCTGCTTGTCCTTCTACAAGGAGTTGCAGGTGATGATATATATTTCTAGGCATTTCCATTATTATTGTATCCATACGATGTTTCATTGTAAAAGTAAAATAATATCAGTTAATAGGACATCATTGTTTATAAGACATCATTGTAACGGAGAGATTAAGTTATTTGAAGAACTAAGGGCATCAGGTACACACATGCACCCGATCACATGACACACGCCCTGTGTCAGCACTTTCCGAGGCGTGGGACGCGGCGGCCGCGCCAGCGGGCAGAAGGAAGACAGCCTGCTTGTGTGGTGGTTGAGGGAACGAACTGTGTGTGCCCCGAAGGTGTGTGCCCTGAAAGTGTGTGCCGTGAACGTGTGCGTTCTCGGGACTCAAGTGTTCTCTAAGCGATTTCCCAAGAGATAGACTAAACACTTCCGAGAAAGACAGTGACATTACGTTCTAACCGCGTGTCTTGAAACCCCTGTAAATATCACCCCTAATATATTAACTTTTATAATCTGAGTTTCCCTCCAAACCTGGGTACGAAAATTTAATATATATATATATATATATATATATAATATATCTATATCTATATAATTATATATATATATATATTAATATATCATATATATTATATCTATATATATAATATATCTATATATATATATCGATATATATTATATATATATATATATATATATATATATATATATATATATTAATCAGTTGACCGCTCGCTACAAATATTCAGACTTCACTTAAACAATTTACGTTCGTGAAGTACCTGAAGCTCAACAGCCTGAGAGTTGACCTGGGCAGCCACCTACCCCAACCTGCCGACCCCACGCTTCCCGTCCCAGTGATGCCAAGTGTTGTCTCCTCTCTCCTCTCCTCTGTGGTTGTGCAGCGCTTGACGACTCTGTTCCTGTGAAGTGAGCCTTGTGACCTCTGCTCACCTAGTCACGAGTGACGAGTGATACATGAAGCACCACAGAGAACCTTAACACCCCCCTTCCCCTGCCTTCCCGGGATTCTCAAATCCCAAGGGAAAACACCGACAAGTGACTTACTCTCGCCAGCCCTTCCCTCATTCTCATCCATGTCTGCCTCAGCACACCACCTGATCGCTAGGAGGGACTCCCTCAAAGCTGGTGTGCTGTGTGTGGTAAGGCGACATCAAGGAACGCAGCCTTTGTTAGTTGCGAAGATGACAGCTGCCAAAACCTGTGGCATACCAGTTGTCCAGGAGACACCCCAGTATACAGGTGTGACTATACAGAGCAGCTGCGCGCTCAAGCAGGAATCCCAGACCCAGTGACTCACCTCAGTCAGGGACCTGCCTCTCCCTCGCTACTCCTCCCCGACAAGCAAGAAAGGGAAGAAAATGACTGGGAAGACCTAAAGAAGGCTTAAATCATCTCCCTGGTCGAGAAGCTCACAGAGGAAGATTTCCGATCCAACATTATCATCAAGTCACACCAGCAAGACCGGGACTTGATAATACAAAACAGTGCGTCAGCACTCAAGCTTGTTGATAAGCTGATCGCCTCCAAGCAGAGTGAGTCAGTAGTGACCACACACACCCAGGCTGTCAGTGCCCTCTCATACGACATTGAAGAAGATTGGGAGGAAGTTTGTCACGGTTCTGAGTACTGGAAGGCGTTGTGGAGCTCAGGTAGGCCGAAACAGCTGAAGTACACAGCCAGGCCAGCCGCCCATCCCGTCTATCCCCGCGATCCTCCTCCACGCCCCGCATCTCTCACACCCACCACTACCGTCGCTACTGGGACGGACACTACAGCCCCCTCTACAAATCAATCACCTGAGAACGAAACCGATACGACTCCTACAGCAAATACTAACACCACCACTGCTCACGGTGACGCTGAGGAGTCCAACGCCACCAGAACAGATATCACGGCCAGACAGGACCGAGGTATTGGCCCGCTTTTATCAACTCGACAACCCCATCTTCCCCCAGATACCCAGAGCACCCCCTCAACGGTGGAAAGGGGGAAGACAGACCAAAAAGGGGAAGAAGAGGAAAACAAAAGCACCTTAAGATCGCAAACAGTTAAGGATAACGGGCGACACACGAGGAACCAGAACACCACCCAACGACCCAGTCAGGCTCAGTTGAGGGTGTGTGATTACTGCACCCGATGTGGACACTCGGTGGTGACCTGTCACCTTCGTGATGCTGATTTGCGACAGGAGCGTCTACTGAGGCAGATACTGGCGGAATGAAGACAAACGACCCCTCCCCTCCCTCCAGCACTACCTCAGCTAAGCCCACCCCAAAACCTGCAGCACCCTCCACCCACTCCTCCCTCAGCAAGGAGCCTTGGGTCAGAGGCAGAGTCAGGGTTGGCAGTGGAATCCATCTCCACACCACTACTCTTACCCAGGCTCCCTTACCTCAAACCACTCAGGTTACCTGGGCTCCACCCCCTCACATGGAGGCCATGTTCTTCAGGGTTGTACTGGCTGACAGATCGACCCTCCTGCTGTGTGCAATATATCGCCCACCTCGGCAGGGTCCTTTCTCGCTCCAGTATCTCATTGATAAGCTGGACGACCTACTGATTGAGCACAGCTGCAGTCACGTCCTGGTGATGAGAGACCTTAACCACCACCTAGAGCGTCACACTTACGAGAGTCTCTTGGTAGTACAAGGCCTGACAGACCACGTTACCTTCCCTACGCACGAGATGGGAGGGACACTGGACCCTGTCATATCGGACCTCCAAGAAGACACTCTCCACTGCCACCAGCTGGGACTTGTGGGCAGCTCTGATCAAGATGCTGTCTTGACCCAGGTGGATGTGGGCGTGGCTCGGGATGAGGCCACCACCCGCACTGTCTGACTGTGGGACAAAGCGGACAGGGCCTCCTTGCGCCGCGACCTGCGTCACACAGAGTGGGTTACAGTGCTACGAGGTGGGGCGGAGAGTAAGGCGCGTGCCCTGACTTCCCGACTCTTGGCCCTCCAAAGACGCCACGTGCTACACCAGAAGTACACCACAAGACCCACGGACCAGCCCTGGCTTGGCTACCGTTGCTGAGTTGCTGCTTAGGCCAAGTACGCGGCGTGACTTCGTTATAAAAGGAGTCCAACTCGGTGCAACAAGGACCTGCACCGGGCAGTCTGCAAAAGAATGGTGGTGACCAGCAGATGGACTATGAAAAAATGGGATTAGGACCTACGAAGGAAACTTCGTGGCCCAGGAGTAGGGAACAAGTCTTGGTGGTCCCTTGTAAGGGAAAAACAAGGAATTAGCCGCCAAGACTCAATCCCTCCTCTCACTAAGCAACACGTAACCGTGGCCACTAGCAGCAAGAAGAAGGCCCTGCTGTTTGCTGCCCTCTTTGCGGAAAAGATGAAAGTGGAAGCCCCCCAGCATCCTCCGCCTTGTCTGGACCAACTGTGTGAGGAGACAGTCACTGAGGTGGTGACACAACCGCAGGTAAAACGTCTTGTGCAACAGCTGGACACGAAAAAAAAAAAAAAAAAACACGTCCCGATTAAGTGAGCCTGCATGCATTAAAATAATGCGCCAGTGAGTTGTTCGCTCTTCTCACTTCAGTCTTCTCAGCCTGTTTTCGGGAAGACACCTGGCCTTCAGTGTGGAAGGAGGCTCGAGTGTTCCCCGTGCATAAGAGGAGCTCCAGATCTAACCCCCAAAACTATACGCCCATTTCTTTACTATCAGTGGTGGGAAAAGTGTTCATAAGGGTCGTGACAGATGTAGTTTGTTGCCACGTCAGCAAGAACTACCTCCTCTCTAAACAACGGTTTGGGTTCAGACCTGGATGGTCCACCTCAAACCTGCTAATGCTTCTCCCCAAAAAGTGGCAGGACCCACTTGACGAACGCCTGGACACCGTTGTGGTCGCCCTGGACATAGTGGATGCCTTCGACAGGGTGTGGCACAGAGACCTGTTGGAAAAACTCCGTGCAAAAGGCATACAAGGCAACCTACTTCAGTTACTGGGGAATTACATGCAAGGAAAGACCCTCCACGTAGTTGTAAATGGACAGGCTTCTGAATCCCTCCCAGTGGAAGCTTCAGTTCCACAGGGCTCCGTGCTAGGGCCAATCCCGTGGAATGTATATATGGACGACCTTCTCCAACAGCTGCCAGCAGTCTCTGCTTATGCAGATGTATCAATTATATTAATCATAATTTATAAACAATAATTTCACACCTAAAACACGTGTTCGCTTTCTCTATCTATCTCTCTGCTGTCAGGTCTGTCAGGTTCGTCCACACCTTTCTAACACCTTCCTTCCTCCTAATCTGCTCTAACTCAGGGAAAATCTAATGTATTTTTAATGACAGCCTGACATTCTTGCCGATTTCCAAACTCTTGGGAATATTCCTCTTCCTGCTAACCCTAACCTTTGACCCAGATTGTAAACCACTCCTTCGCTTCAAACTCCGCTCTCCTACCTTTTAAAAACACCATTCAGGCTTCATTTGAGATCATTTTCACTCTCTCAAGACTCATTATTCTCTCAAGCGGCATCATTCCATCACTCAGGATTAACTCAAGCGACACTCATCACTCAGCAGCATTCTCTCACTATCGGGCATCTCACCTACGTTCAAAAGACATCCACTTAGCCTATATCTTCGCCCACTGAAGTCACATTCTGCTGTACCAAAGAAGTTAATATACCAAGAAAACCCAAACTACTGCATCTCCTTATTCCATTTACCAACCAAAGCAGCCCAGTCTGCCTGCCAGTCTTGCCACAGACTACCAGAAACCATTATAATACTGTGTTCCATACCAGTAACCAGAACACAGACGATTATACCCTCTCCTTCACCTATCCCCCACAGGACAGTGGGCGTGCGGCTAATGAGGTCAATCATCAGCTAAAGGTGATACACGAGTGGAGTGAACGCTGGCAGATGATTTTTGCCCCAGAGAAGACTCAGGCAATGGTGGTCTCTCGATCACCCACTGCCTGTCAGCAGTGGAAGGAGGGATATGCTTTGGTGGCGTTCCTCTACTACTCCAAGAAGCTGTCAAGATTCTTGGAGTGGAAGTGGATCGCGGGCTACGGTTTGATGATCACATCAAACACATTGCCCAAAAGGCCTCCCACAGGGTCTCTGCCTTGCGAAGGACAGCCAGCTTCTTTGGCAGGATGGGTAGGCTATCACTCTACAAGGCCCAGATAAGGCCTTACTTAGAGTACGCCGCACTCTCCTGGATGTCGTGTGCGGCCTCCCATATCAAGAAGCTCGACTGCTTCAGCGACCCGCCCTGCGATTGGTGGATGCTGCTGACCCCTCGACACAGCCTGAACCTTCAAGCCAACTCAATTCGCTGGAACACCGCAGGGACTTTGCGTCGCTTGTAGTGTTCCACAAGACAATGGTGCAGAAGGTGCCACATTTGGCTGGGTTACGTCGGCCTCCAAGAGTCACTACGCAGAGCACGAAAACGGAGGTCAATAGTGGTGATGCAGTGGAGGTAGTGCGATCCCATGCCAGCCAGCA
Source organism: Callinectes sapidus (assembly GCA_020233015.1). NCBI lineage: Eukaryota > Metazoa > Arthropoda > Malacostraca > Decapoda > Portunidae > Callinectes > Callinectes sapidus. The sequence continues at coordinate 6,546,001 of CM035219.1, forward strand.
CCAGCATACATTTGTGGGGGCGAGTGTTGCGGATGTGGAAAGTCTTTATACTGCTGTCATTCGACAATTCCGGGAAATGAACATCCACAGTGCCAAACACGCGGCCCTTAAGTGAAGAGGGGATCAGCCCACCCCTCTGAATCTACTTGGAAAGTGGACAGTGAAAATGCAGTGGTGCCATATGTACATAATCGTAGAATTAAGACATTAGTAATTACAGCAATAATTGTAAGTATAAATATGTACCTAGATTTTTTTTCTTTTATATTTAAGTGTAAAAATGTAGATAAGATTTCAAAACTGTCGCCCTTGAAATAGATGGTACACGACAGTGTACCTTTGGGCAAAGTATGCAAGTATAAAAGTATTAATGTTTAATGTTTAAAATGCTCAACAGAACTATTTCCGTAACACAGTTGGCTCTAGCTATGCCACTATCACACTCCACCCACCATCATAGACAATTCAAGTGGATATATACGCACTGTGGTGAAATAAATTTCTGGCCTTCCACAAGTGCCCAGACTACATTAGTAATGCATTGTGTGGAGACAAGAAATCCAACTTGGTAGTGAACTGTGAAGTTCTGTGAACCATCAAGTAGTGGTTTAGCAAAGGGCTTGAGAGTGATAAAAGTGCATAATGGTTCAAGCTCATAAGTACATATTATATTATAAGTTGAGTGCGTGGTAGTTCTCACCTTTCATTCTCACTAGACGCCAGGTAGATGAAGATCATCTGTCAGTCGTCGGCCTCGCTATCAAACTTCTCCATCTGTCACGATCTTCATATAGTTTCTGTCTTTTTACTTCTTCTAATTCTATATTTCTGTCTCTTAAATTCTTCTTTATGCCATCCAGCCATCTCCTTCTTGGTCTTCCTGGCGGTCTTCTTCCCTCCGGTTCCCATTCCAAGTACTTTAGGGGATATCTGTCTTCTTCCATCCTTTTTATATGTCCGTACCACCTTAAACTTTTTCTGCTTATGATTTCTTCCACAGGTTCTATTTTCAACTCCTCTCTTATCTTTGTATTTCTGATTTTATCTTTTCTTGTTACTCCCTTAATGATCCTCAGGACCTTCATTTCCGCACTGTTGACCTTAGATATTAAATTTTTTGTCATCTGCATATGCCATTGTTATTTCATGGTATTCATTTGTGCAAATTTCTTTCATGCATTTATCCATAAATAGGATGAATAGCAATGGCGATAAAACGCCACCTTGTCTTACTCCTGTTTTTACTTCAAACCATCTACTGTCAATTTCTCTGTTCTTAACTTTACTCTTGCTGTTATGATATAAGCTTTTTATTACTCTTATCAGTTTAGGTGGTATGTTGTAATATAGATCCCCAACAACTTCCATAATTTGCTTCTATTAAATAGAAGCAAGCTTTTGACAGAATAAATTTTATTCTGTCAAAAGCTTTTTCTAGATATATAAATACTATGAAGGTGTTCTTATTCCATTCCCACGTTTTTTCTAAGGTGATTTTCATAGTGAATATCAGATCTATTGTTCCTCTTCCCGGTCTAAAACCAAGTTACCATTTACCTAACTTTCCCTCTACAATATTCCTTAGTCTTCTTTCCAGGATTCTCTCGAATAACTTTCCTATATGTGATAGAAGCGTTACACCTCTATAATTGGCACACTCCCCTTTGTTTCCTTTTTTAAATAGTGGACATATTATGCCTAATCCCCAATCTTCTGGGGCCGTATCCACGAAAACTGTCTGAGGCCGACGCTGGCTAAGTACAAAATCGCACTTAGCTTATGGACGACGATTTAGGGCCGACGGCAGCCGTCGTGCTTAGTGCAGCTTAGCGAGCGCGCTCAGGACCAACCTGAGCGTGCTGGAACGCATCGCTTACCAAATGTCGACATGAATTATATTAAACGAAACATTATTATACTAATATTTTCTTTGGTTTTTATTTGTATAAATTCACAATACAACTGCTGCTTAAGTAACATTAAGCAGACGAAAACACTTAAGAAAAAATAATAAATGTATTCCTGTTGGCAACGAGCAATTTCGGAGCAAACACTCCTCTCCCAGCAGCAGCGCTACTCTCAACACAGCAAGCACATCCATCACCTTTCCTCCCCAACTATACCAGGTAAGGCTTCAAGGTATCAACAAACATTGCTTATTAGTACTTTATCTGGTATTGGTGGAAAAAGCTGTTAGTTTAATACACATTAAAAAGGAGTAAACCAATGGGAAGTATGCATTATTGTATGCACTTTCTTTACTCATTTAGTATTTATAATAATTTAAAGTTTTACCTTAGGCGTCTCTCCTGAGGTCAACAGACTTAAAAAAAACACGATAAAACTGCATCAGTGAGTCCTTAATAGGTTTAAGTAGGTTAGGTGTTAACATAGGTTTGGTTTTAACTTGTAGCTTAGTATTTATAGATGGTAATTTATCATCCATACATAATGTCGACGGTGATGGTAAATTTTGCTGCTTATTGAAAAGGTGGTGGAAAGAAATAAACAAAAACTTAGTTCCATTCATAAAACCACACTTTAATTCATGGTGAGAAAATAGTATATTCGTATCTTTAAACAAACAAGCTTGACATATCACCTCAACATCACCTCCCTCCTCTCTACTCAAACTCTCCTGTAACCCTTGAACTTTCTCATTACTACACTTCCTTGCTTTCAGAACCTTTCTCACTTTCCCTCCCTCCCTAGTTTTTCTCTCACTTCCTATTTTCTTAAAAGTTCTTACTAATGCTTACTTTATTTAAGTCCATACAAGTTAGTCCAAACAAGTTTTATAGAAATAGCAAATATGGTTAAAATATTATTCCTCCATCAATAATACTGCTTATTGTTATAAAGGCTACATTCAGTGAAAGGAAAGAAAAATAGCAGTCTGTAAGTTAACATTCATTAATTGGAAATTTTTCCACACAAGGTGCCAGCCAAAGGCAACTATCTTCCTCCCCAAATTCCCAATATTTTTATGACATAGATTCTAACCTATGATTACTTTATTGAGGTCAATAAAAGTTTTATAGAGATAACATATGGGGCAAAATGCAAAATATTATTTCTGGATTGATAATACTGCTCTTTGTCATTAAGGCACCATTCAGTGAAAGGAAAGAAAAATTTAAGTATGTCAGCTGTTTAACAATCATTAATGGCAATTCTTTCTAAAACGAGGAGCTAGCAAAGGCTGAAGATAAACTGCCTCCTCCAAATTTATGCACCAATGTAATGATTTGGTCCATTGCTTGCAGTGACGCATCTCACCAGCTGAAAATGCACCGATCATTACTAGTGTTGGTGCATCATCGGGGGTAGAAGGGACTTCTTCCTTCATCTGTGAAGACCCTGTTGCTGACAGCCATCCTGCTGAGCCTGTGCAGGACATTGAGCAGCAGGCACGTGCGGCAGCATATTGAGCACAGGAATGTGTTGCTTGGGCCTTTGAAACTTTGTACCTGCAGATGCAATATTACCATAGGTTATTGGAGAATAAATCAGCAGACAAGTAAACACATCTATCATTTCCATTATAAGCTATTTCCCATAAGCAATGACCTTTTTATGGCTATTTTACTGATTTTTCTTACATGGTTTCTCACTAATTTCAAATAGTTTTAATGTAATTAGACTTTTGTTTTTTACTATGACCTGATTTTAAATAATAATAACATCAGAAATATATAAATGAAAAATAATAACATCAGAGAGATATATAACGGAAATAGTAACCTCATGCATGTCTCCCACCCTCAAGCGGCCTTGCCGCACAAGACTTTCTTCTTCCTCTCATCCCTATTCTGACCAACTTTTTAATGCAAGAGTTAACCAGTTCTCCCAGTCATACATTCCTTTCTCTAAACTCCCTGCCTGTCTCTGTATTTCAACTTCCTATGACTTAACTCTATTTAATAGGGAGGTTTCAAGATATTTGTCCCGGACTTTTGGCTAACTCTTTTATTCTCTTACGGGACTGGCAATAATAGTGGGCTTTTTTGTTTTCATTGTTTTTTGTTGCCCGTGGCTGGCTTCCCCTCTTACATAAACATAAATCATCAATTATAACATCAATTACTATAATGCAATAGGTCAAATTTGTTCATGTCATAAAATTATTTGTTTACAATTGTAATGCATAACATGTCTCCTGCTGAGATTCAACTTACTTGAAATGCAAGTTGCAGAATGCATCCCGACATGCACAACCCTCATTCTGGCGACCACCGGCTGCATTGGCAGGCTCTTGTGCGGCATCATTTTGTTGCAATGGCACCGCAGCTTCAGCCACTGCACCCATGGGTTGGTCTTCATCCAGAAGAGGAATATCCCGCTCTTTGCAAATGTTGTGAAGCATTCCACATACTTGTACAATCTTGCAGACCTTGAGAGGTGGACTCACTCGAACTTCGCCATGCAGAATGTGAAATCGCCATTTGAGTTGCCCTATTCCTCGTTCGACAACACTGCGTGTCCTCTTGTGAGCCCTGAAAAATAATAATTGAATAATGTATTAACTCTTCTGTCTTGGTGTGCTAGTGGTCATCTGCTTTAGTTTTTTGGTCTATACTACATAATCATAATCATAACTGAATACTAACCTAACCAACCCAAACTAAATCAAACCTAACCTAACTATTACACCTAACCATACATTAAGTCACATTGAAAAGCACAAAAGGAAATATGCTTTAGAAACTTACTGACAGGCTTCTTTTATAAATAGCTCCATATATTGACAGGATTTAAAATTGTCAAAAATTGTTATACTTGACAGATAAAAAATGTTTAACTCATTAGTAAGCTAAACATAACTTATTAAAATTTATGAGCACAATATATAATAAGATACTTATCTTACTGAGCTCAATCTAACCTGACCTAACCTAACCAAAGTTAACTCATGTGCACATCTAATCATAAGATGGATACTTACCTTACTGAACCAAATACTAACCTAACCTACCCAAACTCAACCAAAGCTAACCAAACTAAATGTCACAATGAAAAACCCACAAAAGAAAATAAACTAGAAACTAAATAATATTACTAATAATAATAACAACATTGTACTTACCTATTATATCGTGACTGAGGGCCAGGTAGTGGACGCAGATATGGTGTGAGAAGCCAAGTCTTGGAGGATACCCACTGTCTCCAAGTAAGTGACTTTCTGCTGGCACATATCCTTCCTCAAACAATCTTGACAATCCACTGCTGTTTAGAATACGTGCATCATGCACTGACCCTGGCCACTTTGCAAGGATTTCCAAAATTCGATAACTGGCATCGAATACTATTTGCACATTAATGCTGTGAAATCCCTTGCGATTCACATACACTTCTTCCTGCTCCTTCGGTGCCACAATTCTTATATGAGTTCCATCAATGACACCTACTATGTTAGAGAAATTGGCAATGGCCAAGAAGTCTTCTTTATTTCTCTCAGCTGCGTCTGTAGTGACAGGAAAGTATACAAATCTTTTGAGGACATCGGGATCTGCGAGGGCATCTATGGTTTGTGTGATGGTTCTGCTGATGCTGGACTGGGAGGGGCCAAGGTCATCACTGCTACACTGTTGCATTTTCCCAGTGGCAAGATAGCGCAATGTTATGATAACCTTCATCGCTGGGGTGAGCGGGTTTGACCGACTGGGCTTCCCTCACAAGATCGGTAACATATATGATACCTTCCCGGTCAAATCTGTACCTCTTTATGAGCTCAGCATCACTCAGCTCATTTAAAACATCCCTTCTACGGTGATTTCTTCTTGGTTGGTGTAGGGGATGCTCTTGTGGCGCAGCCATGATGATTGTTTACATTCAGCTCCGTCGGTCCCAGCGCGGCTAAAACAAGGTACACCCACTTTTAGCGCTATGGACGACGTAAGACCGACGGGAGCCAAGTTAGGGCCGACGGCGGCCATCTTTGTTTGTTAAGACCGACGCCGTCGGTCTTAGCAGCTTCGTGGATACGGCCCCTGGTGTTGTCTCATTCCTCCAGGCTAAATTGAATATTTCTGTTAACCATTCTATTATCTCTGGTCCTCCTGCCTTGATTATTTCAATTGCTATCTCGTCTTCTCCAGGCGCTTTTCCATTCTTCATAAATTGCAATTCTTTTTTAATTTCTTCTGTATTTATTTCATCCAATTCAACTTCTTGTTGTTGTTCCTCCTGTTCATGTTCCTCATGCTCTTCCTCTCCCTCTACATTCAACAGCTCTTCGAAATATTCTGACCATCTCTCGGCTATTCCTTCTGGTTCCATCACAATGTTTCCTTCTTTATCTTTTATTGCAAATGATGTTTCGTTGGTACCTTTCCTATAATTTTTAGCCATACTATAGAGTAGCTTTCTTGTGCCTTTGCTGTCTTCCAATAGATCTTTCCCAATGTTTCTCCATACATCTTCCTTTGCTTTCCTTTTAATTTCTTCACATATATCTATTTGGTAGTGACAAGAAATATATATATATATATATATATATATATATATATATATATATATATATATATATATATATATATATATATATATATATATATATATATATATATATATATATAGATATAGATATATATATATATATAGATATAGATATATATATAGATATATATATATAGATATATATATATATATAGATATATATATATATATATATATATATATATATATGGTAATGATACAAAAGAAGACGGTAAGACTGATGACAGGAAGTAAATACCTTGCCCACACACCACCTCTTTTCAAGGAGACCAATATTCTACGCTTAAATGATATAACATTTATGTATATTGCTTCACACTGCTACAAAGAACGCCAAACCATTAACATGCAAGCCAACCAACTTCATAATTACCCCACCCGCCATCACCTTCAATTATTTCCACCCCCCCATCGCCTCACAATTTTTGAACACTCATATACTTACCAAAGATGTCACATATGGAATGAAATACCAGACTACATAAAATCATCCTCATCATTTGACATGTTTAAGTCCAAACTAAAACAATACCTGTTATCTAAGCATTAGTTCTCACTATCCCTCACATATTCACTATAGCTAGTACTGAGATCCATTTGAAAGTCAAATGTTCACCTTCACACACCAGCATCACTATATTATGTAAAATCCTTATTGTTCCTTTTTTTTCTGTTCCTTTGAATTATGTATTCATTTCTTTACTTACTTATTTATGTTCATTTATATAATTTCTCAAGTGATAATATGTTTTTTGTTTTCATAATGTATTAATGACATGTATATATATATATATATATATATATATAT
>CM035219.1:6562677-6567677 GCA_020233015.1 Callinectes sapidus
TATATATATATATATATATATATATATATATATCTTGTCACTACCACGCACTTATAATATGTACTTATGAGCTCGAACCATTATGCACTTATATCACTCTCAAGCCCTTTGCTAAACCAATACTTGATGGTTCACAGAACTTCACAGTTCACTACCAAGTTGGATTTCTTGGCTCCACACACTGCATTACTAATGTAGTCTGGGCACTTGTCGAAGGCCAGAAATTTATTTCACCGCGGTGCGTATATATCTCCTTGAATTGTCTATGATGGTGGGTGGAGTGTGATAGTGGCGTAGCTAGAGCCGGCTGCGTTACGGAAATAGTTCTGGTGCGCATTTTAAACATTAAACATTAGTACTTTTATACTTGCATACTTTGCCCAAAGGTGCACTGTCGTGTACCACCTATTTCAAGGGCGACAGTTTTGAAATCTTATCTACATTTTTACACTTAAATATAAAAGAAAAAAAAATATATATCTAGGTACATATTTATACTTACAATTATTGCTGTAATTACTAATGTCTTCATTCTACGATTATATACATATGACACCACTGCATAACTTTTTTAGTGGTAAGGCAAGAAAGATATAACAACACTTGTTCTTAGTATTATAAACTATGATATGATGATATGGGGAGACCACCAATAAATCACTGTTGAAAAAGGTGGAAAAACTGTACAGCTTTTCTGCTAAGGTGATTGTAGGAGGAAGATCAAGGCATAATCATGCTTCTCCTATCCTAGAGAAACTATAATGGTTAAATATTAGTAAAACGACTAAAAATGAACAATGCATTATCATGTACAACCTTACGATAAATAAATATCCTAATTATTAATTCATCATCCCTTCTGTGAGTCAGGTTAATCTGAGATGCACGGGGCAACAAGTTATATATATATATATATATATATATATATATATATATATATATATATATATATATATATATATATATATATATATATATATATATATACCTAGAACTATCATGGATTACGGTCAGAGGTTAATGTTCGTTAGAGGGCCGAGAATGTGTCATGCCTTGCCTCCAAATTAATATTGAATATATAACACATGCTTATGCATTCAAAAGAAGCCTCAAAGATTATATGATCTTCCATTTGTATTTCATTATCAATGTACAGACACTTACATTTTTACTTACTTTTATGAATTTTTAAATATTTTAAGATTTTAGTTCATTTATGTATTTTTTCCTATATTATTATTATTATTTCATTTTGCATAATATGCGACTATCATTTCATAGGACGAATAGTTTTCCGTTTCTTAACAAGACGATTCTTTATTGTTACATTCAATATACATTATAAGGTATGTAAATAGAACTATTGGAACTATGTAAAATTATAATAAAGTTTAAAAAATAAAATCTAAACTCTTGTCTATTTGAGAAGACCATGAAATAGATTTTATTAAGGTTTATTGTTTATCTTTTGCTTAAGCACTGAGTAATATTATTTTAGTTCATAATTGGATATATCTGTTATATTTGTAGGGCCTTTGATATTTATATAAAGGGGGCATCGTCTGCAAAAAAAATATTTTGGGGATGCCATACTTTACTGTCTCTGGTGTGGATGTGTGATCAAGGGACCTTACAGTTTGCATTATAATAGTTAAGCACTCCTGACACCAATCACGATTATTCAGCTTTTGTAGGGAGAAGTTGTGTTTTACTGTCAATCAAAATGGTGAGTAAAGAATTTTGAGCTTCCAGTGTGGTAAGTATATCTTTTCAACGAAGGTAATTAAAAGCATCAAATGTACTCAACCCATGCCTGAAATCAAACTGTTTGGATGATAAAATGGCAATTTATAAAAAATTTCTGAAATGATTGTTCAAATATCTTCGAATGAACACTTAAAAATTATATAACTCGTTTATAGCGCCTTTTTTGTGGTTGAGAATGACCATAACATGTTTTTAAGACAATGAGGAATTTTACACTGGGAAGTAAATGGTTTATCAGGGTAGCTAATGGAATTTCAATAACATTAGAATAAATGCACTTCATAGTGTGGTCTTTATCGGTTTTGTATATCTATTTAATTGTGTTCTTTAGTTTTCTAGTATTATTTTGAAAATTAGGGAATAGTGATGTGTTGTATGATTGTTCACCTTCTTTTATGGTACAATTTAGTTTATATCTATATTCTTTAAACTTTTTTTTTTTTCGTAATAACTCAAATTGCATATTCTTTGTGAGGATTACTCTTCCATTTAATGGAACTTAATGTTGCTTGTGTGAGCCAATAGTTATTAAGTCTTTTCTTCAAATGTAACATTTTTTCCTAATTGGGAAGCATTATCTGTACATATTTTGAATATTTTTATATGAAACAGGTAAAATTTTGGTTTAGATCTTGTTAAGTCATAAGGCCATCCCAATGAAGTTCGTTTTATTCATTTATGTAAAGTTTTGAAACTGGATTAGATTTTTTTTTTTTTTTTCAGTTTCCTTGGGGATTTTAATGTTGAGAAAAAAAAAATGGGGTGATAAGATATAAGGAAACGAATTATACTAGATGTAAAATTATAGTTAAAAATTGTAAAAAATATTATCTAATTATGACGGTGCCCCAAGGTTTGCACTAACAGGAAATCGCGTAGGTCTAGAAATATGAGGCATTAAGTTAACTGTTTTGCAATGTTTCTGAAAATTCCACAGCATGCATCTGCAACCTCGGCATTGGGCAGGCTCAAATCACAAACCAATGTCACAGAAGACGTTCAACTTGCGATTAATATGACAATGGAAGGAGACGTTGCCTGTGGAGCATTTACCACAATTATACACATGATAATAGCAGACTCATTTACAAAGGTTTGTTTTTATTTAAGATATTTTTGCATTTTCTTCCAAAAAAAAAAAAATCGGATTATTTATTCATTTACTTATATATATATATATATATATATATATATATATATATATATATATATATATATATATATATATATATATATATATATATATATACCTATTATTTTTCATTTACCATTATTTCTCTTGATATACTCTTATATTAACGTAGTTTTCAATAAAGAGGTGGTATAAGCTCAATAACGTAAGATATTAAACATTTAACAGTTGAGTGTATTTTTTTTCTTTTTTTTTCCTTTCTTCAGGAAGGGTACTGCAAACTATACACCTGTGACTCCCTGTTTTCATCTTCACTTAGCCTGGCATTTCCCAAAGGTTCACTGCTCACTTCCAAAGTCAGTTTCATGTAAGTAAGCAATGATTAGTGGAAATACTTAGAAGGAGGGACGCTGTTGTGGTATTTGTTTCCCAAAATTAAATGAAGTGATAACTTCAAGGAAGGAGAAATAATGGAGAGATTCACAGAGCGAAAAATATAAAATAACGTAATGAAACTGGGCAAAGTAAAACGTTTACCAGATAAAATGTCTCCACATCTTTTCTATTCATTTTAATCTATTTATTCGTTATATATATATATATATATATATATATATATATATATATATATATATATATATATATATATATATATATATATATATATATATATATATAATATTTATTTATTATTTATTTATTTATTTATTTATTCTACTGTGACAAAAAAAAAAAAAAGTCCAGTAAGGTGCCACTCCCCATATGTTATATAAAAAGGACTTTTGATGTTATACTCTGCTTGAAAAAATGCATGTATAGTTAGATGCATGTAGTTTTGCGCAAAAGCAAAGAATTGTCTTTAGAGGGCAGGCTGTAAATAGCCCCTTGTGTTGTGAGAGACAAAGGGAAATGTTCAATGAGGTAGTGATCTACGATGGTCCTCATCCATACATTTTTTTTCCCGTCGTCTTCAGTGACCTTACCATAAAAAAGAAAAAAAATCACAGCACATCAATAGTACATCTATAAGAGCAGTCGGTAGTGTGGCAAAATTTCGAGATTTTTTAAGTCCAGCCAGCCAGCTATTACAGATGTACTATTCATGTGCTGTGATTTTTTTTTTTCTTCATGGCAAGGTCACTTAAACCGAAATGTATAATGTATTTTCCTTTCTCTCATGTGGGGAGAGATTCTTATTTTCCGTCCACGCATTGTATGCAAGGATGAATTATCTTTGCTGCCCTTATATTGTGTGTAAGGAGGGGTTTCTTTGCAATATGAACATCTGTATATCCTTTCCTTAACGTAATTTCCCTGTGTTCGCCAGATGAGTCTTGCCAGCTGGTTGCAGCAGCGCCTCCTTATGTTCAATAAGGAGAATAAGCTATTAAGATTTTGCACGGTAAGGTTGATGTCAGAGTTATTTTAATGATAATGAGCATCCCAATATCATTGTGTTATCTTTAGACCTGGTCTGGGTCACTGCATCCACCAAATGAATTTTTTTTTTTTTTCCGATTGAAATCTAAATTATGCTATCGGAGGCCTGAAGATAAATTTTTGCATGTTTTGATGAGGCTGCCGATATCGTAGGGTTTGAAGTAAAGTCCAAGAGACCTTCAACACGTATATTGTCTTTCACACCAGCTAGAAAAAAACAAAAATCCTGGTTAACTCTGTGTTCGTGTATGTCCCTTTCTGTCTGGGTGCAACCCTTCTGATTGTGGGCCTTATAATATGAAAGTGTAGAGAATGTGTTGCATTATTGGTAGGTGCATTCCTACATCACTATCTTAGTAATATTTCTACATAAATGACCTTTCACTTCATATGTTAAAAATGGCTACGGGGGACAACGGTATGGATGAGGATTATCGTAAATCAATGCCTCATTGAAAGTTCTCCAATGTGTCCCAAAACACAAGGGGCTATTTACACCCTGCCCTCTAAAGACAATTGTCTACCTTCGTGCAAAATTACATGGACCTAACTAAACATGCATTTTTTTTTCACGTGTGTGTGGAAAAAGAAAAAAAAACATATATATATATATATATATATATATATATATATATATATATATATATATATATATATATAT
>CM035219.1:6572677-6575439 GCA_020233015.1 Callinectes sapidus
GTCCGTAAATCTAGCCAGATCGGACTGCTTTTTAGATATTGCCCAAAGCTGCATGATGTGTCTATGTGTACAAAGACCTGACTTGCCCTCGTCCCCACGCTCTTGAAAATTTTGAGCTTTCTACCGTCTGGCTTCGACTGGTCTTGCTCTCTAACAAAATTTATTTATATTTATTTATGTTTATCTCTCCCCTAACACCTCTGACTATATACTCTGTCACTAACGTCCACAATAGAACATTCTGTCTTTATATCCTTTTGTGAACATCTCTATCCTTGGATATTTCAATGGCCACCACCAGCTTTGGCTTTCATCTCGATTCACTGACGATCTTAGTGAACTAGCTCTCAACATTGGTATCCTCCATGTCCTAGAGCTACTGGTGATACACTCTACTCGTATTCCTGATCGTCTGGGAGATACACACAACTTTCTTGACTTTTTCCTTGCCTCCAATTTTTCTGCACATGTTCTTACATTATCTTCTTCGTTGAGCTCCTCTAGTAACAATCTCAAATCTGTATCCTGTCTTATTTCTCAAATCCCTTCTTATGATCCCGCAAAGTAGATGCACCTTTAGGATTTTGTTTCTGCCATTTTGGGGGACATGAGGAGGTATTATGCTAATTTTTCTTGCAAAGATTATTATTTCCTTGTCTCATCTCTTTTTGCTGAGCGCATAAAAGAGAAGATAGTGTCTGACATAGAGACGTATTGGGTTCTTTTGTTTTTGATTGGAGCTTGCACCTTTTATTGTCCTGGTGTGTTTGGATGACACAATATGCAAGAATCGTGAATGGTGGTGGGTGTATTCTTTCAAAGTGAGGAGTGAGTACCCTCTACCTCCCATAGCTCACTCCCCCCCTCTGTCTCTCATCATCTATCTGTGCCTTCTCTTCCTCCTTCTAGGGCAGCCAGGGTCCTTCCTCCTAGGGATACCAGTGTCCTTGGCCATGGCTGACCAGCTGGTTGGGGTAGGGCTGGCAACCCTTCCCCGTAAAAAAACACCCACAGCCACCAACAAAGTTAGAGGCAGAGGTCGGGGTGGGAGCTATAGGCGCGGGCGAGCCTCTGGCCACGGCCCCGATCCAAGTATGCCGAGAGGTCCGACCGTGCTAACCTCTCGGGTGCCAAGGCACCAGAGGAGCCTGCCTACCGGTATGACGGATGCAGGCGAAAGCCTGCGGGAGCCCTGTGTCCTGAGAGGGGCGGGAGGACCCCCTAGCCCTACTTCTGTTTTTGGGGTGCCGGTGGGTCTGCAGATGTGGCGCCTGCACATTGGACCGCTCCTGGGGTGAACCTTCGAAGGGTTTTGCGTGTGGGCTCTTGGAATGTCCTGAGTCTCTCAGAGGATCACCGACTGCCTCATTTATCAGATGAGCTCAGTAGGCTGAGGGTGGATATGGTGGGGCTCTCTGAGAGAAGGAGACCTGGCAGTGGCAAGACCAGACCAGTAGTAAGGGTTTTACTTACTACTGGTCCGGCATGAGCAATGGTCAACATGTCAAGGGGATAGCCATAGGCGTCTCCAGCAGACTGCAGCCGTTTGTTGTAGAGGTTACTCCGGTTGATGAGCATATAATGCGATTAAGGCTGAAGTACAGTTTAGGTTTCATGTCTGTTGTTGCTGTATATGCTCCAACCGAGGTATGTGAATCTGAAGAAAAGGAGATGTTCTACGCCAAACTCTACTCTGTACTGGACCAGTGTCCCCGTCGTGATGCACTCATTGTCCAGGGCGACTTTAATGCTGTCACTGGCACCGAAAGGGCTGGCTATATAATATGTGTTGGTCCCCGTGGTTCTGGTACCAAGAATGACAACAGCTCTTTCCTTCTGAATTTTGCAAGATCCAGAAGGCTGAGAATTGCGGGTTCCTGGTATCAGAGACCAGCGCTGCACCGCTGGACTTGGTATAGCAATGCCGGAGGGGTAGCGAAGGAGATAGAACATATCCTTGTCAGTACTCGTTGGAGGATCCTCCAGAACTGCAGGGTTTTTCGGAGTGCCGAGTTCTTTGCGACCGATCACAGGCTTGTTGTTGCTTCACTCAAGCTTCCTATCAAGTCCAGAAAGCCTCCAAGACGCAACCACACTGTGTTTCATCTTGAGAAGCTGAATAGGACTTGACATGTGCACAAGAGTATGCAGTGACAGTCTCCAATCGCTTTTGAGTGCTCGACACCCTTGAGAACCCTGAAGAGCTATGGGATACCTTCAAACGTGAGACTCTTGAGGCTGTCAAGGAATGCATTGCGGAGCGCCCGACGTCACGGAGTGGCTTCACCTAGGTAAAGACGCTGGAATGTATTGAGGAGAGCCGCGCTGCCAGACTTGCTGGGGACCATGACCAGTACAGGGCTCTGTCATGTAGGACTAGAACTCTCCTGAGAAGAGACAAGGAGAGGTATGTCAGGGGTCTCACTGAGGATGTCGAGTGCCATTTATATGCTAATAACCTCAGACCTGCCTATCGAGCTCTGAAGAAACTCCGCTACAAGTCTACTTCTAAGGTGAGTGCTATCCGAACAACAGATGGTTGCCTCGTATCGGACGCAGATGGGCAGATGGCTCGTTGGGCTGAGTACTTTGAGTAGTTGTTCACGGTGGATCCTCCAAGCGGACAGCTCCGGACTGCAGGATTGCAGACTCTGGATGCTGATCCATCCATTGACGAAACCGCACCCTCCATTGGCGATGTCAAAGAGGCTGTGGCAAAGTTGAGGGGTGGAAAGGCAGCTGGCATCTGCAACATCAGTGCG
>CM035219.1:6671529-6674029 GCA_020233015.1 Callinectes sapidus
AGCTGTCAAGGTCCTTCTTGAGACTCAGGAAAGGACTTTCAAGACTGCCATAGATATTGTTGTGGAGCAACTCCAAGTAAGACTTCAGATTGCCGAGGGAACAATAACTGACCTGATAAAAAGCCTGGAGTTTTCTCAAAATGAGGTGAAAGACCTGCAAGGTGAAGTCAAGGTGCTGAGGAAATCTGATATGGATAACAAGGCAACAATTGACTTCTTGAAGTTGAACGTGGAAGAGCTTGAAAGAAGAGCAAATTATCAAAAAGATTATAATAGAAGAAAAAATCTACGCATATCTGGAATCAGCGAGCAGCAGGGTGGTGAGACGTGGGAGGAAACCGCGAAGATCGTTTCGGACCTTCTTGAATGCAAAATGGAACTACTATCTATGAAGATGGAACGAACGTACCGGACTGGACTAGTTACTGCCTCACAACCCCGAACCGTTGTCGCAAGATTTGAGAGGTTCGGTGACCGTGAAGCAGTGATTAGAAATGCAAGGAAACTAAAAGGCACCGGCATCTATATAAATGAAGATCTCTGTCTAGCTTCCTTGGAGCTCAAGAAAAGTCAATTCCCTCTGATGAAGAAGGCGAGGGAAGAAGGAAAGATTGCCTTCTTTAGACATACGAGGCTGATCATCAAGGAGCGAACGGCACAACGATCCAGGACTGCCAGTGGCGAACCATCTGGAACTCGTGATGACGGTTCCAGGGAGCTTCGTTCGGCTGGTGCTGTTGGCGATGGAGTGGAGGTAAGACCTGAGGTGGAGCCGGCTGGTGTTGGCATCGGAGGTGGTGCGGGCGCTCCCTCCACCACTCGTACTGGTGCTGTCTTACTGCACGGTCTCCTGTTCCTGCGGTGGGTGCGGCAGTGTCTCACGCTTCTGCTGATAACGCCCAGTCTCCTGGTGCTGGCGAGGCGGTGGCGGCTAGCGGTGGGACTCCTGGTCAGTGTGGCAGTGGCCTGGGTTCTGGAGGCAGTGCAAGTCAGCGACAGAAGACTCTACGAAACCGCAGGAGGTAATAAGTGTTCTTTCCATGTTGACTCTTTGTTGTTGTTGTTTTCTCTTTTCTTTTCTTTAAAATTCAATGGCAATCAATAACTCACTGTGTGAGGAACTACCATTTGCTACACTAAGTAATGACTCTTTTCATTCCCCTATTTGCAATCTAACATCTTTAAATAGTTAATACTATAATCTAGAATATAATCCTTTTACAACACATGAAAAGTATGACAAATTTTTGTGTGCCGATGAATTCTACTTGCGCAATAGATTTATTTCTATTCCGAAATGTAAATATATTTTTCTTGACAACATTAATTTGCCTAGTAACAACACCTTATCGATTTCTCATGTGAATATTCTATCCATTCCAAAAAATATTTAAGGTTTCAAGGACACAATATTATACAGTACATCTCTCAACATTAATGTCATTTGTTTTACTGAAATTAGACTCGATTCTCACCTTTCTCATCTGTATAACATTCCTGGATATCATCTCTTTGTTAACTCAAGAAATTTCATGGTGGTGGTGTTGCTCTGTATATTTCAAGTGATTATGACTTGTTGCTACAAAATCATTTAACTATCTCAGATTCTTTTATTGAGTCTTTAGGTGCTGAGGCAAGTATTGCAACAAAGAAATATTTATTTTTATGTATCTATAGACCACCAAGTGGTAATTTTGGTAAATTTATCTCAGTAATGAATGACATACTCTCTTCTGTTTATGAGAATAAATATCAGGGTGTATTTGTTCTTGGAGATTTTAAACTAAATTTATTGAGATCTAATGATAATAATGTTTTTGATTATGTAAATTTGATGTTTTCTTACTCTCTTTTTCCACTAATTACTAAACCAACCAGAGTCACTGAAACTTCAGCTACGCTAATAGATCACATTTGGTCATCACAATTGGAAAAAATTATTGGTAATTATGTCATCCATAATGATATTTCTGATCATTTTCCTGTATTGTCTCAACTTCAAATAGTGTCTATTAAGCATGAATCTCAACAAATTTTCAAAAGGGTAATTTCAGCAACTGCAATAGATAAATTCAATAATGACCTTGCTCTACTTGATTGGTGTCAGGTACTCAGTACAGTAAATGCCGACGAGGCTTATGACATATTCTATGATAAATTCTATTACTTGTTTCAACAGCATTTTCCTAAAAAACAAATCAACTTGAGGAGGAAAAGTGAAGTCAGCCCGCATGTTACTCCTGCTCTAAAAAACAGTATTAGAGAAAAGCACAGATTAGAAAGACTAGCTAAAAAGTGGCCCTTAACTTACAGGGAAGTATATAGGAAATATAGAAATAGGTTAACTTCAGTTTTAAGGACAGCTAAAAATAATTACTATAAAAATAGATTTAATGATAATCAAGGTAACCCCAAACGGCAATGGAGCACAATAAATGCAATTTTGAGCAGATCTAATAATTGTAGTAATTCAAGAATAGAGTTGAATCCGGTATCTTTG
>CM035219.1:6679029-6682554 GCA_020233015.1 Callinectes sapidus
CACCCCTTCTTTTTTTTTTCACGACCCTTGCGTGTTGTGGAGTAGGAGTAGACTCACTCTGAACATCAGTGGGGACTAAGATTACTAGTCTTCACACATTACTTTTTTCTTTAATTTCTTTTACAGTTCCACTAGTCCCATATCCTTTTTTAATGTGCGCTCTTTACAATATATTTCAACATTTATGCCCAAAATATTTATATATACGTGTTGTATTTATTCTTTTGTAATATAGAACATTACTTCACCACTAACATTTAAGATGAACTTCTGACGGCCACGTACTGCTTATTGGAATATACCGATAAATGGTAAAGGTTTGATACTGACTGACACCGTTTTTCTTTTCTTTTTCCTTTCTTTTCATTCTTTCATTTTTCCTTTCCTTTTCTTTTTTGGAGGAGAAAGGAAAGGGTTAGAGACATTGTTAGCACATTTTTGTGTGTGGCGCTGACCAGTTGCCCCTGACAAAAAAAAAAAAAAAAGAATACCCCCCCCACTCAAGGAAAAAAAAAAAAAACAAGG
This sequence comes from Callinectes sapidus, assembly GCA_020233015.1. Lineage (NCBI taxonomy): Eukaryota > Metazoa > Arthropoda > Malacostraca > Decapoda > Portunidae > Callinectes > Callinectes sapidus. The sequence goes on from CM035219.1 coordinate 6,679,555, forward strand.
ATGACCAGCTGTATTTTTTCCCCAGTGACACGGCAGATAGTGAGACAAGAAAAAGACCTGTTTTTCATTCATAGATATACACTTCAATCACATAAAGTCAAATTATGCATTCTTTACCTCAACTTTACACCTTCAGCGTTGGGACAGAATTTTACCACATCTTGTATGCAATTAGACGACTTTATTGACATTATGGAGACTATAGAGGTCAGTAGATTAATAACCAGAGTCTGTACTATATTAGTTCTCGCATGAGTTTCTGAAGCTGTCTAAAATTAACAAATAAGCTGAATAAATATAAAACTCGTCCCATTACTGAAAGTGTTAAACCAATGTTATCTCATAAATATTACCTCCATGACATAACGTTTATACTGATATACAGTACCTGACGAAAGTAGCAAAACAAATTTCCTTCCCAACAAGCACTGGATAAGAGTGTTGTATATATTTCTTGTATTTAATGAGACTTTTAACTACTAAATATTTTTTTTTTAAATAATAATGTTAATCTTCCGTATTATTCTGTCTTCTGGCGTTTCGTAACCCCAAAAAGATTGTATAATTTTTTTGTTTGTATTTATTTTTGATCCGTGTTTGTGTCCATGATAACTTTTTTTTTTCCGAGGCCTCAGTAAAAAAACGGCAACACTAGGCAAAGGTTTAAAAAGAGCTGCCTGAGCCGCTCACTAACTGTATATATTTTTACCCCGTATTTATGGAACTGATCTCTGCATTTCTTCGCATTTACTCAATGTTTCTTCCCTCTTCTTATTAGATTCTCTTGAACTGTTAAGGAGGTCGTGTCTTCTGATCAAATAAGTGCATTGTATTTAACTCTCATGAACTCGCCTCATTTAAAGTAACGCTTCAATATCTTTTACTTCGCTGCAATGCTATTTTTCTTTATCTTCTACCCTTAATTGTATGGTTGTTAATTTGAATGTGTTAGCGCGCGCGCGCGCACACACACACACACACACACACACACACACACACACACACACACACACACACACACAATTAACGCTTGGCTCACAATCGAGAGGGCTCGGCAAGCCTTTTAATGTGTATCTTGCCCGTTCACCTAGCGGCAAGTAGGTGCGGGATGTAAGTCAAGGGCTTGTGGCCTCGCTGTCCTGGTATGTAGTGTGTGATGTGGTTTCAGTCCTGACCGAAGCTTGGTCTATGAACTCTGATCTCGCTCCGTAGGGAAAATGCTGGCTGGGTGATCTCTCCTCACTTTTGTTAGGTTGCATCTAACTAATGCAACACTCAATCTTTTCTTTCACTTCCAAGAATCTTCTGTTTTGCTTTTCTCCATATTTACGATTTAAACTGTTACATTATTCATGAACGGGAGAAGTTACGAGAATCCATGAAACCTACATGTGGTAATGTAGTTTGTGTTGTTGACCTGCATTTTCTGTAATTAACATTGTCTCATTTCTGAAAAGACTATTTATTACAAACAATACTGACTTCTCCTTTTATGTAATTAACGTTATCTCATCTTCGCCTTGGTATGGTGGAACCTCTTGCATTCTGGGGGCCTTAGGATCCCCGAGTGCAAAGGTTCGAATGCTGATTACGGTCTGGATGGAGATTGGGCGTCCACTCAGGGTAACGGTCCCCAAGTGGGCTTTTAAATAGGAAGTCTCCATTAGGTGGTCTCCTTTAGCCCATAAATTCCCATAAAAAAAACATTGTTCAAATAAAAAAAAATCTTCACATAAATGCTTTTATAAATATTTTTGTTGGGAAGAAGATGTTTTATGGCTGCAGATTATATTCTTTCTTTTCTTTACATACTTTTCTTTTTCAACTAATGAACACTTGCATGCACCACTTTGTACTTTCCATTACATTATCCATTACATTATCCATTCCATTACATACATTACCTCTCACACATACATAAGAAATTCACGCACACAATTGTATATATTTTCATATGGATGTTCTGTATAGCATTAGTCACGTAGTTAGCCAGAATAATATACTATGTTGTGACTTTTAACTAATAAGGGCACGGCTTGCAGAACTCAGTACAGTAATGCCTTTAATAAACATACTTTCCAATATCCACCTGTCATCATCATACATTAACTAGTTTTATTTTCTCTTTAAAATTCTGCACAGATTCTGCAATAATGGTTAACTTGATTACTGTTCCTATTCCCTACATTTCCTAGTTTATTTGGAAAACAACCTACTACCTGTCTTTTTTCTTATATTCCATTCTATTTTAATGCTTGCTTCTTTTTATATTTCTTTTTAAGCTAATTCGTCTGCTTGATCTCCATATATGATTTTATTAGTTCTATTTAGAATATTTTTGTTTGCTTGTTACCTTTGTAAATACGCTCTTAAAGCTAAAGTAACCAACGTTTTTTAGAGTTTTCTTATTAACCTTTTTTGGGGGGAGGGAGGGGGGAAAGAAGCGACAAATGATCAACTTTCTTTTTACCCTTTTTTTTTTTTTTTCAATCTCCCTGGCCTCGTACAAAAATATTTCGTGGAAATGAGTATGCAATTAGCTAAGATTAATAAAAGACCCTAGTTGTGCCTCAATTCGGAAATCATTCAATGACAAGAGCACCTTGATGTTTATTTATGTCATTATATGGAGAGAGGACCAATGCTTACTAAGGTGTGCATATACAAAAATATGGAAAAAATTACCCATTATGAATCACATTCTTTAATATATGTAGCCTTATGAAAATACTACTAGTACTACTACTACTACTACTACTACTAATAATAATAATAATAATAATAATAATAATAATAATAATAATAATGATAATAATAATAATAATAATAACAATCTGGAAAAAAATATTTTAACAACAACTACGGAAGCAGTAACAACAACACCGTCACCATCACCACCACTATCATGACCACCACCACCACCAACAACAACAACAACAATAATAATAACAGCAGCAGCAGCAGCAGCAGCAGCAGAAGCAGCAGCAGCAGCAGCAGCAA
>CM035219.1:6689872-6701915 GCA_020233015.1 Callinectes sapidus
TCCTCAGCACACTGCCGAAGTAGCTGGGGGCTAATACTATCAGGCCCCACCGCCTTTTTCTCGTCCAGGTCTCGGAGTAGCACTCTCACTTCCTCTGCACTTGTTTTAACTGACATTATAGTTTCACTCACTAACTGTGGTGGAACATGTGGTGGCCTGTCAGGGTCCGCAACGCACATTTTTCCAGCGTAGTGTGCGGCCAGGCGGTTCGCCTTGTCCTCGGAAGATTGAGCCAAGCTTCCATCAGGCCGAATGAGAGCAGGCACGGAGCATCCCCGCGTCTCCCCCTGTTCGTCCTTGACAAGGCTCCACCAACGTTTGTTTCCGATCTGACCGCCCCTCAGCTTGCTCCTGAGGTTCGCCTTCCACTCTTCCCTGGCCCCCTCCTGAGTGGCTATCATGCGTGCTGCGGCCTCTCGGTGCCTTTGCCTGGTTCTGGCATTGGGATGTCTCTTCAAGGCACGCCAGGCACGGTACTTGGTCTCAGCGGCAGCACGGCATTCTGGGCCAAACCAAGGCTGGTCAGATGCTTTGGTGGTGTGGGCGGAGTGAGGCACCCATCGGAGCTGAAGGTCGTGAAGCAACGTACTGAGTCGCTGAACCTGCTGGTCAACATCACCACTTAACACATCCCTCCAGACTGTGGTTTTCAGATCAGCCCGAAGAGCTTCCCAATTTGCTGCTTCCCACCTCCAGAGAGTGCGGGGGAAGCTCTCCTCACGTGGTTTCCTGAATTGTATTTTGGTTAGGACTGCCACGTGATCTGAGGTACCAACAAAGTCTAAGGGAAAACACTGGATGGAGTGGTGAGGCAGGTCCGTCACGACTGGGTCGAGGGATGATCCTGAGCGGTGTGTGGGGAATGTGACGTAGTTGTGTAGGTTGTGCACAACCAGCAGGGTGTTGAAGGCATCCTGTACCAGGTGCTGGTTGAGATCACCTAATACCACCACACTCTCGCACTGATTGGCCGTCATCATGGTATCAATTTTACCAGTCAGGTAGTCTAATAACACTGAACCCTGACGCGGTGGCCGGTAACATCCCACGCACAACAAACCTTTTCCGTTTCCATCAATTATTTTCAACGCAACTAGTTCTATTTCACTGGGCGCTGGTAGCGGAAGCTCCACCACCTGGACGTTTAGCGATTCTTTATGACAGAACGCTATCCCGCCACCCTGTATAGAGCGGTCTTTCCTTATCCAGGTGGAGTAACCCTTTACGCGAGCATAGGTGACCGGCACTTTATCGTCTAAGAATGTCTCGCACACAAACACTAGATCTACACTATTCTTAACAATAACACTATGAGTCAGCTCCCCAATGTGAGTGTGGAAGCCTCTCAAGTTGGCAGACACCACTTTGAGTTCACTACTGGTAGGCGTGTAGCATCGCCGGGAAGTGCTGTTGTGGTGCTCCATGCTGGAAGGCGAAGGCAGGGTGCGGAGGGAGTTGCCACGGGTACTGGTGTGCTGGCAGTCCCTGAGGAGGTACCAATGGGCGGCCCAGCGGTCCCCCCCTTTGCTGAGCGTTAGGTTGCTGAAGCTGCCAAGCTACACCTCTCAGTAGGGATATCGTGTCCTGGCTAGTCTGCCTGACTGCTTGAACCAGCTCCTGCTGCTTCTCGTCCGCAATTCTTACCCGGCAGTTTTGGGAAGAGTGATACCGGCCGTGGCAGTACTCACACGGTTTTCTCGGGCACTGGTCCTGAGTGTGGCCGTGACGCCAGCACTGAAGGCACCTGGTCTGCTGCTGTCTTGTACTGGATGCTTCTTGTCGTGGTGCTGTTCCTCTTGCTGCAGGTTTCTTTTTCCTCCTGGGTTGTGGGCGCTGTCCTCTTCCTTCCTGGGTGCCTTGCTGAGAGCTGAGTTGCCTTGCAGCTGCACTCTCGTCATGGGCGGTGCTGTCAGTTGTGTCCCCACCTGTTGTTGCCGATTCAGTCTCCTCTACCGACGTCTGCTGAGCGGAGGCTGGATGGGCAGGAGTGGGAGGAGAGGGAGGGGGAGGGGGAGGAGGGGAGGAAGAGCGACTAGGCTGAGAGTGGGGAGGGCTTCTTGCCCTGGCCGCGCGGGTCACCGCCTCACACTCTGCCTCTATGTTGTGAGGTCGTGCTGTGCACGCAACTGACCTCTGCTGCTTTTCCTCGAAGGTGAGGGTGGCTAGAAGAGTGTCTACAGTACTCAATTCATCCACCAGTGTTCGTCGTCTGCCTATTAAGTAATCCTTAACACACCTATGGTTATTCAGCAGGCTTTGTGTTGAGGTTAGGTCACGACGGAGATTCTTTACCACCTTCTTCAGTTCTTGCTTTTGTAGAGCATCCAGGTCGTCATCAGATTCCTCCTCGGTGGGGTCCGTGGGGGAAGGGGTAGGCGGGGCAGAAGGTGTGATTTGTCTGCAGGGTGACACGGGGTCACTAATCCCAGCGTTTGCGCGCAGCTGTCCTGTGTTGCCACATTTGTACTCTGTCTCCTCACCCAAGCATTCCACGTGGCTGAGGTTAGGGCAACCCTGGGAGATGCACGGCTTTACTGTCTGGGCAGACACCGTTCTACCACAAACAGCACACCATGAAGCCGGTCGGTATCCACTGATGCCGCTGGGTCTTTCGATTAGGCTCTTAAAACATTCTGATACCATGGCTGCTAGTGAGAGATGGCAACAATGGAGAGAGATGGTGACACGGGGAGGGTAGGGGAGAGTTTGGGTTTGAGGCGGTGGTGGGCCTAATCCTTGTTCAAGGTCACTCGGCGCGTCAGGTCACACCGCATGTAGTGGAACCTGGAGCCTTCACTACCACTTCACTGCCCCTCACCACATTAAAAACCGTGATTTTAAGTCACTGTGTACGTAAATCCACCATTCACTATGAATCACTGCACTGTACCTCTGTCACTGTAGCACTGGTATATCCTGGTACCGGCGATATCGTGTGTGGCACGCACTAAGGCAAAAAACACAGAGCTCCCAGGCCTACGTCCGTTCCCTCCGAGGTCACCTCTCTCTCTCTCTCTCTCTCTCTCTCTCTCTCTCTCTCTCTCTCTCTCTCTCTCTCTCTCTCTCTCTCTCTCTCTCTCTCTCTCTCTCTCTCTCTCTCTCTCTCTCTCTCTCTCTCTCTCTCTCTCTCTCTCTCTAGCTCTCTCTCTCTCTCTCTCTCTCTCTCTCTCTCTCTCTCTCGCTCTCCTCTCTCTCTCTCTCTCTCTCTCTCTCTCTCTCTCTCTCTCTCTCTCTCTCTCTCTCTCTCTCTCTCTCTCTCTCTCTCTCTCTCTCTCTCTCTCTCTCTCTCTCTCAAAAGAAACATCAACTAATCTCATTTTCATTATTAATGCAGTACTTCTTATTCTAATTATAGATAAATTACACTTTTTCATTTTTCTAATAAATTTAATCTAAAAATAATGATACTTTTCTTGGCATCTGCGAGAAAAGAATGCACGAGGAGAGTATATATGTAGAAGAAAGGCGTCCAAAGGCAACAAAAATCAAACAAAAAAGCCCACTCTAGTGCCGGTCCCTGGGAAAGTTCAGATTCGTGAGCCAAAAGAATGGGATAAGTGTCTAGATATGTTTCTCCTTGAAACAGTTCAAGTTATAGGCAGGTGGAAATACAGAAGCAGGAAGAGAGTTCCAGAGTTTACGAGAGAAGGGAATAAATTTACCATACTGGTAAACTCTTGCATTAGGAAGGTGGACAGAATAGGGGTGAGAAGAAGAGGCAAGTCTTGTGCAGCAAGGCCGCGGGAGTAGGGGAGACATGCAGTTAGCAAGATCAGAAGAGCAGTTAGCATGAAAATAGCGGTAAAAGAGACCAAGAGAGGCAATATTGCGGAGTTGAGAAAGGGGCTGAAGACAGTCAGTCAGAGGAGAGGAGTTGATAGACGAAAAGCTTTTGATTCCACCCTGTCCAATAGAGCTGTATGAGTGGAGCCTCCCTAAACATGTGAAGCATACTCCATACATGGACAGATGAGTCCCCTGTATAGAGTTAGCAGATGGGGAAGTGAGAAAAACTGGCGGAGACGGCTCAGAACACCTAACTTCATAGAAGCTGTTTTAGCTAGAGAGGAGATGTGAAGTTTCCAGTTTAGATTAAAAGTAAATGATAGGCCGAGAATGTTTAGTGTAGGAGAAGGGGACAGTTGAGTGTCACTGAAGAAGAGGGGATAGTTATTTGGAAGGTTGGGTCGAGTTGATATGTGAAGGAATTGGATTTTTGAGGCATTGAACAACACTAAGTTTGCTTTCCTCCCTGCGTGAGCTGTGTACTTCCTGAAGGGTTGGTCGTCTATGGAAAGACGTAGAAAAGTGCAAGGTGGTATCATCAGCATAGGAGTGGATAGGGCAAGAAGTTTGGTTTAAAAGATCATTGATGAATAATAGGAAGAGAGTGGGTGATAGGACAGAACCTTGAGGAATACCACTGTTAATAGATTTAGGGGAAGAACAGTAACCGTCTACCACAGCATCAATAGAACGATCAAAAAGGAAACGAGATAAAGTTGCTGAGAAAAGGATAGAAGCCTTAGGAGGGTAGTTTGGAAATTAAAGCTTTGTGCCAGACCCTATCAAAAGCTTTTGATATGTCTAGAGCTACAGCAAAAGTTTCACCAAAATCTCTTGAAGAGGATGGCCAAGAATCAGTAAGGAAAGCCAGAAGGTCACCAGTAGTAGTAGTAGCTTTGACGGAAGCCATACTGGTGATCAGATAGAAGATTGTGAGGTGATAGATGTTTAAGAATCTTCTTGTTAAGAATAGATTCAAAATTTTTAGATAAGCAGTAGATTAAAGCAATAGGGCGATAGTTTGAAGAACTAGAACGGTCGCCCTTTTTAGGAACAGGCTGAATGTAGGCAAACTTCTAGCAAGAAGTAAAGGTAGATGTAGATAGACAGAGTTGAAAGAGTTTGACTAGGCAAGATGCAAGCATGGAGGCACAGTTTTGGAGAACAATAGGAGGGACCCCATCAGGTCCATAAGCCATCTGAGGGCATGGAAAACATCATTACAAAAGATTTTAAAGCATGAAGTAGTCAGAGAGGGGAGGAGAAGGAGGAACAAGCTCAGAATCATCCAAGGTAGAGTTTTTTAGCAAAGGTTTGAGCGAAGAGTTCAGCTTTAGAGACAGATGAGATGAGATGGCATTGGTGCCATCAGGTTGAACTAAAGGAGAGAAAGATGAAGAAGTAAAGTTGTTGGAGATGTTTTTGGCTAGATGCCAGAAGTCTCGAGGGGAGTTAGATCTGGAAAGATTTTGACACTTTCTATGGATGAAGGAGTTTTTGGCAAGTTGAAGAGTAGACTTGGCATGATTCCGGGCAGAAATAAAAAGCACATGACACTCACGTGATGGAAGGCTCAAGTACCTTTTATGGGCCACCTCTCTATCATGGATAGCACGAGAGCAAGCTGTGTTAAACCAGGGTTTGGAAGGTTTAGATCGAGAGAAAGAATGAGGAATGTACGCCTTCATGCCAGACATTATCACCTCTGTTATGCGCTCAGCACACAGAGATGGATCCCTGACACGGAAGCAGTAATCATTTCAAGGAAAATAGGCATAATACCCCCTCAGGTCTCTCCAACTAGGAGAGACAAAACGCCAAAGGCACCTCCACTTTGGAGGATCCTGAGGAGGGACTGGAGAGATAGGACAAGATACAGATATGAGATTGCGATCAGAGGAATCCAATGGAGAAGAAAGGGTAACAGCATAAGCAGAAGTATTGGAAGTTAGGAAAAGGTCAAGAATGTTGCTCGTATCTTCAAGACGGTCAGGAATACGACTAGGATGTTGCACCAGTTGCTCTAGGTCATGTAAGATAGCAAAGTTAAAGGCAAGTTCACCAGGATGGTCATTGAAGGGAGAGGAAAGCCAAAGCTGGTGGTGAACATTGAAGTCTTCAAGAATGGAGTCCTCCGCCAAAGGAAAGAGAGTCAGAATGTGCTCCACTTTAGAAGTTAGGTAGTCCAAGAGTTTTCTATAGTAAGAGGAGTTAGGTGAAAGATATACAGCACATAAAAAAATTAGCTAGAGAGTGACTCTGAAGTCGAAGCCAGATGGTAGAAAACTCAGAAGATTCAAGAGCGTGGGCATGAGAGCTGACTTTATGACAAGAAGTTGTACTGGACATCAGGCTTGGTTAATGCTGCGGACTTTTTAATCAATCACTATTCCTCACTCCTCAGAGGATTAGACTCTCCAAAACAGGATTAGCATTGAAAGGACAAAAAAAAAAAACATATCTCACCCCAAAAAAAGTAAAAGTTTGAGGGAATGTTTTTAAGGGATTTCAAATATATTTGGCATGGAAAAGAAAATATGAATAAATTACATATATAGATGATATCAAACGAGTTTTCTTTGATTTCCTTACTGTTTGTTTCTCAATGTGGCCTAATTGCCAATTTTCTCACTAAGGACTTGGAAAGACTGATCCTATGATAAGGACTTTGTTTTGTTTAATACTTTTAGCTTTCGATGTTAATATGTGGTAAACTAATTATGATTTCGATTTACATTCAAGCCCAACCCCCAATATAAAAAACACTTCATTTTTTCATATTATATTTTATTCTTTGCATTGTTTTACTCATACTTTTCGGTGTCTAAAATTTCTCTTCCCACTCTTTGGTCTAATTATTCTTGTTTGTGCTCTGAGGGCTTCTTTCATAACAGTGGGTGGTGGTGGTGGTGGTCCAGCGGGTGATGATCGTGGTGATCCCAATTGGAGCTGCGACAGGAGCAACAACGGTGTGTGTAGTTGAGGGGTTAAGTGATGGAGGGCCACCAGGGTCTTGCTCAACAGCTGGCAATGGTTCCTGGCTATCAGCTGTGCCCTCCGGATGTCACACATGAATCTATAAAGTGCAAGAAGGAGTTGAGTAATAGGGGAGCGCCCGTGGCGGTGTTTGTGACCAAATACTAGGGGTAAGAAAAACAAATATTGCCCTGAAGGTCCTGGGTGTCGCTTGTCATATCACATTTTCCTACAGTGTAAGTAATTAAGGCAATATACTCATTAACCATTATTGCACAACATGCCAAAGAAGGCGTTATGCCACCAGTGATTGCTTGTTATTCAGTACTTACGTTTGTTGAGACATTTCTGCCACGTTGTCCTTTGAACTGGGAGAAGTAGAGCGGGAGAGAGTCAGTAGACGACTGGCGGCCAGTGGCGGCTTGCCTGGCTGTGAGGCTGTGTTCGTTCGTCCAAAGTTTTCAGAGCACTACCATAAAAAATATAACCAAATCTTCCACATTATTATTATGAACCTATGTTATTAGCAAGCAACACTGTAAATATTCTATCATCTTTATATTACAAGTACTTTTACTTTGAAAACCCGTAAAATACAAAAGTTTCACACAACTGAAAGTCGAAGTCGGAATCACAAGGCTTTGAAAAAATCAGTATGAGGAAGTGTGAGTCTCGCAGCCAATCAGCAACTTTGTTCGGGTCTAGATGCACCCGAAAATGTAGGCCCAATATCATGCATTAATTCCTAACCACATGGAGAATTCCTCTGAATTTCAGTATCAGAAAAGTGTTACTAAATTTATTTTGCTTACATAATACTACCTTTGATATTTTCATGCGCCTCAGAATAGAAGTTTTTATTGATTTAAAACTGGAAAAGTTGGCACCTTTTTCGCAGCTTTCAGCACATGTGTCCGGGTTTCACCGGTCGTGCTCTGGAAGGCGTTCGGGTGTAGGGCGGTTGGGATTGACGCCACTGAAAACGCCTATTATATACCACCCATCCTCCCATTGAAAATATGTACACAGTTGTGCTCCGTATTCTTAATGTCCATCATGCTTCGAGGCTGCCTACCATATATGTGTGACATTTTTAAAGACACTACTTACCACCAAGATTTACACGGTATATCATCTTACAAACCAATGAGATTGACTGACTGGCACTGGCTTTTAGCTTGGGTTTCGTACTTGAGTGAGGCGTGGGAAGCTGTGTTTGGGATGAACATAACTAAAGCTGAGTGAGATCATGCACACCTTTAAATATACTGTACGTACATGTCTGTCCTTGATGCATACTGTATAGGTAGATAAACGACAAATTAATGAATTAATATGTACATCATTCACCTGAAAGTTGGTCTGAACAGTGATTTCTATCAGTTTTTAATTACTTTATTAAAACAGAATGATGATCTCAAATACTTTACTACATAGGTCTCTCTCTCTCTCTCTCTCTCTCTCTCTCTCTCTCTCTCTCTCTCTCTCTCTCTCTCTCTCTCTCTCTCTCTCTCTCACGCACACGCACACGCACACGCACACGCACACGCACACGCACACGCACACGCACACGCGCACGCACGCACGCACACACACACACACACACACACACACACACACACACACACACACACACACACATCTATATTCCCTCATTACGCCTTGACTTCCTAGCCCTAACCCACACACTATAAAATGCCTTCCACCATTCCTGCCCCTTCCTCCTCCTCCTGCCCCTCCTCCTTTCCATCCAGTGAGCCAGCAGCAGGAGGGGGAAAAGAGAGAGGGAAAGGAAAGCGATGGCCTGATGGGGGGCGCCCGGAAGAGATTGACTGTTAGGGATGGACTCTGCCGCTGCTTAACTTAAGGATCTTAAGTCAGGGAGGACTGATGCCATGGATGATGATGGTGTGTGGTGAGGGGATGGTAGGGGAGGGTAGGAAACTTGCCGATCCTACCCAGAGATCGTCAGGAATCCCCTACATAATTTTACTGGTCTTCTCATGCCTAGTACCGTTTCCTTTCACATTATTCCTACGGTTCATTGTTATTAATTGTAAACATTCCTATATCTTTTTAGCATTTGATATTCTTCTTACTCTTGTATTCCTGTTTCTTTTTTCACTGGTTTATTCTATCAGTTTTTAATTTTCTCCTGCTATTTTTTTCAGCTATTTCTTTCCCTGCTACTTGATATCATGCAATCCTCTTACACTGCTTGCTCCAGTTATCCCTTGCCACCCAGGATGCCTCACCCCTTATCCCTTACCCACACCACACGCAACTCAACTCCCTTATATTCCATTTACTTCCCGTCCGTTACTAAAGCAATTTATGAACCTCAGCCACCAGATGGCTCTACAAGTTAAGCGATAACCAAGCCAAAAATGACTTCATCCTTACCGTGATTTACCTACGGTTATAACAGCAGTTACGTGTCAAAGTAACTTCATGCATGAGTTGGGTAATGAAAAGGCTTCGCAAGAAAAATATAGCATAAGAGAAAACATTTATATCCTTAATGTATTTTCTAGGGAATTGAAGCCAAGGTTGACAAACTGGCACTCTCATCTCACCTTTTTTGGCATTTATAAACAATAAAAATGCAAGATCAGCACTTCCAGGCCTCCCTAGATATTTGATTCACAATAGAGTATGGAAAATAAATATAGGTTTTAAGTGTCAACTTCTCTTTTGGGGGATATTTAATGTTAATAATATTGAATAGTTCAACAGCGGATATCAGAGCTCAGAGACCGTCAGTCGTCTGAGATCAGATATGACTCATATTTGTCTTGATTTCATCCGAGGAGGACCTCATCACGGCGCTGTCTACTGTCATTCCCACACCATCGATCACTTCATGCTTCAGTATCCCCGCTTCCACACACCCCTTGTGGTCCTGCGTTCCCAGCGCCCTCCCGCGTCCCCCCTCCCCCCCGCCCTCCAGCTTGTAACACGTCAACTTGTAAACACACCTTGCAGCTGGTCTTGGATTAGGGACAGTCTCCTGAATCTTAAGTGGCAAGATGTGCCTCACTTTGATATTCGTCAAAACAGAGACTGATACACTCCAAACGAGTACTTTTCTAGCTGAATAGTGCACACTGATTATGCTAAACGGGTGAACAACACAATATTAGTTTATTCTTATTCATAATCGTAAGAACAATATGAAATGGAATTGCCAGATGTTAAACATTCTGGCCCTGGTTTCAAGATACATCACGGTAAACGATTTCCAGTGTAATGCTATTATATTACTTCACTTGTACATAATTATACGATGCCACACAGCTGCTTGGTTAAGTACAGAAAAATCGCGATAGTTAATATCTTGCTTGGCTCAGCTATCTCTTAACCGGCCAGTGACATCTGGTGGCCGCCCATTTCATAAATAGGCCATTAGATAGTTGTGGAAAAATCATTTATTTAAATTGTTGTCCATAAATAACTTCCCCTTTCATTCTCATGGTACTGCGTCATTAATCAATCAGTCAACCAAACTACCGAACAGGCCTGCATGCAGGCAGCCAAAGACAGAGGTAGGCAGGCAAACGAGTGAGTAAAAAGGAAAGCAAATAAGCGAATAAGTAAGGGAGCAAGCAAGCAGGAAATCAAGTAAGGAAGGAAGCAACTTTCTTGTTCTTTCCTTTCTTTCTCATGTTCGCTTCTTTAAAATGATGAAAAAGAATAGGGTTAATAACGGTGGACGAGCGAGACGTCTCGTTAAGTATACACGACAACAAACTCGGGCTACACACCGTACTGCACTATATGGCATTGCGTGGTAATGTGTCCACGCGACAAGCACATCACTGGTGTCTTCCCTGGGACGCAAGACGCAGTGGTACAGTGTACCATGTACACTACACTCATTACCAAGATGTGTGCCGAGAATCACCTTAGGAAAGGATTCCTAGTTACACATTACAAGAATTTATTATAAAAATAACAACACTCGTAGACACAAAACATGAGGAAGTTAATTTTGAAACAGCACATATAGAATGCAAGTAAGCTGATTTCCCAACAATAGCCTTTTCATTATTATGGTACTTTTTTATTACTATAAACATCACCATTATTATTAACCATTTATATATTCTTCCCTCATTTGCTTAACATATGCGCTTGGTGTGTGTGTGTGTGTGTGTGTGTGTGTGTGTGTGTGTGTGTGTGTGTGTGTGTTGTGTTCCTTGTTTCGACGTGTTTACAAGTACCCTTTTGTACTTGTGGTGGACGAGTACATCATGCTAAACACAACCAGTACACTATTACCAATTATGATAAAGCTAATCATTTCCACGTGCACACATGTGCACTACAGATGTGATGTTTTCTTGTCGCATGCAGTAAAATTACCCTTATTACGAATGACTCGAATCAGTGTAAAACAAAGAGCTTATTTCACAGTATCCCTTAACAGTGGATGGGGAAAACGTTAGAACCAAAAGATTCCATCGTTCATTAAATCTACTTAAGAAAATAAAGAAAACTTCACTGTATAAAAATGATCTAATAATACAACAAATTTCACAGTTTGATAGTGGGTCTTTATAAGCTCTTATGAATATAAAACTTGACTAGCAAACACAACTGCGATACAATAAATACCGCTTCCAAAAAAACAAAAATATGGAAACATCATTTAAAAAAATTATATAGACACGAAAGATAAAAGTAACACTATTACGTACAACACTGTGATATGTGTGATATGAATATGGCGGCGACACTCAACACGACTGCTCAACAGCACAGCAGCCGTCGTTCAGCCTGTGATAACTCACAGCAAAGTTGGATCTCCTGAGAAAAGTGGCTATTCGGAATTGACAGATGGCATATATAAAAAAAATAAACTTACCAGGGCACATAAGTTCTTTTTCTTGTACTGGAAAAGCAAAACTAAACTGTCTGCCTGTAGAGTATTAAAAAAAAAAAGAAGAAAAAAGAAAAGATTACGGTATTATTTTCGCCTATAAATGTACTGAAGAGGAAACCTTAGTAACATTAAAGCCTTACTCTTGAACCTAAAATTAGTAGTGAAAGCAACTCCTCAAATATACTGTATACACCAACAAGGCTACGGTGGCAGTTGTTACTGTTTTGAAATTTAAAGTAAGTGTACTTACATTTTTTTATTCTAACAAGCCTAGAACCGGATTATTGAAATTATAATTGTTCACCCCTCTGATACTAGCGGTAAAGACGTTTTAAGGAAGGGGGGGATGGGTTGAGGGCTTGTGACAATATATATATATATATATATATATATATA